>CAJINU010000006.1:895265-1242877 GCA_905178165.1 Amoebophrya sp. A25 | reverse complement strand
GCAGGCAGAAGCATCGCGTTTCAGTTTGTTCGACTAGATACCCAGGGACGCAGGGACCTGTAAACGCACAGCGAGTGTAGAGACGCAAGCCTAGTTGTTTGCGTCTGCTGGTAACTTACTAACCGAATTTTGCTCGTCCCTGGTCCTTGTCGTTTAAGCCAGTTTGATTGGTTTTGGGCTTGTGTTGCGATTGGTGCGTGTGGTAAGTCGCCATTTGCATGTCGATGGGCCTGCCCTTCCACCGGACGCCGATTTCTTGCCAGCTTCCAATGTGGTACGTGAGCAAAGCGCGGGACCAGAACCAATTAAGTAATCGCCGCGCTTTGCCCGGTTTGATTGCGAAACCGTCGGACATTCTGCATCTTGTTACGTCTGAGGCGATTCATTTGCATAGCTTGACGGGTTCTGTGATTGTCATCTGCGACCGATACAGCATCTAACTCTGGGGTCGGGCGCATGGCCACCATCTGGCTCCGCTCATGCATTCACTTCAGACGGCTGCGCGGGTCTGGCCTTCCCACCCAGTTGCACCATCAAGCTGGGGCGGGCGGCATGCACAAGCGTCCTCAGCACCTCCTAGGCCCGTGCATCTTGGAAATTGATAAAAATAAATAATTGCGATAACGCTCGCGTTATCGCGTTATTTATTTGTCATGACAGCGCACCATCATCAACCCGCGTGAGAACGTCTGTTGTTCACGCGCATCTCGTCTTTGGTTCCGTGTGTTCCGGCTCGCCTCGCATCTCGAAGAAGTATCTTAGTCGCATAAGAATAACAACATATCCAAAAATCCATAGGAGTCGTGAGAGCGCTCGAGAGTCAAGAGCGTCCACGAGAGAAGAGAAAAAAACGGATTCGAAAAACGGGCTTTATTAAAAATGGCTATCGTATCGTAGATGAAGTTGCGCATATTAAGTCGTTAGGGCAGCACAGCGCCCTACCTCACATACTGGCCAGTCCAAGATAAGTCAAAGTCCAGTCAGATTCGTAAGTCAGTTTTCTTTTTCCCGCCCTCCCACTCCTATAATTATAATTATGTTGAACTTATTGTCGTCTCAACTTCACAAGTCCGCGTCTGTCGACGCAGCAAGACAACAAGAGAATGGGAATCGACTCAACAGAGCACTAACGGGGATTCTAGCTCCTGGCCCCAAGTTAGCCATAGCAAAACCGAGACGATTGCCATGGAATCAAGCCATAGCTGGTCTAGGAGGCTCATCTTCTTCCTCGAACACGGCGAAGCCCATGCCATACTTCAAGCCTCCGGCACACTGTGCCACAGGCAAAGCAGCTCCGAAGCCAAAGGCGATCGTCATGTCTGGAAAACGTAAAGTCGCATGCGATATAGCTTCCAATATAGGGAAGTTGGGTAATGCCCTTTCGAGTCTGGACAACATGCTCATCAATTCTCGCAGCAATGCAGTCGCTAACTCCCGCATCAAGTCATACGAGGCCATCATGTCAAAAACTGCTATCAAGCCTTGGCCTGCTACCGAGGTTTCACTGTATACCTTTATAGGTATCGCAGTGGCAGCAGAGTACGCGCCGACCCCCGAAATCGTGAGTGACGTCCTTGCGGCGTCCCCGAAGTTGGAGGACTATATCGGGTTGAGAACAAGAGAAGTCATCGCACGTCTCAGGCGAAAAGGAGTCTTTGGCGACCGCAACCAAAAACAGGCGTTGACGCTGAGGATGATCGGAAGGCTCAAGTACTCACAAGATGCTCCATCGTCTTCAATAATAGCACGAGTAGCGTCCACTCTTCTCATAGCCTTTTATGGGGCGATGAGGAAGAGTGAAGCAGCGTCTGTCGTCTACGGAAAACCTTCGCCGGATTATATCGGCATCAAGTACGACAACTCCGACGAGTCGTTGGTCTTGGACTTCTCCATGTTTAGGCAGAAAGGCGGTCCTCGCTGTTCCAAGGTGACTCGCATTTTCTGTGCGTGTGCCAAAGATAGACCTCAGGCCGATGGCAGAACAGATCAACTTTGTTTGATCCATAGCAGTCCTCTTCGTACTTATGTCGAGTCTCTCCATCACGGCGGCCTAGATGTTTTGTGGGCGTTGAACACGCTGCTGAAGGCCCTCAAGTTGTCACCAGAAGAAGCTGCAAAATTCGCCACTCACAGCTGTCGCGTCGGCTGCGCTGTCCACTTGTTTAGTCTAGAGATCGCTCCAGAACAAATTATTCATCATGCTCGATGGAGCGACACGACTATGCTTTTTTACTATGCTAGGAATAGTAAAAAGCATAGTCGGCCTCCTCATTGGTCCAATAATATCAATTGGATAAAAAATTCTGCTGTCCTCCATTCCACGTTGGTGGGCCTCACTGACGATAATGACCTAGACTTAGAGTTCGATTTTGATAATCTCATCCTTGATGAAGATGATGAGTAAGCCGGTTGTCCTGCCTCCGCAAACCAAGAATTTTAGAATGTCAGTTTCTGTCTTGTACCACAGTGCTTTTCACTACACTGTCATCATTCAATATTAAAAAAGCTTCAAGGTTACACGGCAAGCGTTATGCAGTAGCATCGCGTGCAGTTATCGTCATGTTCGGAAAAAAAAGAGAAGCCGCAAAATGAAAAAAAGTGGTTGTCTGCGAAAAAAAAAAGTTTCAGCCTGTCAGCGGCTGTCCACGTCAATGAGTAAATCCATTATCTTGTAGTTTGTTTATTCCAGCCTGTCACAACAAAACAAAGTATGGCAAACAACGGAGGAGCAGCGGGCATCGCCCCACCGGCACCTCCAGGCCCTCTAGGAGGCCAGAATCCAGGCCCTGCGGGTCAAAACCCAGCAGTCAATCCGGCGGCAAATGGCCAAGGCGGCAATCCAGCTGCTCTCGGTCAAGGTGCCAATCCTGCAGGTCCAGTTCCTCAAGGTCAAGCTGGAGGTCAACAGATGGTTGCAGCTGCTCCAGCTATGGCTCCTCAACCGATTAGCATCCAGTTGCAGGTCAATGACCTCGAACAGCAGATGGCGAGAGCGCAAGATAATCGCGCTGTTGGCACTGCCGTCGAAGTGCAAGCACATGGTGTGTGCATCGGCCAGATTTCCGAAATTTCGCTCCAGCCTGATCTGGAGCTTTGTCGAAAGGTCCTTACCTTGTTGTCATTGTCGTGTATATTTTGTTCACTCGTAGCAGTGTCAATCTCGTTTGGAAAAAAAAGGAAATTTATTTTCAATCCCAGGACAAGTCTTCTTTATCTTAGGATTCGCTTTCATGCCACGTCAAACTTAATCCCTTAATCTGGTCCTTTTCTGCAGGTCAACAAGGAGGTGTTCAAGAAGCAGATCCATCTGGTGTCGAAGTGTGGCATTGAGGAGAAGTCTTCCGAATCGATTCTGCGACTCTTATACGCTCTCGCCTTCGGTGGAGAGAATGGCGCAGTGTTGAACTTCGGTGACGCCAGCAAGTTGGTCCTCATGGTCAGGAATTCCACGTTGTCTGAGGTGGATAAGTACAAGATCTTCGCTCAAGCGATTCTGTTCTCTGCGGACCAAGTCGAGCCGAATCCTCTGGCTCCTACCGATTTTCATGCATACAGACAGAGGATGACGCTGTGGCACTTCCTCTTTCCCGGTGGTCATTTCTCTCCCATCTCAATATTCAAGATTCTTCCCATCACTCCTCTAAATGTTGTTACAACTTCTCATCAAGTTGTCATCACAGGTCCCAAGTGTCTTTCCCACTGTTGTGGAGACACGCCGCAGACTCGCAAGCCGCTTTATCGAAGGCCATGGAGGCCAATGAGAAGCAGATCAAGGAAATGCAGGCAGAACTCGAGCCATGGAAGAAAGCAAACCTCAATAGAGGAGGTTATGGGAGTCACCCCTATGGATGGAACAATCGCGGGAGCGATGCGTCAAATAAAGGGGGCAATGGGAAGAAGGGCGAAGGCAAGAATAAGTTTGATAAGAATAACTCAGAAAAAGGGAAAGATGGCAAAAAGGGGAAGGGCAAAGCCAAGACTCCTCAAGCTTGCTTTGACAACCTCTGGGGGATGTGTTCTAATCCCAGTTGCAGTCACCCTCATTACATCCCTACTAAAGATGAGTTTGAAGCTATGAAAAACAGCAGGCTGTCGTGGGCGGTCAAGGGCCTCAACTATGAGGACCTTCCGGCTGCGTAAAGCTGGGTCATGTGACGAAGGATGATAGTTGGTTTATGGTCTTCATATGCTTCTTTTCAACAAGCTAATGAAGTTGGTTTTTTTTTTGACAAATAGTTACTCAAGGACTTCACACAATAGTTTCCCCAACATCTTCCGAATAATTTTTCAAGTCAATAATTTCGTCTTCACTTGTCAGCCAAACGATTAACAAGTCACATGCTCGCTGTTAGTCAATCCAGGTTGTTCGATTTTAAGTTATCAAAAGGTTCGACATGGTCACGAGAGTCCACAAATTTTGGCTCTAAGAAAAGTTGGACGAGGGAGCTTTTCTTCTTATGTATAAGTAAAAAAAAAGAACTAGTCATAGATGGTCAAGTCAGAGTGTCCTAGCGAGTCAATTCACTTAGTTTTTTTTTGGAAGTCAAATACTAGAGATGTCGGGGGAGAAAAGAGTTTCAGACGAGGAGCTCTCCTCAAAACTGAAACACATGACCGCAAGGGTCAGCTTCGACGCCAGGAGGAAACTCCCGCTCGTCCCACTGGCTCCAGAAACTCGTCGCTGCGTGAGGCAGATCAGGTTCAAGAGGCCAGGGTCTATCTTACCAGCGTTCAAGGAAGAGGGCAGTCAGAAGATAGCAGCATCGTCGGGGAAGGATAAGTCCATGAAGGCCAAGATGTCCGCTCATATCCAGAAGTTCAGCAAACGCTTCAACCTCGGGCTGTTTAGTATTTTAGGATATTTTTACTTACCTGAAGATGAGCAGTTTTATGAGCCGTTGGAGTCTGGTGCCACGGCTATTGGCCCGACGAATGCACCGCAGTACTGGCCTGAGCCGTCGAGGAAAAGGAAGCAACCTCAGTCGATTGCTACCTTACCTAGAAACATAGAGACATACAAGAATCAAGTCAAACCTCCGTGGGGAGACGCGGAGGCTTTGTACACTTGGCAAGGTTCAGTGATGGAATGCATAGAGCCGTGCGAGGAGTCTATAAAATTTTCTATGCAAAAAGCTCATGTCATTTTGGGTTGGAGTGGGGTCATTGAATTACTTCCTCTCAGAGCAAGAGGCGCGTTCGCCAACTTGCTTCACAAGTTCTTATGGGGTGAATCCATAGGAACAAGTAGTTTAGAGGGTCCTTATTCCATTGGCGAAGCAGTTGGCATGGGGTGGGATCTTCTTACCAGAAGATTCCCCACCGTCCAAAATAATAAAATTAGATTGATCGACCCCCTCGCTCCACAGAACAAATGTCCAATCTTAGAACGGGGGGCCCCTATGACTTCCGCGTCCGAAATTTTGTCTCAGGCCACCATCATGCATGACGCTAATCTCATTGATGCGCCAGTGATCAACATGAGCAAAACCTTCATCAAAAAGTCACTTGTTCAAGAAGCGAGTTATGAGAAAGTAGTGTGTAGCCATATTTTGCATAACGGTCCAGCTCCAGGCGAGGACTTTCTCCATCCCGTCGAGGAAGTCGCGGACAAGGGTAACCGAAGCCAAGAAGGTGCAGGTAGTAGTAGCAGTAGTAAGAAGAGATCAGCTTTTAATAGGGACAATCCGGATGAGTCCACTTCCTTCGTTTGCTGTCATAGCTGTGCTTTTATTTGTCGTTGATATTCTCAAAGCTTATAATAGTGTTCCTATCAAGTTGTCGCATTTGATGTTTAATCGCATTGCTGTCTGGTCCCCACAAGATGCGCGCTTCTTCGCTTTCCAATGCTTGGTCTGCGCGTTCGGCAACGTCCACAGCGTGACGGCGTGGATCCGCATCTCGTGGGGCATCCGCATGATTTTTAGAAGGATGATTTTCGCTCTCATCGAGCTTTATGTTGATGATTTCACAGGCATAGCGCCAGCGAGAATTGCGCAAGAATTACTAGATTGTTTTATCTTTTTGTTGAATGCGCTGGGGGTGCCTTACGCGAAGAAGAAGGTGAAAATTGGGTCGGATGTTGAAGCCCTGGGTTTACTTTTCAATGTTCAAGGTAGGCCATATTTTCATATTTCCAAGGACAGGGTTTTGCAGTTAGTCAAAGTGATAGATTCTATTTTTAAGGAAGATTGTCTATTGCCGTCAGTAGCCAGAAAGCTCCAAGGCAAAGTATTTTTTGTGTTTGTGTCGCTCGTAGATCGAGCTATGAGCCCAGTTTTGAGACCGTTAATCAACAGGTCGGAGGAGGTGGACAAAACCACCAAGATCGCCAATCGTTTGAGGCAGTGCCTCCATATTCTGAAATATTTAGTCCAACAACCCTTCAAAAGATTCGCCAAGTTCCTCCCCGAGGGGAGTGTGGGTAACCTTGTTTATACAGATGCATCGTTTGCTAATGACGAAGGCATGCTGTCGGGGGTGCTCCCGAAACGCCTCCCAGATGGGTCGTTTAAATATTTTTGGTTCTCCATCTCAGTCAGTAGGGATCAATTGCACAGGTCCACGGGTCGCCAGCCTATCGCCTTCCTAGAAGCGGCGGCGCCGTCGTTGGCGATAAAAGTGTTTGAAAAGGATATTGAGAATAGATTTTTCAATTTTTGTATAGACAATGAGGCCGCAAAATTGTGTTTGTTGAATCAGTCATCCCAGAAGCAACGCATGGCTTTTTCAGCTTTTCTGTTTTGGAGCTCGTTGTCTCTCATCAACGGCTCGGGATGGTTGTCGAGAATCCCGTCAGAGCTCAACATAGCAGACATTTTCTCTCGGTCTGATTTGATGGAGATCGCTCTTAGATTATATCCGCAGCTCTTCGAAGAAGTCAAGCTTACTGCGTCACAGGTCGAGTTCGCAATCAATGCATGTAGTTTGAGTCCCCACTTCCCGGGTGCGTCTGTGCAACTAGACCCGGGCTTCTTCAAGCAGTCGATTGATGAGAATGAAATGAAAGAGTCGGGAAAGGGAGAATCCAAACAATAGTTCTTCGAAGTATTTCACAAAGTAAGTCTGGTCTTATGCTTTGGCTGTTCAATCAGACACGAAGATAAGGTCGCCATCTCCTGCGTAGTACGCGAGCAAGACGGCGCTTCACGTCTCTTGACCATCCTCTCGTAACAGTGTTCATCGCACGAGGACCCATTTGTCCATGGGGTGTTACTTCGGGAAGTCATTCTTCGTTCTTCATTCGTCTGTCTCGAGAGGTAGTCAGGAGTCGTCTTGGCGCACTCCTCAGAGAAGCCGGATCAGGTCTTGCTTGTTTACTATTCCATGATGTAGTTGTCGGACAAATAAAGAACAAGGGGATAGGGCAACCGACCACCTCCACTTTTTTGCCTTCGGGGGGTCTATCCAGAGCAGAGGGAGCAGCGTAGAAGTGGAGGAATTCCATGAGAGGGCAGAACTTCAGGCGGCCACGTATCCGATCAGCCAAGGCCGGCCCGAGCTGTCGGGTGTTGTCGCTACCCAATAACTTACGCATATGCCAAATCAAGCGGTAAAGATGAAAAGGACTTTGGAAAGAGAGTTAAAAGTGCTTGAAATCGCTAGAGTGACACAGGGCATTTTAGACGAGCTATATCATTTCACTGGCCTAAGGTGAAAGTTGTGTCCCTTCTAGTTCATGCAAGTACTGATCGGCTCGACAAGATGAACAGGCGCCAGGATGGAGAACAAGTCTCATTCGTGAACAGGGAAGATGCGGGACCAGTGAAATTAACAAAAAAAAAGATCATAAGTATTCTGCGGTAGAGGCACATGTAGGCGATTTGGGTGTCCGCTCTTCCCCCCTGCAAATCCAAATTGATACCCGCAATTTGCTATGGAAGGAACGTCGTGGTGCTGATGCTGAAGAATGTTGACAGTGGAGTCAGAACGTTTCAAAAACATGTCGCATCTCACTTGTTCAGCATTATCCCGGTCGACCTTGTTCATATCCCCACGCAGAAGGTTGCAGCAAGAAGAGGCCTCAGCATGGAATAGCACAGGAATTCCGAGCATTTCTTCCCGAAGCCAACATTGCAGTTGCCTCCATAGTCGATTTCTGTGTCGTTTTGCCGTTGCATTCTGTTGCTGGAGAAAGTATGTGAAGCCCACAGATCGCCCTCGGGAAGACTGAGATTCATTTAAAGCCGCAGCTTTGCGAAACTTTTGCGTCAATTACAGTCAGAAGTATCCATGAGTGATGATAGCCTTAATTATCGACCAGCGACGACAGGGAGCCAAAAAGCCCTCAAAGGCGGCGTGTCTTCGTTGTGTTTGTAAGAATTGTCTTTTTTCGGACGCAAGCAGCAGCATGGTTGGGCGTAGTTTTCTCTTCTGCGGAGCGGGAGATCCACTTCCACAGTTCTCGGCCCTCTATGGTCGGGAGGTCAATCATGTTAGTAACTGTTATCATATTTTCGGAACCGTAATTCTGGAAGCACGCGAGCCCCTCTGAAGGGGTCGCCACACAAGTGAAATCATACTCGTTCCCGAGGTTGCATCGCTCGAGGTCGTGCACCCCCACACGAAATCGAATGAAGTAATTCAGGAGATCGGAGTCGTTTTCTACGCCCCATGTAGGTTTCGATCGCGCTATTCGTTCTCGCTAGTCACTGGCTGCGGGCTCAGCTAGAACGAAGGAGCAAGGAGGTTGGTCCTTGAGGCTGAAAAATGAAATCAATGCAGTTCAGGCACAGTCGGTTCCGGTAGAATGCTGCCCGTAGTGCTAAAAAACGTCGATCTTGATCAATGTATTAAGGTATAGGGACAAGACTTCGTGTCGAGTTGGGTAGCTGTTGTGCAAAGCGAGTTTCGTGTAATAACACCGTGAGAAAACATCTCCGCCTCTTCACGAGGGCGGCTGACGAGGACTTGGATTGGACGAATTCTCTCCGAAACTGTGTTGGTCCCAAATTAAGGTCGGCCTTGGACGAAAGATAGGAAGTTTATCATGTGTTGCGCTTATCCGTTACCTAACCTTGACTTTGTACCGCACAGGGAGGGCGGCCCGACATTGAAACGTATAGTTAGCGGCCTTTGTAGTCGGTTTGTTGTCATTATTTGCTTTCCCATTACTAGGGACGGCGACGACCGCCCCGATGAATGTGAATGAGTATTTTACTTATAAAGTATATATGGAATTTGAGCTTGCTTAAATTTCTGTTTATACACCAGGCGGCAGAAACAGGCCACTTCGGTTGTTGAGTCATCTTGCTTGCAGTTGTGCAATATTGTGTTTTGTTTGGGCCGTGAGTGCAAAGAGTCTGTAGAAGCTCACGCGTAGTTTTGGTTGTAGCAGTACTAGCTTCGTTTCGTGATGTTCTTGTTGAGTAGAGTTGTTGCGTCCTTGCGGACCTTGGGTTGTGTCAGCAGGGCACGTTTGTTGAACAGGTTTTGCGCCTGACGTAGTTGTTAAGAGCCTTGTTGGGCTCCCTTGCATTTCTTTTCTTTTTGCGCCGCTTTGGCACTGTTTGTTGTTGCTCATCGGCTTCCGTGAGGCCCAATTTCGCTGCGTGCGCTTTGGCTGTTGTGCGCGCCTGCGCTTTGCCTTGTTGTCTCGTGTGCGGTCCGAGTGAGGTGCGTGCACTTGGTGTTTTCTGGGTTTTCGAGCCTAAAGATGTCTTAGTGCGCGTGCGTCTCACTACTAGGGAACAGTGTCTCATCGAGTCCCCACCTGTTAGATTAGCCTTCCTCGTTTGTTAACCTTCTAAGTTGTGCATGACGGCCCCGTGTATAAAGACGTATATTATGGATTCGTCTTAACTAAAGAAGTAGGTCCATTATCAATAAGAAACTAAACTAGTAGACTTAGGCCCACGTTGTGAATTCGATGCGAAAATGGAGATCTCGACCCTGAGTGGGAGCCGCGCCAACATTTCAATGGAGACCCTTGAAGGGTTGGTGGGGCTCGACTGCGCGCATAACCAAGTCCTGGTAGGGGTCATTTCTGAGCACATCGTGCCCGTTCTCTTCCCCGACGCTGCCAGTGAGGCGCTAGCGCTGGCCCAAGTGGTGGCAGAGCAAGATCCCGTCTGCACTACTACAATCGGCAGTGAGGAGAGAGGGCCATGGGACCCAGCAATAGAAGAGATGGGGAGAGTCTACCGCTCTTACGAGACGCTGGAATGGAGTGCACTCGAAAAAGGCGTGTCGAGTTGGGTAGCTGTTGTGCAAAGCGAGTTTCGTGTAGACACCGTGAGAAAACATCTCCGCCTCTTCACGAGGGCGGATGACGAGGACTTGGATTGGACGAATTCTCTCCGAAGCCGTGTTGGTCCCAAATTAAGGTCGGCCTTGGACGAATGGCAGGAAGTTGTGTCCGACCTGTCTGCGGACGCGCAAATAGTGCCTACGTTGCATCGGCTGGACACGCGTCTGCTTCCTCGGGTCGACCGAATCGAATTACGGAAGTGTCTCAAGAAAAAGATTGACGTCGCGTGCGACGCCGTCAAACCTCCGTCGCTGCCACGATATTGCGAGTTATTGGATTCTGTGAAGCGCCAAGACCTCGTCGCCTTGCGGGCTCTCCATGCATATGCAGAAGCGTCTCCCTTTCTAACGCGAGAAGAATATGATGAGTGCGCTAAATTTGTGGTAGAGATGCCAGAGGATTATATTTTGCGACTCCCTGAATACAGTCTCCCTTTCCGTCATCCTGGTAGCCCATTGGAACTCGCGATCTCACAGGCTGTCACGCTTTTAAACCCCTCTACGGCGAACGCGTTGGAAACGGTTTCCATGTTGCTTACAGAATTTCGACTAGACCCAGAATTTCAGCACTACCCCCGAAACGAAGAACTGTGGCAGCCATCCACTGCCTTGAACAATGTTGTCTTCAGTGTGTCCTTCTTTCCGCGGAAAGCCGCTGCGAGGCATGGGCTATCCGAAGAGGAGTTCGAGAGCCATCTTGGAGAGCTAGCTGCACTACTCCTTGAGGCGGGCGCCGACCCGTTTGAAGCGCGAGAGATGGCGCGCCAGCGATACGGCGGAGTGGTTCCGGGCGTCCCTGCTCATCAGGTTTCTCACTTGCTCGAAGAGGCATGCCGCCGACGCGAAGCGTGACTTTGCTTTTCGATTCGTGCACGCATCCGGAAAGTGAAAAGATCCCGCAAGATCGCCTGTGCTCTATAGGAAGCCCCAAAAAAAATATATCTCCTCTTGCTATTTTGCAGATGATGTAACGATGATGGATGTGGTCTTGAGTTTGTCTATTGTTTCACATGATGTTGACTCGCTCATGGACTTTTCTTGTCATGTGTTTGAATATACCCATGTCCTCTCAACCCCAAATAAAGACAAGCTCATTTATTCAGTCTCGATTTTTCGAGATAAGGCGAACCTGGGGGGGGGTCGTGTTTTTGGTGAGGTTTGGAGGTTTTTCTCAGCGTGAACATTAATTACACCTCACACGTTCTACTATTTTACGGAAGAAAGTCAAATTTCATAGCACGGATAGATCTTATCACGACAGAGAATGAACGACCACTACTTCGGAAAACTACGATCAACAACACGAGAGTTCTGTCGCAGGTAGAAGCTGTGGTGGACACTTAAGGATGTGACTCACAGCTGCAGGATCAATTCATAGAACCTTCTCTCTCTGTGATTGCAATTCTCGATAATGCAATCGATCGATGATCCTTTACAAGATGCGCACATGCATATGCAGACACGACGAAGTTTCAAAACTCTCAGCTGCTATGGTGTAGCGTTCCTCCAGCGCGAAAGCATGGCGGGCGAACGAATCTCTTCACAAAATGGTGTAGGAAAGCATGTTGTCAAATACACTTGATCCGCAGGAGCTTTATCCTCACAAGAATCGGTATAGCTAAGAAAAATTAATTCGCGCGTATGGGTATTCGTATCGGTAAAAATATATCATCTTGATCTTCTTGAAGCTGTGGTGGAACTGCGCAGTATCTGTCGAGGCTGAAAACGTGCAACAGTTTCACGGGTATGCTGGTAGGAAAACCAGCCTAATTGTGCATGCAAAGATGAGAACAATGGGCGGTGACCAAAAAGTAGGTGGATGAAACGTGCGTCGAAAATCACGGAGGAAGTTGTCCTAACGTTTCGTCGTGTGCATCTCATCTGTATGAAAGGTCGTCCCAAAAAAAATTGCTATAATCGGGTTTCGTCCGGTCAATCCCCTCACTAGGTTCCCCGCTGTTCGATCGTTGTGTTATTCGATCGTTGTGTTGTACACTTGTCGTCCGTTGTTCTTCTTCATCGTGTTTGATTTTCATCGTACCTTTTATTTTTATTTATCTCTTGTTCCTTTGGTTTCATCTCTTGGTCACCTTTCGGTAGAAACAATATTTCGGAGAAGCAAAAATAACTCTGAATTTTACATGAACTCAACGTACTTACCCCGATGGATATGCGTGATTTCTTTTTTCAACTACTCAGTAATCTTCAATCATCAGTTTATCATATGATTTTCATACCTCGCCAACGGTTTCTCGCGGGTGCGTCCTAGTTCTAACGACAAGGTTCTGTTTTTGTTTCCAAGAATCAAGCGAGAACCGTCACGAGGGACCTATCATCAGCGGGCGAACAAGCACGCCGCACAACGAGCATAGACGCCAAAGAAGGGTGTGACGAAACGAGGAACAAAATTTTTCGCTTACAACGGGTCGACGGTCTTCGCTCAAGGTACAACAACATGTCAAAGCGACGACCGTTGCGACTGTTGTTGGCTTTCACGTCGGCGACATGGGGACACACGACAGGTCACAGACGTTTGCGCCGCATGCGAGCGGAGGACCGTTTCGGAGACGAGGAGCAGCTTGACTCTATCGATGACACCAAAGATGATGTCGATGGCCAAAATTTGCCGGAACAAGAAGAAGATAGCCGTTACACGCGAGAGGACGCAATAAGAGAAGGCGACAGGGAGAATGAGGAGGATACCTTTTTTTACGATGCTCCAGATGAACACGATAGTTCACGATCGACGCAACGGCCGCGTGGCACGAGCGGGCGGCGTTCATCACAGAGAGGGCATCGACAGGCTACAAGGATCCGTCGGAGCGAAGTAGACCACGCTGGGCATGCGCACGTGCCTCAGACTTTGCAGCACCAACGGCAACAGGAGCGTGTTTCTGACTTCGAGGGGAACGCGGAGCAATCGTATGATCATGAAGGAGTTGGAGGATCCAGATCCTTCGCTAGAAGAAGCGCATCGACAGCTGCAAGCCATATCGAAATTGACAAACAGCGTATATCATCAAGAACGAGTAAGAACAGTGCCGGACAAGACCATGTTCAAGCAACGCGAAGCAGCCGTGGTGTGACACCGGAACAGGCTAATGCAGATTCCGATGCGACGAGAATACCATCTTCCTGGAGTGGCGTGTCTTCGAGCGCAAAGACGGCTTCAAATGATACGACAGACGCGTTGACGATCGACGACGATAAAGAAGAAAAAAGCCAGAAGAAGGTGAGACGACACACATACTGCATCCTTTACGCAGATGAAACTTTTCTCTGTCCCAATGAGGATGAACGAGAGCGAATGTACGATCACGTGCTGATGCGGCAGCATTTCTTCTGCTATATGTTAGTTTTTCTCATTGCTATTGGATTCGCGTTTCAAAGCTTCGTCGTGACAACAAGGAAAGACGTAGCAGTTGGCATTATGAGAAACGAATTGGTCTTAGTGACTATGACGGAGAACTATAAAAACAAGAGGAGTAACTACGAAAAAGGCGCGAAAGAAAACTCAGTGAATGTAAAATCGCTTTCTGCATGCATCCTACAAACCAGTTATCGTTTATTTAAGGTGAAGAGTTTTTTGTCTAATTAATCCGCAGCTACTTCGTCCTGGTGGGCGTCGATTGCTGGTAGTGGCAAGGTTCGCGGCGAACTCATGAGCACGAGTCTAACCCAAGGGGCGGTTGTGCTGGGAGCCGCGACCGTCGTGGGAGTTCTTATCGCGCTACGCGTTGTCGATCAGGTGGGCTACCTATTTTTCGGGCGCTCCCCACCGGCGCGTTTGGATTTAGCGCAGTACTCAATCGGTGACATCCGGGAAGGCGCGATATTCTCAGAGTCAGTCGTGATCTTATGGACGACAAGAGGCTTGTGCGCTTTATAACTCAAACACGAGGGCGCGCCCTCAAATCTGGGCGACAGATCTCGTGGCTGCCGGAGAGTGAAATTTTCCTCCGAATAAGAGGGGATCCCAAAGTTCTACTTGACAATGAATGAAGATATAGATTTTGACTTACTCTCTAATGACAACCTTAAACGCATTGCTGGTGCTTCTGGCCGCTCTCCCCTTCTATTTCTTGTTTGTCTTTGTACTCGGCCACTGCCTGGAACGCGTACTCATGCGGTGGAAAACTTGGGAGTTTTCTGGGTTTTCAGAGCGCGTATTGGCGCTAGCAATCGAGTCAGCGGAGTCGGAGGATGACCTGCCGCAAGAAATGCTCACCTACCTTTCACTGCGCAGGAGCTACATCACGCCACACCACATCTACGAAAAGCACGACGCCCTCTTCGACCATCTGCGACGACCGCAGCACCAATTTTTGCTCTACGTACTTGCACAATATTTTCGAAATGATATATAGGAATGCGTATTCCGCTTTTCTTACTCGTCTTTGCCATGCTTATGGCGACCGAAGAAAAGAGGGTTGGCGTGAGGACACCTAGAAGCCTTACCTTGCTTTCTACCTTATAATTATGCTTTTCATTCTTCATCACCATCTCCCAGATGTATTTGCGACCCGAACTCGCGGATTGCGGATGTTCGATTATAACGTGGCCTCAACGTTCTCAATTACTAGTTGCGGGGGCGCTGCTGGGTCTCTTCACTGTATTGCATGAGCACTTCACGAGTTTGCAGCTGTGCTACTGCGCTCCAGTCGTGGCCTTGATCCTCAAACTCTCAGCCTATCAAGTCAGACGATTGGTTGGAGAGGTAAAAAAAACTAGACGCGATTTACACTAAGTAATGCATAGCAAGAATGAAACTTCTGATTACATGGTCGATTGGTGCTTTTACATGCGGTGTCGTGTGCAAGATAATCGCTCCTCCGAAGTCAATGCGAGACGGGTTGTCGATTGGTGCTTTTACATGCGGTGTCGTGTGCAAGATAATCGCTCCTCCGAAGTCAATGCGAGACGGGTTGTCGGTTGGTGCTTTGACATGCGGTTTCGCATGTAAAAATGCTCCCCCGAAGGCGACGCGACGAGAAGGGCAAGGGTTGTCGGTTGGTGCTTTTACATGCGGTTTTGTAGGTAAAAATGCTCCTCCGGGGGCGACGCGAGAAGGAGAAGGGTGGTTGTGCATGTAGTAGACTAGTGCGTCTCTTCGATATCGCCTGTTCGTATCGGAGAGATGCGTACAAACACACTTTTCTTCTAGGTTCTCAAGCAGATGGTGCCGCGGCATGGGTATTTTCGCTACATCTTAGAAGCAGAGCACCACGGTGGTCGCCATTTGATCGACACTCCGCTTCCGGTGAGCCTGATACCGAAATGGAAGTACGCCCCACAAGGTACTGAAATCAGTAGAAATTGAAATGGACGGATGTTGAGCTTGAAGATTGTTTAGAAATTATTAATACAAGTTCCTTGATGGAATAGGAATAAAAACCGGGCCCGGCTCTAATATATGAAACTACTATAAAGGATTGCATATGACTAAAACCATTATCTATACGTCCTATTTCTCGCGCTGGGCACTAGTTTGGTGAACCGGTACCCTGGAGCGAACTAGTGGGTGCGCATAGCGCGAGAGCCGAGCACTTCTCTGAGGCAAGCACAGGCCTCGGCCGCCTCCGATGAAAAGACCTTCAGGGCTGTTCGGCGACACGCGGCGCCTAAAATAGATGGACCCTACTTAGCATGGCCATTACAGTAATATCTGTTCTACTCCATCCTTTATCTATATTTATTCATTTCTTTTACTTTTCCTAGTTAGATTGGCTCCGCCCATATTATTAAAGCAAGTTACTCGGTACGGCGCACCACACGCATACATTGTGGTTTTACTGAACACCACAAAAGAAGAACAAACATCAAACAATTCAGTCTATACGAAACAGCGAAATTGGGTATCGCACTTGTGGTATGGAACCTTTCAGCCTACGAGACAGGAACAGTTGTGGCCGCGACTGCGCAACGGACCAAAAGCCCTTCGTGCAGCAATGCAAGACATTTTCTTCTTTGCAGCTCTCAACTGTGGCGGCGTTCTGTCCATACTGTTGACACAGTCGAACTTTGAAGCTGGAGACTGGCTCAAAGTCTTCCCACCGCTCGCGTAATTACTACATTTGTGTTTCGGTTGTCTAGCTAGATCATCCGCTTCCTTCAAGGTCGTAGATGATGATTCATTGAGAATATTTATATTATGGATTTGTAAAGCTAAAGTTGTAAGTTCCTCCATCACATTTGTGCTGGTAGTTGTATACATAGGGGTATGGAATCGGCTGTGATGTCTGCTACATTGTTTTAATACAAGTGTTACGAGAACAGATCAGATTTTTCTTTCGATTGATGTCTCTTTCTCTTGACCACGACAGGTGCATAGGCTTTACGGTTTTGCTAACTCTGCACTTGGTGATTTACGACGCAGCAGGGTTTGTCTCCGACTGGGTTCTAGCAGCAAAAACCGACACGATGACTGATCAGGACCGGCTGATAAAAGCGGTACTGAACATGCGCTCTTACTTTGGGGACGCAGCTTTGCAGGAGTTTTTAGCCGCCTTGTATCTGCATGTTTTATACAAGGAAGTTCATGAAAACGCGGAAATGGCAATGAACGAGCATCGACGAGCTTATCTGGGCAATTTCACGACGGGAGAGCAGCAAGTGATCAGCAAAGAGTTTCGTTTTATAGCGGCTGATGCGGCGCAAGGGCTCTCGCAAGAGGAAATACCCAAGCTTCTGCACAAACTTGGCATGGATCGGGCAGGGCACAGTCTATTGAAATGTTAAGACAGGACGGACAACCGTTTTGATCAACAATAGGTAGGATCATGACGATGACCAAAGGAAAATGTAACAAACTATGCATCTATGCGTCTGCTTTAACAGAAGTTGTCGCGGCCATGAGAACATGGAGATTAGATAAAACTTAAGGTAGCCCAATGGCTACGGTTCTGGATGATGTCCTTCCTCATCCTTCGCGATGTCGCCCCTGTCCTGTGGCTAGTGCTAAGCTGCACAAGCACAGGGGAAAAATGCGACGGCAAAATAGTTGGCTCTTGTTGTTGTAATTTCTTGCGGATCCCTCAGGCTTAACGCCCTGCATCCGACTAGGAGAAGTAGATCGCGACCGTCGTCATCTCTGTAATCTTTTTGCTTCGCACGTTAGTAAAGACCTTCGTGAGGATCTTAAAAGCCTTTCACGTTGATGCTGGTGCTGATGTTGATGATCTTGCTGTTGCTGTCGTGTTGATCTTCTTGTTCTTTTTGTTTCCTTGATCACGATGCTCGTGAGTCTTTGCGTTGTTGATTTTAGTGCTGGTAGGATGATCGTAATGCTCCACGCTTAAGGTGATTCATAATTTGGGGATCGACAGAAGTGGACGAGGAGGCGTAGAAGATGTGACTCTTCCACATGAAACTGAAACGCCACTCCCTTACTTCTAAGCATCGGTGCACATGCTACAGCTGACGGGGGACCGCACGCGACTGCAGGAGAGCGAGTTTGAGGTTTTGGTGTCGGTCTATTTCCGAACGATGCATGGTCGCATGCCACGACGCGAGATTGATGAAGCTTTGATTTACCTGGCAGACAGTGGTGAGACCGTAGGCGAAGCTGCGACGCACATATCCGTACAGAAAATGGTCACGATTCTCGAAAGCGTCGGGATGGCACGGAACGAAGCAAAGAGGCACGCCAAGCAGTTGCTTTATCGTGCGCACCTTTTCGCCGAAGGGGCTGGCAGTCAAGACGAGGGCGACGCAGACATCGTACAAGCGGATGACATGGACTGGAGCCTCTCATCCTTCTTTTCCTTCTCCGGTTTAGTAGTCGGGAAATTGAGGTTATGCTGAAGCTGTGTTGGCTTGCGTAAAAACAGACTTTTAGTATCATAGTTTCCTGATGTTGGTCGATGTTGATGTTAGGAAATTTGGACTAGCTCTTGTAGTGCGCAAGTAGAAGGTCCAAAACCTGATTGACCATTATTGCTTGCGTAGGTCTAATGCTAGATGAAGCAGAGGCATTTCTTCAGTTTCTTTCGAACTCGACCTTGCTAATAAAATAAGCCTTTTTTTCTAATACTAGACTACAAGGGCGGAAGCGGAGCCGGAGAGCGTGTGGGCGGTGCCACACTCAAGAAGACGTCAGGTCAAGTGGAAGAATTGGTCACTGCCGCAGAGAACCAGATGAAAAACAACAGGAGTCCCGGCGCAAAGGCGGCAGCTGCTGCGGGTACGGCAGCGGGCACCATCACGAATGTGCTAGCGCAGCAAGTGGGACTGTACACATCTCCTGCAGGAGGAGCCAACGACCCCTACGCGTATTTGCGAGACAATCATATGCCTGGTGTGAAGGACAAGGGGGATGAAGAGGAGCTACCCTTGACAGAGGACGAGATACGAGAGCTGCTGGAAATGCAGATAAAACGCCCGACATCGATCTTGATTCATCTATTCGCAGCATTTCTAGCAAGGGAGCAGTTTAGAAGGTCAGACTAGGACAAGGGAGACGCTTAGCATGATGGCTACTCCTGTAGTTGGATATGCGCAGCTCTATGTGATGAAAACTTCCATTTTGGCTGAAACATGTTGTGTAGAGTCCTTTATACCTAGTAAGACATGTTGATCTATTTTTACACGAGGATAAAGAAGGTCTTCTTCTCAAGGGATTCTGCTGAGACAGGAGCTCAGTCGTTGCGTCCTGGCGATACTCGTCAATTGCCTGTCGGGAACCGTGTCCATCGTTTCTCGCGACATTTTTCTTGCCACGAATTCTTTCGTTCCCACCCGCTAGGTCAGCGTCAGTGGCAATCTAGAAGCAACATTTCGTTCGACTCGTCTGTCTCGCCTGCCTTCGTCTTCGCTCGTCGTGCCTAAGATCTCGATCCCGCATACTAGCTTGTCGGGTCATCAAGCATGCGAGCCCAATCAATACTCTGGCTCACTTAGACTTTCTGCGTAGCTCGACTTTGCTTTTGATGCGTTTAGCACTTTGACGAGGTAGGCGTAATTGTGGGATTTACACGTGTTACAGAAAAGAATAACAAGAGCTAGAAGTTTCTAGCCAGCTAAAGTGCATGAGATATCTAGTCGTGCGCAGGTACTCTATTTGGAAAAATGGTATCGCATCAGTAAAGTGGTACTAAGATTTGCAGCGAGCGGGGGCAAGCGAGCGCCGCGAGTTTGTCGTTGCTTATGTTGTCAACGAAGAGGAAGTATTCGTGTCCAGCGTTTACTCCAGCAACTCCGTCTACCTCCTCATCATCTGCTATCGGGCGCAACGATGATTCTAGGGGGAAAAGAAGCGCGTTCAGCAGTTGCAGCAGCGTGCGCCTTGATGTAGCGCTACCACCCGCAGCTCCGAACGCGATCGGAGCAATATCGCCAGAAGGAGGAACAAGTCCGACAAGCAGGTGGCGAATAGAAAGGACGCGAACTACGCGTCTTCGCGCAGCGATGAAAGTGGGTACGAGGAAAGAGATAGTACGGAATCACGTGCGCCTACGTAGATGTGCAGAACTGCGGTTTGCGACGTTGGGCCTTCTCGGTGCACCAGCATCAATGGCTTACAGCTCTCAGATGCTGCGAACAGATGCGGATTTACGGTCTGCTGAAGTCGCATACTCTGGGCCACGGAGGACATCAATGGGCGGTGAGGATAGATCAGAGGAGATGCTTGAGGACTCGGATTACTTATCTCGAGTTGGAGAGCCCGAGAGGACGACAAAGCGGGATGCGTGGTCGGATGATCGAGAACAAGCGAGCGACGTGGCACCACCAGCGTCGACAGTCTATAATTCTAAAAGTGGACGAACGAGGCGTGATGATGGGCCTACCACAGCTTCAACAATGAGAAGAGAAGGTCGTGACTCTGGGACGGCAAATCCGAGTTCGTTTGTAGAAGTTGTAGGAGACAGGTTCGGACCACAACGCGGAGGTGGGCCCTCATACTATGCAGGCCCTGTGTCAATGACGCAAGTGCAGACGGAGACGGACGCTGCTTTGGGTGGTTTGGATCACACCAGTGACATCGGCGCGTACTTTGCTCTTTCTGTTGATTTTGATAATAGCACGAATGTTGGGTCGTAACGACTCCCATCTTTTAAGTGCAACACATGATAAAGAATCGAAATGCTAAAATAAAATATGGATAAAATATGAATTTTTCCTGCTACAACGAAATACAGAACCGTCGAACCGTTCAGCGGTGCACCGACGTGCATTTTGGCGCCACAAGACCCGTATTCCTGTGCTTTCACAGAGGCAGAGCAAGCATTGGTTTCGTATCATCTCGAAAGGCGGGCCATGGTTGCTTTCATGATGCTGCTCGGTATTTTTTCCTTTGAATTTGATGCTTTTCAAAATAATTATCTTCTATCTACTTGTCGTACTTGTTGTAGCTCGTGTATGGCTGTAGAAATTCAAGACTATCAATCTACAATGTCTAGATGATATGGATAGATCGACTCGGCCACTTATGATGCGCCAACATGCTTTTTAGTCCTATGCGCGACTTCTCTGTCACATGCATCTTGTACAGGTCTCGCTCTCGTCGTGTGGGCGGCGAAAAGCATTTTCGAATCCGTCCAACGACAGTTCCGGAATATCCGGTATATCAACGTGATGTTTTTGAAGGGCATCGAGCAGATGACGATTTTGGGTTTCGTCTCGGCTTTGCTCTTTCTGTTTTCCTCCGTGTCGCTAGAGCGAAGACTAGATAGGTACTTTTTCCCAGAAAAGGACCATACGAAGTGGGACCTGACACGATATGCATCGAACGACATCCGAGAAGGACTCATAGCTCCGGAGTTCAGCACGATGTTGCGAGACCTGATTGTCTTCCTCACCGTCTTAATTTTCATCTACATCGGCTGCCTCACCATGATCGGGCTGCACGTATTATTTGATACTGTCTCAAATCGATACTGCTTGGTTACTCGACAATCAACATTGAAGTTGTATTTGAAATGTAAAAACTACTCTATCACGACCTTTCCTCCAGCCGTCTTCACAATCATGATACTTCTTGACGCAATCTAAAAAACCAGCTAACATTTCGCTTCCGTAAGTGGCACCGATTCGAATGCGAGGCGGAAAATGAAGTGCATGTAGACGATAATCCGGTTGAGAAGGTCTCCTTCTTGCTATGGCGCAGATCAATGGTCACACCGATGTTGGGGCATCGGCCAGAGGAGCTCAACTGTTTGCGGAATCCCCTACAAGAATTCTCTTTTGTCCACTACTTGCAGGAAGTGCTGGCGCAGTATATGGTATTAAATAGTTGACAAGAAATCGAAATTACAACACTTCCTTGTTTTGGTCTTTTGAGTTGTAACTTTAGACGAAATGGAAATTACTACTAATTTGTGCTAGATCTTCGGCTTGTTGAAATAGTCTTTGTCTTTATATATAGTTTTCTGAATGATGAGCATTCGAATTACATTTTTGATTCACATTCTTTTCACTCTGTTTTCACAGCAAAGCCTGTTTCGAATTCCCACGTGGGGTCTCGGTCTGCTAATCTTTATCTCGGCCGTGGACTGCTTCTTAGAAATGGAGACGATTAGCCGGACCCATCATGCTGCACTTATAGGCTTGTCTACGTGTACGTGGTCGTGGGTTTTGCTGGCGGTTTTGGCTGTTTTCTACATTCATCTCCAGCGCATAGTGCAGATGCTCACGCCGCCACCAGCTGCAATGCTTTTTATGGCGCGGGAATTTGAAAAGTCTCTAGTGAACAGTAGAGGTGAGTCCATGTAATTGTAATCCTAATCCTATGTCTTGTGGATTAGAGAAGTTTCTTGCCGATGACTCAGTTAGACACAAAAGGTCCAGAGCAGCTCTCTGTCCTGTTATCTCTAGGTTGCACCTGCACGATCCTGCTAATATCCGGCACCTGGACCCAACGACAACAGGCCGTCTTCCACACCGACACCTATTACCACCATTCAGGCTTGTTCCGTACTTAAAGGAGGCGCCCAAGAAAACTAAGTTTTTCTATTGGTGGTATGGAACATTTTCGCCTAACCAGCAGGAACAGTTATTCTTCAGATGGCGGAAAGGTAATAGTTGTTTCTTTTGACTCTAAAATTTGAACCCTTGTTGTCATTGGTTACTTAATATTGGTTTTTATGATCAGGCACTTCAACTTCGAGATCGAGAAGAACAAAGCATTGATCAGTCAAAGAAATGAAAGCCTTTGAGCTTCGTACATCGAGACACCTCAACAACACGAGTACCTTCGCATCAACTACCTCCAGGTCCCAGCACTATTTTGCAAGTTTTGCAGATAGCCATTTTTCTCTATGCTGCGTTTATTGGAGTGCTCTTGCGGTCGTTTTCTTTTGTAGCGAACTACGAGCAGGGCTCTCTTTGGTACAGCATCGTCGGTTGGACAGCTGCCGCAATCGCCGTATTCTACATCATTCCCGAGTGCGTCTTACTGTTGCTCATATCCAGTACGATCCACCTGATGCCGAATAAGCGGGCGATTCACGCCGTGGTCAAGGAACACTCACAGGAGCACCATAATCTGTCTACACAGCTTTTGGAGATGGCGCAGATCGCGGCGATGAAGGAGCGACTCGAAAACCCAGATTTAGTGGAAGAATTCCATGAGTACAACCCTTACTTTCTATCGCAACAGTTGTATGTACCTTCTACATGTACCAAGAACACATCCCGTGGTTGAAGACTGTGCGTTGCTCCTCGCCTGCGCTGTGTACGTTGTTGTCGTCCTCTTTCTAGCCACTGTATGACAATACACCGAACAGTGTTTTGCTACTGGATAGTCAACGATGGAATGCCCTAACTGTGTTTCATTCGATCTCAGGTATCTCGAGGACTTGTATGAGGTGATTTTTTCGCAGGATCAGAAGGATTTATTTGAAGCGGGATGGAAAATCCATAATTGGTCGGCTTCTAGGGGCATGAATCCAACAGAATTGAAGGAATGTATGGAGCACCTGGGCTTCGATGATAGCGAAATCGTAATTGGCGAGTGGTGGCTGGTCTTCGACTCAACTGGCGAAGGCTGCCTACATCACGATGATTTCAATTATGCTCGTGTCTGCTTGAATAAAGGCTACCGCTCGTGTTTGTACTATACTAGTTTCTGCTACCGAAGTTGCTAGTACCATTGCAAAATGTATTGTATCAAGGATTACTCAAGATTATAGTGCCTCTAATTTGTGCGCATGCTGACAGCGAGACACGTGATCAAGTACGGGCAGATCTCCAAGGATGACTTGGTGTCGCTGTTTGAGGTGCATCCCAATGGTGAGCACGTGGACGAGTACACAAGGGAGAAGTTGTCTGAGTATTTGGTCTCGTTTCGCATCGAGGAGCCACGGCTCGGCGCATTAATCTTAGTGCGAGAAGCGCGGTTCCTCGCTGATGAGCGAGCGGGCATGGTGGACCACGAGATAATATCCCGCATGGCTGCAAATTTCGAGGCTATAACTGTCACACCGGAAGATTATGGCTTGTCAAAGTTTCTCAATGATTTGTTGATGTGACTACGTGATTTGACTTATGAGGAAAAATAGTTCAGTACTACTTCTACTAGAATTTTTTTTAGAAGAATAGATTACAGGAAGATCTCCCCATCTCGTTCCTGCTCAGCATATTATTCATTGTGAGAACAAGAGCAACGTATTAGCGAGAACAAGAGCAACGTATTAGCTAGTGTACCCCCTTCTGGTTCTAAGCAGAGCTCGCGGAATTCCTGTACATGAAACAGAACTTCCGAACGCGCTTCGATGGATCCTTCATCGACCATATGCGGGACCTGCGTGCTGCAGAGAGGGAACGAAGTCTCGCGGGTGGCATCGGTACTAGCGAAAGGGACAGCGAACAATCAGATATGGCACTTGGCGGTGACAAGTTAATATCTACATCTTCTGTAATGCTAATGATGTACTAGTATGTATAGAAAATATGCTCAAGTTTGCGTGTGCTGTTTCAACGCTTCGGTAGTACTAGATATACAAGTAAGACACAGTAGAGGACGAACTCTAAGCAGGGAGGACGTGGGAGCACTATGCAGTCAACAGAGGGAGGACGCGGAAGAAGCACAGCAAGAGATTTTGGTAGTGGTGCAGTAGGCGGTGGAGAGGCAGCACGAGAGCGATTACTTCCTCCATAACGATAGGGTCTAGTGGAATGGCGCCACAAGTAGACAGAGCCAGAGGAGGTGTGCTTTTTCCTAGCAGCGCGGATACGTGAAATTCCAAGAAAAAATTGAAACTTTAGTTCATTTTCAATCTCTCTTTTATTCTTCAATTTCAAGCCATAATGTCATCCTAAAATGAACCCGCTATATTATCGAATCGTTTGTTTACAGTGCGCTCTTTTCGGAGACGAATGAGTGAGCGGACTGGCTTTCCACCTAGCTGAGCTAACCAAGCAAAGTTTCAGGTTTTCTTACATTTCGTTTGTTTAGTCATTTGTTGTATAATCTTATGCGGTCAACCTCAACGCGAAGATCTTATGGGGCTTTCGATAGTAACAATTGTACAGACGAACTGAACAGAACTTCTATTTTTGATGCAATGAACCTCACACCAAGAGCAAGAAGAGCGGATTGAGTCTTGCCGACAAGAAAACTGTGCATATTACAAAGGTATCGGCCCATGTAGTAATCAATGATTATGACACGTGTGAGGCTATGCGCTTTTCCCCGGCCAGTACTTGGAAGTAGATGTTTCATCTATCTTGATCTTGATGTGCATAGACTAGGACTACTCTCATTTTACTGGAACTAGTGTTAATGAGAAACGCAAATGGAAAAGAGTCAAATTTCTTGAGATGTCCATGTCTGTGGCCACGACCGTACGGGTCACCTGCTATAGCTACACTCGAGCCGCGTGGGTATCTCAACGAGAACTCGTGCACGCGCTTTTTTATGGCAAGATGTAGAAGATAGAGTATTGCTGCAGTATTTCCAGCCAGTGTGTGCCCTTAAATATCCAGGGATCTGGTCAAAGTCCCAGCATCGGTACGATATTGATGATACGTAAGTACATTCTGTACTGTGCCTTTTTCTCCTCGGTGGTTGTTGTCGGTATTCTCAGTTTAAGATCGGTGAGGCTATCCCTCTGTCGAACGTGTATTGATATGCCTCCCTCATGACCATAAGTAAGCTGGAGAGCAGGCCGAGTGAAGTATGTTGTATTTTTTATGGCATCTTCGTTGTCTTCGTCGTGAGCCACTGATGTCCATGTCGCGACAAGTCTTCTGGGAGCAAGAAAGATATAACCGGGATGAAATATCTGTCAGTTATTCGCCAGGTTGTGCTGACTGACTGTGACTAGCACATAATCTTGAAATCTTGACCCCGCCCTTCTAAGTGCTTGTGAATGTCGATGTCGCTGCTCTACCTCTCATCATAGTATACGAACCATACAGACACACATGTTAGTTTTTAAACAGAATGTGATTCAATCAATTTCCTTTTGGCCACAGCTGCGTAACTACATGATTGACATGATTTTTCATTCCTTCGCTTTCGCAAATTTGGTTTCCGCCAATCATCAAACTTGAACCTCGGAAACATTTTCTTGAATTGGATCTTTCGTTTATTGGGCAAAAGGCGAAGCCCGCAGGCATTTCACTACAGTCGGTCCGAACGGGCCGCTAGTATTTGTTGATTGATCTTCATCCTCGTTCCCTCTCTTATTTGACTCAAAGTGCTTGTTGAAAGTACAAGCTACTCGTCTCAGAAATGGCGTACGTAGCGTCATGGAGGGCTCCCTTAGGGAGCATAATGGGGGCACAAAACATGCCACAGGAACCTAGGAACGCAGAAAATATAAACGAAACATTCCGACGCAACGAGACTGTGGGTACTACAAACTTCTTACCTTAAGGTGGTTACCGACACCGAGGACACATTGTACAACCTGCAGTAGTTTGTTCTATGTTAATGCTCCAGTCGAATAAAGTTTCTTCTGCTCATAAGTTTGTACCAAATCCATTATCCAGGATATTTCAAGCCGCCATTTTGTCAATGGCCCTACGGAGGCACGAGCAAAAAGGAAGCGAAGCAGCGACTAAAAGGCGGCGAGCCCGTGGTATGGATACCTTCTTTTGACATTGATTCCAATGTTGGATCGGCATCGGATTTTTTATTCTGAGTAGAGACCACTGCCACACACCTATCTCCACATTCCGTTTTTCAACTTACGTTACTTCTAGTGTTACGTTTATTAAATGAACATAGCATCTTCATCTAATGATACTACTCCAGCTCTTGTGCCTGACGTATTCACCCGCTTCCTCAGGTAAAAGCAGGCTCTTACGAATTCGAACCAGCTGGTAATGATTTCTACTTTCGAAATGGAGCATTCGCAAAGCCAAAAGATGAGGACGAAATATCAATACGGACGGAGTCCACGACACTCTATCTTGGAAGCAATCTCTGTATTTTGCTGCCTATCATACCTTTTCTGTCTTTTCTATTAGTTTGGAGGATAATCCCTCTTGTGGTTTCCAATCGAAGCTGAGTTTGATGAACGAACTTCGGAGAGCACTAGTTGAAAAGACATCGTTTGCTCAACATTATGGACCGATTCTCCCCTTCCAAGAATCAAAAAGAATACATTTCATTGACGTGTGTATGATAAAATAAGGTACCCGAACGTTCGGTCCACATCAGAACGCCAGACCACTCCCCGGAAAAGCAGTGCGAGCAAAATTCGAGTCTCGACCCTACATACCGCCGTACGTAGTCCCAGAGTCCATGAAAAATGTACTGAGATCATCAAAATACTGCATCAATGGGTAACATCATCATCAATGCTAGGTAGAGTACTACCATCCACCGAGTTGTTGAGCCAATACTTTTTTCATTTTGTAAAAGCTCTTCAACAGTAAGGATCATTTTTGCAGTTCATCTCCATGTTCATGCACTATCATCCTTACATTCCAGTACGATGCGAAAATCAATGTTTTCGATAATGTGAAGCGGGATGGAGTCAGGAGTCCAACGAGGCCACAAGGAGGGTAAAAATTGTTGTGATACTATTTTCCTTCTTGTTGTTGGGGGTCATGCTTTACAGTAAGTTTTTCAACACGTTTCATACGCATGGCGACACAAGAACCTTATGAGAACAGAAGTAGTAAGACGAAGACCTATCCAAAAATCGCAATCCAACTGTTGACACCAGGAGCAAGATTTTCTTGCCGGGAGAAATTAGCAAGCAGATAGTAGAGCACTGCAACGCTGTAAATGAGGTAATACCACAACCGCGAAAAGAGGATAGACCGCGTCCGCCAGAGCCGCTAATCGCAAACCGCACCCGATTGCCGCGCAGTTACAAAGTCGGAGGGGTACTGACTTCTATAAATACTTACTAGTTTTATTCACACCTTAGTGTTTCTATAAATTATAAAGTGGTAAGTGAACAAAATAATGACAGAAATTCTAGGGCCAAAGGCGACATGACATGACAATAATGAAAAAATGCAACGATTACTTGTTTTCATCTCCATGTTCGAGCTACTACTGTAATCGTAATGCGAATCTTCATCAAGTATAATCCCAGGTTCCAAAAGTGACAGACACTATGGGTGAAGAAGGAAAGCCGGAACCTAGCTGGCGAAAGAACGACAGCAGAGTCCTCATCTCACCGAGAACGTACCTCAATGCCACAAGCAACATCGTCCGCCATCGCAGTGT
Source organism: Amoebophrya sp. A25 (assembly GCA_905178165.1). NCBI lineage: Eukaryota > Dinophyceae > Syndiniales > Amoebophryaceae > Amoebophrya > Amoebophrya sp. A25. Next base: position 1,215,003 of record CAJINU010000006.1, on the reverse strand, counting down.
GGAGGAGATGTTCGAACCCAATGACGACGTACTCTACTTCGACTGAGGACTGCATCTGCGACCACAAGCACAAGGTCGTATGAGAAAATCATCGAGTACAAGGAAACACAGGTGATTGAAAATATTATTCATCAAGAACAGATGATGATGGCTTCAATATCAATATACTTACTGCTACTGGAACTGAAATGAATGTTGTTAAAGAATATCTTCTTTCGAACTTGTAAGAAACGGAAAACCTACTTGATCTAATCTACTGCTTCTACTCATGATCAACCTGGAACTGTTATTCAAATGAACTCAGAACCAAAAGCTGTAAAAGCAAGTGCTAGTTCATAATAATCGGAAAAGTCTACAAATGAACCAAAATACTTAAGCGAAATTGTTACCATTATGTCAAATCCAAACGTCAAATGTTGTAAGGGTCTCATCTACAACGTGTGTGTCACTGGTAGGTTGTATGCTTGTATGTTTATGGTGGGTATATTAAGCATGAAGATGAACAAGATTAAGAAATTAGTGTACGCTTAGTAGTCTTGACAAGCAAAAGATCAAAGAAAGTGTTCGCGTTGCGCCGCAAAGCAATGCATCCTTAACTCTTTTTAAACTGTAGTGGTCTCTCATGGCAGCGCGGCCTCAGGACGAAACAAAGTGACGCGAACTATGATAATGTACGTTTGATCTCTGTCTGGAAACTGGTCGTTGTGACGACGTGCAGCTGCCGTTGTTTGCAGGAGGGCGGGCGAAGAGAAGAATTGGGTCCTCAATCAGTCTTAAGACAATTTTTCGTATCTAGCTCATGGTTTTGGTTCATAGCGTGTAAAATCTTCTTTGTAGTTTTGGACACTAACGTACAAAAAATGTACATAATATTACAGAAACATCAAGGATACTCAAGGGGGAGCTTATAGATTCTTGTAGTTTACTCTTTGGTCGATAATTGTTTACCTCATCAGGCTATGATTTGAGATAGATTTCAAGGATAAATTACTGTTTGATGATGTTAATTGCTACTTGTCTAATGTATTTTCTACCTCTACGATTCGCTTATATTATCGCCTCACGAACATGAAGGATGGACTGACCCATGCTGCGCATAACTTTTGAACAAGAGCAACTTTTACGACCTGACCAAATTTCACAAAAATAAAGATGAAAGAATGGAAAATCCTTGACTCTCTTGGAAGGAACTAACAAATTGGTAAGGACTTAGGCTAGAGGGCGCTCGTAAGCCGCTTGGTGCGGAGTTGATTGTAATTTATGTGTGTGTTGAACACCCTGATGCAGGTCACACTGTGGACGGCGAACCACCTCCTATCCTATCCTAACAAAGCTTAACTGCGAGGATCAAGTGAAGAAAAATATTGAGCGCATCTTTATCGTAACGCTGTACAGCAAAGAGATACTGCGTTCTTGTTCTCGAGAATCGACCGGAATAAAATGGATTTGAATTTTTATCTTCTGTCGCTGTAGATCAAAATTTAGAACGCTGATTCATTTTCGACCCTATCATCTCGTTGCTCGATGCATCTCTCTGCATGTATTTTCTCTGTTCTATTTTTCATCAGGTCCTCAATTCATTTTCTTTTTCACCTGTCCTTTTCACTCTCATTTTTTCCCATGACTTTTTGGAGTCATCTTTCTGAATTCCCTCCTACAATTGATTTTTGAGCTTGATTCCCAGTTGTAGAAGTATTCATCATCATTGCCATTGGTTCGCCTGAAATTCCGTCGATGAAGTGTTTGCTTCTTTTCCTTTGAAGTACCGTCCGAATAAAGCCGTTTTATTTAACTACTTGTTTGATTTTTCGCAGACCTAGAGGTAAAAGAGGGTAGAACGATAGCACTAGGTGCACCATCTTCAAGAGGATGAAGGGGCCGGAGCAGGATAGTGGACAAGCGGCTGCGGACGAGGAGCGGCGATGGAAGGAGCATCTCTCGAAGCAGAATCGCGACTACGACACTTATGATCGTATGTGCAGTGATCGAATCGCGGACGTATCGGGAACCCGGACTAGCCGTACGGCGCCCTTGGTACAACCACCGGGTTGCGGTGGGTTTGTGTCCATCGGCAAGGATGGTGAGCGCAAGAAGAACAAAGACGGCAAGGAAAAGAAGAAAAAGAAGGAAGCAAGGGAGAAGGATGCAGCAGACAGAGTTCCAGCAACGAAAATCACCACATTTACTCAACAAGCTTCTTCCACATCGAATGTTGACGCTCTTCTCGCTTCCTCTGTAGATAGCATAACCTCTACCGCCGGAGACATCAATAGTACGAACAAGAGCACTTCTGCCATGAATCCCGTTGACAAGAAAGCGACATCACCGGAGCTTGACGAGGACACGGAAGCCCTGCATGAAGAATGGCGTACAGAACTGGAGTGGCGAACATTTCTGAACCAGGTCCGACAGATGATACGTTTGTGGAGTAGCGAACACCCAAGCAAGAGCGGGAAACAACAAGTACGCATGCCCTGCAACAAGTTTGACCAAATGTATATGCGCATTTCCGGTAGCGGGACGAAAATCAAATTCCCTTTTTGCGGCGCCCAGAACATGTACACGGTACACGAGTGGCTAGCGGGGGAGAAAGGTACTACTAGGAGAAGTTTCATGCGGGAGGGGGAAGCTACGGAAGAAGAAGAACACTATGTATTTTTCTCTAATTTTTGAGGAACTTCTACTGTATTATCTACCTGCAACGTTTAATTTTCCGACAACGCGCCACCGGCCGCTTTCATCATCACATCACAGGTTTCTGCGAATACAAAAACAACTGGGAGTGGATCGCGCTGCCCAGTGATGACAGTGCTTGGAAGCAGCGGCTGGAGGAGGATCCCTTGTTTTTTGTCGTTTCTGAGGGTGAGCGCTTCGATGCGGAGATTTTGGAAGTGACCACGGAAAAGGCGGAAATTCTAAAGGAGAAAGCAAAAGAAATGAAGAAAGTAACGCTCGCGAAGGAGAAGCTACAAAATACGAAGACTGCCTACTCACTGCAGCGAGGAGAACAGAACAGGTTCTTCAAAAAAATGATCGATTTTCTTTTTCTTGGGTGTGTCCCTGTTTTTCTTTATTATCTGCGCTCGTTGGTTACGGTCCTCTTGCCATACCTCCTATTGCTATGTATAAATATATTTCATTGGTTCGACGTCATTCATTCATTTTATTTGGCGAGGTCATCCAAGAATGGACTGAGCGAAGCCTCGTCTCCGTCTGGGGTGACGAGGCTCGATTCTACAGACAGCAACTTCTATCAAGTGACTGACGTGCGTGGTACCTGGGGTCTAATCCGTTCCCCTTTCGTGTTTTTTTTGATAATTAATGTTTAGCGATCAGCTACGGGTACAGCTTGTTTCGACTTTGATTTCTTCATCATGCAGGTGCCAGGTGCAGCGTGCCGAGGAGCACTTAGCGCAGGTGATGCGTGTTGTGGAGGAGAACAATGCGAAGGTCCAGAAACTGGAGAGTAAGCAAAAGATGGTAGAGGAGAAAAAGCGACATATCCTTCGTTTTCGAACGCCGGCTGAAATCAAAGTAGAGCAAGAGCGTCGGGAACTTGAAAAGTATGCCGATGCAAAGCGACAGCAAGAGCTTTCAAAAGCCATGCAAGCTTTGAGCGCAGTAGCTGCTGGGGGTTCCAGCGAGCATTCTGCTGCGTCAAAGATTCAAGATCTGCTGAACGCGGGAGGAGGTGAAAAGAGGGCGTCGCCGCCCGTTTCTCCAACTTTACCGGATGATTTCTGCGAATCACCTATGGAATTTATGATTTGAATCTTAATCGTTCACTTCACTACCAACAGCTAGGAGAATCAGAAAGAGCAAGCAGTTTTAATGACGGTAAATCTAAATTCGTCTGTGAAAAAGGATCAAAATCATGCTCTGCTTTACGAGGTGATAATTTGCTGTGAGCCCGACTCAACAACTAGTCCTCGACAAGGAGAAGGACCTCAATAGGTATTGGGTTGATCTTCCTGCTATGTCATTTTCTCTGTACAACTACCTTCACAGCACTAACTCCGTCTTCAATTCTTCTAATTTTTGTGGCTCTTCGGACTGCAGAAAGCAGGGTGGTTTGAATTCCTCGACAGCTACGGCTTCTACTACTTCGCCAGAGCACGGTGCCGGGAGTCGCACGAATGCAAGCGGATCGAAAACGCGAGGGGAGCAATTCGAGCCCCCGATACGCGGCACGCCTACTCGAGATGCGACAGGAGAAGAGCATAGAGCAGCGATCATCGCAGAGGAGGAGGATTTCATGTAATTGAAGGTTATCAAGTACATTTGTCAACACGCGGACGTCGGTAACCAACATGCGAGTGCAGCAAGGATGCGAGCATGCTGGTTCCGATGAAGATCGATCTTTCTAGTGGAGGACTCGACACATGATTGATAGTGTCTTATTTTCACAACACCTGAACAACAACTACATCTTCAAGTTCACCGACTACATCAATATGTAGTCGTACGATGAGATGATAACATCTTCTTGAACAACATCAACAGAGAAGGACTTGGACATCCTACCACGTCAACTTCCTCGTGATGATTACACTCGGACAAACTGGAACTACGGCGAAAGGTGGAGCCGTAGATGACACCAGGTAACCGTACTACAAGAGAAAACGACAACTCAGTAAAGACAGTAGAACTTCTTCTTTTCGGGATGAAGAACCGGTGACTCTGACGATGAGCCCCAAAAACCGGCGAATGCTGTTTGTTCGGAGAACGGCGCGACCTTCGCATTTTTCAGCAGCGCGGTTGTTACGTTGCATTTGACAGCGGTAACGTCAGAGTATAACAGGCACACGGGAATGATGATAATCGTATCATCTCTCCTGGTCATCGTATTGGGACGACTTGCTACGTACTAACAAACTTGCTTAGAAGTCGATTCTCTGAGTGCTCGATCTCGGAGCAGTCGCCGATACTACATGAGAACCAATGTGGTCTTCTTGACCATATGAGTAGATGTCGAGGCGGTATCACTGAGTCGGGCCTTGCTATTGACATTACTGAATGAGAAGCAACTCGGGTTTGTGACCGATGGGCTGTTTTCGCTAGCAGTTGCTAGTTCTGTTCTGTCATCTATTGGCAGAAAGTAGCCGCGTCATTCCAGGGCATCTTCAAACTAAGAAAAGTTTGAAGTGGGCTGATTGTTGTAGACTCTTTTGTCCGATTCTTACCAAAAAAGCTAATGCAAATGTTGTAAGTCTTGATAGACGGAGCTATTATATCTCTCTGAGCTCGACCTTCATCTTCTTGAAGTAAGTTAGTAGTAGAATAGAGGAGCTATGGATCCATGATATTCCGGAGTACAACTGCCATTTATATCTAGGTATAATCCGTCTGTCTGACGTTGAGCTTGAGTGGTACTATTGGAGTCAATGTTGAATATTAGGAAACAGATTACTAGTGCCACGGGTGCTATGAACAGCACTATCACGGGCATACACATGACATCCATACTAAGTAGATCCAATAAGTCATAGAATCAGATGAGGGTACCCATACTTGTAATTGTATTGCCTTCATCTTCAGGGACGGTGAATTCGAATTGGCATTGCGAATAGACTGCAGAGCAGATTTTCACCGACTGGACCGACTGACCTATTTGACCGTAAACGTGGCCACTCTACCTAAAAAGTAGATGGTAGATAGATGGGCAACAACTAAGAGAAAGTTATTCAGAGGATGTCGTCATTTGATACCTAGATTTTTCCGATCAACTCCCTCCTAATGAGCATTCTTGTGGTTTGTCTTTGTTCGTTTAATATCCTGGATTTGATTGATTGAGTGTGTTAGAAGTAAAAGGGGCGGCGAAACAAGTATTTCAAGTCTGGATGTAATCGGAGACTATCACTAGTTGGCTTCGATGCCGGTATTTGATATTCTGTTCCGCGCTCTCAACCCCACGACATTTGGTGGACGAATCGGTGGATGTTGATTTTTGCGTGAATTTATTACCTCACAAGAATCACGAATGGTTCGCCGAGTATTCGGATGAAATTAACTATACAGGTAATAGAAGATGAATGCTCCCGTACATCCAAATGGCATGTCGATAAGCCTCTATTCTCGTTAAAAGTGCCAAACTCCTACAACGGTCTTACATTATTGTCTTTTATTTCGCGATCGCGTTTTCTCCGTCACTGCTCTTGAAGTTATTCCCGCATAATCCAAAAAGGTAGCTAGCCCTAGCGTTGTTGTTTCGTGTTCGCAGTATCCTATTTTGTTTGCAATAGTCTCGATCTTGTGTTAATCTGCTGGATCATGTGCAATGAATTCCCTGTCGGAGATCGTTTGAGCACCACTGAATTCTGGGCTCCTCAATCAATTGTCGGAAGGGTCATCCATCGTTATATCATGACTTCACTTTCGGTGCCGCAAATCGGTTTCTTTTGACGAGGTAGTGTGGTTTGAAAAAGCACCAGAGGCGACTCTACAATTGTTTATGTTTGTATTATTCGGTTGAGGTTGAGCTTGAGCGACCGCGACATCGAGTGCGTTGAGGTTGAGCTTGAGCGTCTCTCCCACGTGTAACTGCAGCCAGAATGTAGATAGGTTCTCTTTTGGAGGCAATGATCATAATCTACAGTAGGTATCACCCCATCTTGCGTGTTAGCTATTTTTTTCCCTGCGGGTGTGTATGTGAGAATACGAGCGTAGCCATTTTGAGGACGACAACCACTCCCCGATAGAAGAGGTCACGTCGTAGCCCTGATTTGTTTAACTTTAACTTTAATGGACGGGTCTGGTCGGCGCGATACGCACCTACTATTCGTAATTAGATGAAAGAGGGATATAAATGTGACAAAAGGAACGCGACACTAAAAGAGCATGCCGATTGCGAGCAGTCCCTCCAAACAGCGGGGGGGTCCAGCAGTGACCCATGCGATCACGGCACCGAAAGGTACTAGTGCTGGCGCAGACGGTTCTGCATCTTCGTCAAATGCTGGTAGTTCCTCGAGCGTTTTTGCTCCCGGGGGTCTGATGGCGGGTCAAGCAGCGGCAGCATCAACCGCTGCAGCTACGACGTCCACTAACAGTGAAATGACCGCTCTGGCGTCGTTTAAGAAGGACCTAGAAGACGAGGCGCGCATTGAGGGGAGGCTGATCGTGTACGAAGTGAGTATCATGTACGACCAGCTGCGTCGCGTAGAGGCGTCAATCAGTGGGCCATGGTGCTTCTTGGGTCAACAAGATGAGGCTCAGTGGATGGAAGAAGAACACTGGCGGTGCATCCCGCCCACTGTCGTCAGTTTCATGACGCATAAGGTAGTACTCAGGATGACAACGTAGTAGTTACTTACAAGTAGATGATCATCTAAATCACGTCATTCTACGGAATTTCTGTGGAAGATGCTTTTTTAATCCCCGGCCAGTACTGCTTGCTCGTCGCAACTACTGTCGTTCTTCGTGTTGATTGTCCTTTGCCTGTTACCGACATACGTATGTCATGTCAAAGTCAACTTTCTCTTTCTCCTGCAAGGTCCCAACAGAGGAGGTGAAGTTTTCTTCGGCGTTCGAGTCTGCGAATCTCTATTTCGTGGAGAAAACGGCAGACCATGTGTTCCGTTGTGAGCTGCAATTCGATCCTGTTGCTGAACTTGTAGGGCCTCCGACAAGACGCAGTCTGTCCTCAAGTGCATCTTCTACTGGAGAGGATTTCGGGCCCGGACCGGTCGCGCAGTGGTTTTATTTCGCGGTCTACGGAGGTCGCAACTGCGCGGGACGGAACGTACGGTACGAAGTCCCGAACTTGAGCCGCCTAAAAGCCGCCCAACTCCTCGCGACGCACCAGAAAGGACCCCTCTTCTGGAGTTCTCATCATCCAACCTGGTACGGAAATCGGACGAAAAACGTCACAGTTTCAAATACAGATCCAGAAATTGCGAAAGACGTTTTGAGCAGGCAAGGCTTCGAATTCAGGTACTCTATCCACTATAGTATCTATATATTTAAGGAAAAATAGGACCAAAATGTGGCGCATCTTTGGAATGTTCTCTGTTGAAGAATGAACCACGTTCACTTCCTTGTAGAAGACATTTGATCAAGTTCAAGACTTGGTCGCATTGTTCGTTATTTTTTCCCACATATTCGTATTGTGACCCGTTACAGACCGGACGTGAGCGAGCTAGCGACACTGTCCTTCGAGTATACATTCACGCACGACAACGAGACAATTTTTTTCGCGTACGGTTTGCCGTACACGCACACACACCTTCGCCGCTTTCTCAAGTGGTCTTGCGCCTTTGCGACGCTAGACGCAGACAGCACATACGGTGGTGGAGGTGGATCCGGCAAGGCTGACAAGGACGCCGTCTCAATCACGCGAGAGGAGCTTTGCCTGTCAAGAGGCCGGTTTCCAGTGGACATTGTGAGAATTACCCGCGGGCGCGATTTTCAACATCCAGACGACGAGGACGACAGCTTTGTGAGTAGCGACTCATCAGAGGACGAGGCAGAGCCGGCAGCCTCCGTGTACCTACCATCCATCGCTGAGAACGGCGCAGGAAGATCTGGAGGTGCTGAATCAACAGCGGGAGGCGCGGCCTCGGCCACAACATCAGCTCCTGTAGGAAGTGCCGCAAGTTCGTCGAGTGGTTCAACAGCACGAGCACTTGATACGACTTCTGCAGCCGTTACAGCAGCTGGCGCAACAAATTCTGCCGCATCCTCGTCTTCTGGAGCGGTAGTAACAAGTGGAGGCGCTGCGACAGAAGGATCAACTACAGCACCACATTCCGCCACGTCTAGCAATGTCACGGCTGCTCAGGTTGTTTCGCCGCAACATCTTCTCAATAAAGGCTACATCGCCGTTCCAGAGCTGCCGCGATTCCACATGCAAACTAGAAAAGTGATAGCGGTTGTCGCAAGGCAAACAGCCGGCGACACGAGTAGTAGTTGGGTGATGCAGGGCTTTATGCGGTTCCTCTTGGGCGCGTCGGTTCGTGCGAAGCGCCTTCGTTTGGCCTATGACTTCGTCTTTCTACCCATGGCAAACGTTGACGGCGTTGTCGCAGGCCACACAAGGTGCAGCGGATACTCTTGCCCTAGTTTGCAAAAAAACTGGCGCCAGAATCTGGCAGCCAAAGAGAAAGCGTCGTCTTCAAGTACTATTAGGACATCAGCTTCAGCCGGATCGTCGGCATCTTCATCAGAAGCACAAGGAGTTGCTGGATTGTTAGGTGTAACAGGTGGCAGTGCTGCAACATCGGCATCGCTGCCCGCAGAAGCTACAACTACTGCATCTTCTAGTTCCTCTGTTGGACAGCAGACTCGAGTGCCTTCTCTAGATGCTGGAGCGACAGGTGGAGCCACCTCGTCCTCTTCAATTCCTGGCAGCGAGGATGGATGCGGAGGTGGGCCTTCTAGTGCATCGACTGCGGTCACCGGGAGATACCAACCGCAGAAGAAGGTGGAGCCAGATCCTGTCGTGGCCGCGTTTTTCGAGCGTCTGCGTTACATCCAGAACGTTGAGGGCAGGCAGATAGTATCGCTAATCGATGTGGAGGGCCAAGGTAGCAGACGCGATATCATGCTCTCTATGACGCCATCACTCTACTCAAATTTCGCTGCCCGAGGCCTTTTTTTGAACCAGCCGCCACCGGGTGCGGTCGGGGAGCAAGCGGCGGCGCAGAGCGGCAACACTGGGCGACGCGGTTCAGCAGCCGCGGTTTCTAACGCAGTAACGAGTACGACTTCGGGAAATGTAGCAGGCGGATCCACTGGCGGCGCTTCTGGCGCAGCGGGGTCTAGTGGCTCCACCACTTCTGGCGCGGGCGCGAACGCAAGCGACAACTTTAGCAATTCGTTGAGGGGTGGCGGCGAGGCGCCAAAAGAGGAGGAGATGGATGAGGAGACACAGCGCCGAAGGCGAGAGAAGCTGAGGGAGTTCGGAAAACGGCACGACGTGAAACTCTCTTATTTGCCAGATTTTCTAGGAAAAGTTTCGATGGATCTCGATTTAGAGAAGTGCCAGCACTGTAAAGCGGCTGACCCAGCGTCGGTTCCCGCAGATCGGCCCTTTGGATTTTCCAGTGGGTCTAGCGCATCTTCAAGCTCCTCGAGTTGTAGCAAGAATAGTTCGTCATCTAGCACATCACCAACAAAAACCGGCGGAAATAAGTCTTCATCAAGTGCAGGAGCAACATCATCGTCAGAAGCTGAAACCTCCAGTGCTGGAGTCGAAGTAAAGGCAGATGAGGTCGCAACATCTGAGATTCTAGAAGATGCTAGCGATCTCGAGGAAGAGGAGTTCGAGTTAGACGACGTGGACGATGACTGCGATGACGACAACATGGCCGCCGGAGCTTTGACGCCTGCTGGTTCTACAGCCACTGGTGGTTGCACGCCGGCCGCGCACACGCAGTCAACTGCGAGTTTGTCTTCCCCTAGTAAGAGACAACCAGGAAAGCAAAGTCCATCGAAAATCGGTTCACCGAGCAAGAAAACTGCGGCAGTGCTGAAGTTGCTGAGTTCGGGGGCCTCGACTGCATCCTTGCATAAGGGATCCCTCAACGGAGCAGCGAGTTTGCCTAAAGCGCCGAAAACCGCGTCTACCGTTTTTTCCAATATTCGGATGGCGCTCGCTCCAGAATTGCACAACTGCTGCTTTTTCACTCTGGAGGTTTCCATGTGGGGCGTCACGTCACTCACTAGCCGGGCTGAGACACAGCGCAAGCGTTCTCGGCCGTACCAGCGCGCCTACGGGCGCCCCGCGATGTTGGACTACCTGCAAGCGCACCGTGACTTCCACCGTTTTTTCGGAAAAGGCACGCCGTTCTGCTCCATCCGACTCGGATCCTTTGGTTTAGCTTTGGGTCTCATGTTTTACAAACTTCTGGTGAACGATGGTGGGAGACTCCTCAGTGGTATGCTGGAGGATGACGACGACCAAGAGTCGAAGGAGCAACGCAGGGACTTACAGGGCTGTCCGGGGGCTTGCCGGCGGGATATCAGGCCCTGGACACCACGGACAGCGGAGCAGGTGAGTTGGGAGCTCTGCCAAGCCGCTCGGGCTAAAAGCCTGTACGGGAATTTGCAGAGCCACCATCGGATGCGCTCCTCAGGCGTGCTAACGACACCTCGCGAGTGCCGCTTCTCGCGCCCTTTCTTTGATCTGTGGATCGCGCTGGTCACGCTCAATCTCGTCGAGAATGTACCCCACAAGGACACGAGAGACCAGGCCCTTGCGCGGAAAGCGGTGGCGGAGCGGCCGTCCAGCTGGTCGCGGCTGAAACCCACAACGCTCTCCCTGACGTTTACACCCTCGAGTGGAGGTACTGGCCCGAGCGCTTATCGGCCCGGTTCATCTTGTTGTGCGCGCCATAGTCTGAGCACGGCGCGATGTTGTCACGGAGGGCTGCTGCCTTTTGATACTGACGACCTGGGCATTTTAAAGAAGCACATGCCTTGGCATGACGTGGAGAGTCTTCTTCGACAGAAAGTGCCGAAATCAGTAGAGCCTCGGGTGCTGAGCAAAAAGCTGGCGTGGAAATTTACCCATGAGGCTGCGATCGCGGCGTTAGAACAGATGCAGTTGGTCTCGGCTGCCAATGCAGCCGCCAAGAATGGAGGTGGAGGAGCCTCAGTTGCAAGTCCAATCAAAGGACTTTTCGGCGAAGTAGTGCAGCTTTCCGCATTGACGGAACAGCATGACCACCATCACCAGCAAAGCTCGTCAAATACAACCGGATCAGCATCAGCGTCCTCTGGTGGAGGCACAACGACATTTGGAAGCGGGTCGTCATCGTCAAACATTGATGTGCTACAGCAATCCATTACATTCTCTGATGACGACGACCTTCCTGCATGGAGTCTAGGAGAGCGCGGCGGCCGAGACGGAATTACTGGAGCTAGCGTCGCGCATGTAGTGAACCAAGGTCCTTGTAGTCTGCTTCACGGGCTGCCCGATGACGCCGCTCTCTCCGACCATTTTGACCCAGGACTAGGAGCTCGCGGAAAGACGGACGCAGGTACTGCTGCTTCTTCCCAGAGTGTGAGCAACGAGGGCTCGGCCAAAGACGATGTGCCAGGGACTGGTGGCGTTGTAGACTCCGCTGTGTTAACTTCACACTTGATGCGGAAGCTGCACGGTTCTAACATGCACCCTGGCCTAAACGCCGCAGTCTCTCGCGCGCTGGATTCAAGCGACGGGAAAGTTGGGTTGCAGACTGTTTGCCCACCTGGTGCAAGCGGCATGATGTCTTCAGTTCCCGAAAATGAAATGACCGACGCGCAAAGTGCCGGTGGGGCTGGAGGGGCCAACCTTTCACAGCAATTTCAGTCTACTTTTTCAGATGGACTAGGAGAGCAGCTGCAGCAGGATCTAGTCTCGCAGATGCTCGCAGATCCTGGCCTCGCTAAGCGGGTGCGGTGGGAAGAGCTGCCAGTTTCGTCGCAGCAACTTCTAAAGAGCGAAGTTGCGCAACTAAATTGCAAAGCCGTTTCAGCTTTGGGTGACGGTGCGCGCGTGTACGTTCGGGAACCGAAACAGGCCCTGAGAACGATGACAAGCGCCCTGCTCTGTCCGGACGCTGTACCACAAAATACCCCGCGAAAGACTGTGTGGTCGACATCTTCTTCCTCTAAAGCAACGACAACAGTATCTGCAATGTTGCAAGACGCGGAAATAGCAGCGTCAGGGAGCATCGCGTCTTCTTTTGACCCGACTCATGTTCCGCCAAGTTCCTTAGTGCAGGCCGTGACGGTTCCCTTGTTCAGACAGGCGGAGGCCGCGCAGCAATTGAGCAACACCTTCCGTAGTAGTTTGGCGAAGTCGGGTGCGGGGCGCATTGACATCGAGCACGTAATGCGTACGAGGAGTCGGGCAGGAGCCGCGGTGCGGGACCTGTATATCGACGAGTTCGAGTCCAGCGGCGACGAGCAACAAAATTCACTAGCGCCTGAATTCGAGTACGATTCTGACGACCAGTTGCGAAAGAACGTAAAGCGCTTGGTTCGTGACTACGTCGACATCAGCGACGACGACGACGAATTTTGCAGCGATGAGGACGAAACTTCTATGTCGAAGACTGCACGTACAACTGGAGATGCTGAGAGCTTGGCAGATAGTAAAGCAGAAACGGTACCATATCAAGCGAGCAAGAACTTCAACTTTGGAAGCAGCTGCAATGCTAGTATAATAGGTTCGCAGCGCCCTCGTAGTGCAGCTAGCTATCATCGTATGGGAGTACGCGAGGTACGGAAGTTGCAGGCCTTATCGTATTACAAGCAAATGCTTCTCTGTCCGATGCAGAAGCGTGGCATGTACAAGAGGCGACGGTTGAAAAAGACAGATCGCTTCATGGGTTCGGAGTCTTTTCAACGATTGGCATCAGGAGTTCGGTCCCTTGTGCGGGACAAGAACAAAAAGCAGGGTTCCTCACCCAACAAGGATGACGCAGCGGCGTGGAATCGTGCGGGCGGGCCGCTCGGGCTCCCGACTAGACTTACCAAGGGTTCGTTTCTGGGATCTCGTGGCATCGCGGAAACGCAGCAGAATCGCATTGACCAACAGAACAATGCGACGTGGTGGCAAATTGCGCGAGGACAAGTATCCTTGGATTCCCTGCACCAATCCGGTGTCTCGGTATCAGATCCAAGCAAGCTGGATGAGGTACTTCGTGAAACCTTTCAGCAACAGCAACTTGCTAAGCCAGGTGAGAACAAGATAAAAGGTAGTTATCCAAATGCTGGTGGCATCAACAAGGATAACATCAGTTCTTTGCCACTGGACGGTACAGATGCGACGGGGCAGCACTTGTACGGCATGTGTGACGTAGAGTCGCCATTATACTTAAATTCCCAAGGGGGCTTGGAACCACCTCCTGGAGCAGGCGGCGCATCTGGCCAACAACATCAACAGCAACATCAACATCAGGCTGGCGTGGAAAACGCGGTACTTGCGGCCGCACGGAAACGGCGTGCGCTACAGACACCTAACACGCCGTACCGAGCAAGCCCCTGGGGCTCTCTGCCCAGCGCGCTTTCTCCGATGGACCAAATGCACCAGCAAGCGACTGGCAATGGTATGTCACCTGCTCTGAGAGAGATCGCCGAGACCGGACAAGGGGTCTCACCTGGCGGCGCGCAGGGACGGCTCAGGGACATTGCGAGTCGCTCGGGTAAGGTTATGCTAACGCGTAATCGTAAAAGCGGAAACATGCAAATTCATCGCCTAGGTAGTGCGGGAAACGCCATACCCATTGGTGCCACCACGGGAAATAGCTTTCATGAGGTTGGTGGAGGACCTGCTTTCCCCAATAGTACTGGGGGCGGCGCTGGTAGCAGTAGTGGAGCATGCTGGCCTCAAGGACCTAGCACTTCACCGCTTGTAACTGAGGGCGGCACAATGCTCGGACTCGGAAACTTCGAAGACGCTATCAACACGAGGCGACTTGTCTGTAGCGGCAATCAGACAAAGAGCATAACAGGTAGTGCGACTGCTTCGGGATCGAATTCCGTTACGGTTGAAGGTGCGTTGGAGCGTGGAGGCGGTCGACGCAATAGTCACAGCAGCAGCGGAAACCGAGGAGGGGATGACAGCAGGAGCCCCGGCGTATCCTTAGTAGAACAAATGGGTGCGGAACAGAGCACAGAGGTATCGGTGTCCTCATCAACTAGCAACAGTCCAGCCAAAAACGCCCTGTCGCCGAACACAAGATCTCCAAACCGGGCGGCGCATAAACGAGGCATCTTCGTTCATCAAGGGTCGCCAGCAAAAATGGCATCAAAGCGGCGGTACTCAAGCGGATTGCATAAGTCACCGGCCCCGGCTGCTGGGAAAGAGAGCAGCACACTTGTACAACATGCTGAAGTGGAGCAGCACAACCCTAACTACAGTACAGGAGATGACAAGGCCACATCAAGATCAACAACGGCGGCGCCTACTTCTTCTAGCGCGTCAGCAGTAGGGGACTCCTCCGAGCTGCAGCAGCAAGTGTACCCGGAAACAGAGGCAGCGCGCTTTGCAGGTTGGACAAAGACTGACGAAGCAGCACAACCACAAGAATGCCCAGCCGCTGTCGTGGCTGGGCCGAATGAAGACAGGGTGGGAGAGAAAAAGACGCAAGACGAACAACATCGAGAAGGCGGAGCTCCAGATTACCAGAAGAGCGACACAAGAAACGCGGCACATCAGTTGACACAGGACATGTCGCAAAGTGTTTCTGTCATCGTAGGAGAGACTGCGATGGTCGTAGACAATATGCAAGCGTCGCACAAAACTACGGAAGAGCCCAGTGCGGCTTCTTCGTTTTTTAGAAATGATAGCGAAGATCTCTACACAAACACGACAACATCATCTTCTAGTACTGGAGGTGCCAACCACAAAAGCCAGAAACATCAAATTGCGGCGTCGAAGCACCTACAACCTGCGGCTGTAACGTTAGACGCTGTGGAGACATCGACCGTTTTAAAGCCGCACTTGTTTGATGGGCACCAGACTGGCGAGACATCAACAGCGTTAAAGCCTCACTTGTTTGATGGGAGTCGGCCTGTTGGCAGGCGGAAAGGTCGTGACAAAGTGGCTCAGCAAACTCCTGGTGGGGAGCTTAACTCTGGTTTCTCATCTGAAGTAGAATTTTGCAGCTCAGAACTGAGGACGCAAAGTGAGGGAGATCAGATGAAGGTCACCTCGACAACAACAGGTAGTGGAGGTAGAAATACTACGAACGCAGGTCCAGGTGATGGACCTTCAGCAGCCTCTTTCTCATCGAGTCGCTGCACGTCGTCAGGCGTATCAGGTGGGCTACAACCTGGTGTTGTAGAAGGAGGAGCGCGAGTGACCAGAAGTTCGTCGCACAGCAAGAATGGACGCGCCGGTGGAGGGTCAAAATTTCTTGACTATCTGCAGACAAAAAGGTCAACAGCAGCTAAACTAGTAAGCGAATCCATACATTCTCTGAGTAACAAAAATGGTATCCACGACCCTGAAGAAAGAGCTGGAGCAGCATATGCGGTTGGGAGCGACATGGGGTCGGATGGTGGATACCACAATGCAGATAATACTCTCAACGCCGAAGTAGAAAATAGAGGTGCTGCCTTGTCGGGGTCGTCGGTAGAGGGATCTACTCACCTAGATGCAGGTCGTTCAACAGACTTGGACACAGCTGCGATCGAGCTACTGCACACCGGTCATTTAGGAGCAGGAGTTCAGCAGCAGGGTTCGTCATCGTCTTCGTCGAGAGTTTTCAGGGGCGAAGTTGGTTTTGATATTGCCGTGGACGATTTTCCAAAGAGCGCAGCGCATCAACTACGAGCGAATATCATGCACTCTCCGGACGAGGATCGAGGTGAACATGACGATGAAGATGCGATAGGTTCGGTGTCTTCCATAGCTGCCGGGGCAAGCAGTAGTGTTTTGCACTCCATGAACACAAGACTGGGAGAGAGGATGCAATCTCTGAGGAGTCAATTTTCTGAACCTCGAAGATCTGAGCGCTCTGTACTCGGAAGCAGCCTCAAGAAAACAGCATCGCGCCACTACAGCGGTGCGCCAGGAGGAGGCAGTCCAAGCAAACGTAACTTCTATTGAGGACGAGAGTGAACCCGAAAGAAGAAACGAACAATCGCAGTATTGAATTATATTTATTATTTAAGTATGATTTTGATTAGAAATTGAAATCTAAAGATCACGAGATGGTGATCTTTAGATTTCTAATCAAAATCATACTTCATCGAGATGGATGTTGCGTAGTATTAGTTTTTGTCACTTCTGTTGTTTCTTTTAGCGTGCGCATTATCACTTGAATTTTTTACCTTAATCAATCGTTTTGGAATGGTTCAGTTTAGTTCATTTTTTTCCAAAAAAATAGAGGAAAATCACGAGAAAAACTATGTTGTGTGCGACATGGCTTTCTCGGATGTAAAGAGCAGGACAGTGTTTTTAGTCTTTCGTAGTTCTAGTCAAAAGTAGAAAAGCAGAATGAAAGTGCGATGTTGAAGAGAATACACGTAGATAGCTTCCAGCCTATAGTGTTTTAGTCAATCGAGCCTGAAAAAGTGAGAGATATAGACCGCTGCGCGAACGTACTTACGAGTTAAGGATAAAAAAGCTACCAGATAGTACAGGGCTGAGCATAGTACACAGTAAGAACAACAGCAAGACTCTTGTGGGAATCTTCAGTCATTTTTTTTTCGTTACAATTTTAAGCATGCAATTTAGGTTAATCCGCTTGAGAATGCAGCTAAACCCTGCGGACGGCGGATCGCATCCTAATCCTAAGCAAGTATCAGCATTGCGCGACATTGGTTACCCGCCGCTCAGGTAATCAATATCAATCAGTTCTGGTCCACTTTGACATTGCCCCCGTAGGTCTAAGTGTTTTCTTAACACCAGATGGAGGTGTGCGCCGAGGATATCGGCTTTCAGCATCTCTGGCTGTGCCAAAAAATGGTCTATGGGCGCCTCGGTTTCTCGTTAGAGATCAAAGGATGAGCATGAGGAGAGGTGTCGAAAAAATAGGGCCAAAGAGAAACAAAACTTAAAAACGCGAAACAATATACCAAAATAGAATGCAACCTATTAATGAGCTCATTTTCATCTTCGTCAAAAAATTAGTATGATTATAGACGTGGTGGCTTGCCTCTGCCTGAGCCACTGCAGATGAAGAAAGCATGCGCATTCCGCTATGCTGGAATGAAAAACATGAGTACCACAGCTGTTGACGATTTCTATGATATTAGAGATAGAGAGACCCAAGAACCAGAATGGATGAATTAGAGATCGAGGAATTCGAGGACGATTTTGAGGCGGATGATTCGTTCCTCGCCCCGTCACCATTAGTAGAACCTGCAAAAGCTGCAGGGAAAAAAGAGGATGAGGATGAAGCTAGCGACCTGAAGGGTCCAACTGCCACTAGTGCTTCGAGAAGAGACAACGAGGAAGATGGATTCGCAGCGTTTGGACTCGAAAGTGATAAGAATGACAACAATGATGTAGTAGACGCAGCTATATTCACTTTTGGTACGGGTACGCAAGATAAAGAAGAAGAAGAAGAGGATGAGGAGGATGTTGCAGTTGCTCCTTTCGCTCTACAACGCGGAACAGAAAAGACAACTATTGCCCCTCCTGACGATGCGGCTTCAGAGAAGATACCTCGGACACCTAGCAAGCCAGGAGACGAGGGAGAAGCAGCTCAGCGACAAGATCCCGAAAGTCCTACCTCTCCAGATTTTCTCAAGGGACTCTCGGATGATGAAGATGGGATCGACGACGACGCGATTCTCCGAGCACCAGGTATTGGCATCCGCGGCGTGGCAGGGTCAAAAGTATGGCTTTCAATTGTGAGAGAAGTTCCGTCGAATCGACTAACATCATGATTGAGAGAAATTGCACATATTATCTGAAAGTTAAATGCAACAAAATCGAAGTAGGTTTAGTTGAGTCACTTGAAGTTGAAGGTTGTAACATTTTTTTGATAACAAAGGAGTTGTTCTATCTTCTGCTTCACTGATATCAGTTGATGTATTTTGTATTTCTAACAAACGAGTCCACGGCAAACCGACAAGCCGAGAGGAAAGCCGAGGAGCCTGCACCATCTGGAGAAAATGAGGTGCAGAGTTTTGGTGGGAGTCCTGAGGAGGCGAAAATGGCCACAGAGGAATTGGTATCGGAAAAGAAAGCTGCAGGAGCAGGATTCGGAGGAGAAGAAGGGATTCTTGATTATGGTTTTGGACGAATTTGAACGATAATTTTCATCCGTTCTTGGTTAATAACGTAATTTTTCTGTTGATAAACAAGAAGAAGAAGATCGGGGGCCTGGTGCTAGGGCATAATGGTCAAGTGTACTAGAAGTAGATGGAAAAAACTACTTACTTACTCACATCTTCTTTTTCTTCATATTGCTTTCGGAGCAAATAATATGGGACTGACCGATGATGAGGAGAACGCTTCCTCCGATTTTTCAAAGTCCAATACTAGCCATGGAGGGAATAGGCAGAACAAGACTTTCGGAAGACTCGCGACACGGAAGGCGATTGATGTCCCCGTACACGAGGAGGAGGTTGAGGAGGAAGAAGCGATACGCTCAAAAGTGGAGCTACTTCAAGCTTCCTCAGGTTTGGAAGAAGACAAGAAGAAACAAGAAATCGATCTTGATCTGATCTTGAACCAGCAAAAAAGAAGTTCGGCAACATCGGCGCCTGGAGATAGAGGAGAACAAAATCAGAATCCGGCCTCTTCAAATATTATAGGATCAGTGGCAGAGGCGGATCTCTTCACTTTAGCTTCAAACTCGGCGGCGGAATCCTTAGGCGGAGGAAAACCGACAGCGGCTCGCATTTATGGCGTGATGTGCATTTTCCTTACTCAACGAATTTGAGATGAAACTTCATCTTGGTCGATTTCGATGTAGTTAATCGAATAGTTACGGTTAGCTTTGTATGAAAGAAGAAGATCTCTAAAACCTGGATCCTTTCGCGCCGTCCTTTCCCGGTGCAGGCGGAGCGCGGATCGGCTTGTCGGATCCCGCCGATGGTGCTGGCATGGGTCGTGGAAATGAAGAAGAAATCGACTTCGAGAGCCTCCTCAACGCGAAAAAGAAAAAAAAGCGGACCTTCAACACTGCAAACACTGAAGATAGTACAACGGCGGGAGCTGGTGATAAAGACAAAAAAGTAGATGTCGTGTCCGGTACGGGTATTACCAGTGCCGCATCAACAACAACCGGCGCCAACAATCACGAGGGCGCTGTGACGATTGGGATCGAGAGCACGGTTATTGCAGCCTCTAGTACAAATAAGCAGGCCGTGGCCGTGGAGGAGGCACCTCCACCTGCAGCACCAACCTTGGGCGCCTCGTCACCGGCGTCGGAAAAACGCGACCGGTCTTTCGTGGAAAAAGTGGCAACCGTCAACTACATGCAACCTTTTCAAGAGCAGGAACGCCTTCACTCACCTGGCATGCCGCCACCACTCATTGCTAAGGCGATGTACATTTGTTCAGAATCAATTAGATCATGGCAGGATGAAGGGCATGGGGGTGGGTCTAGTTTTGTTGATTCATTTGGCTTACGTTTTTATGATATGTACTTATCCTTTTAAATTTAAAAGCGTGCATTCTAAGTTCGATGTAGGGGAATTCGACGTGCCGGGCGGCATTGTTACGGACGAAGAGCGTCCAGACGCCGATGACGATGATCTACTGAGGAGACGGCGAAGGGAGATTAATGGGGAAGTAATTGACGAGGCCGGGGCAGGTGCTGTAGCTATGTTGCGGATGAATATCACAACAATATGAATACTTTTGATGTCCTATCTTCATGTCATCATATTCTTCGTGTCTTTGCTTTTCCTTATTCTGTGTGTACGACACGATGGGTCCGTCTCTCATGCACTTTTTCAGGCGTATAATCTACGGAGGCTTTGTGCTTGTTTACGCATGGGTCTCGGTTTCATTTCTAACATGGAAGATGAAGTCGTAGCAGAAATTTCTGACGAAGTAGAGGAGGAAGATGATATTACGCAGATCAATCGCATTATGGGGACACCGCCACCGTCAAGACCCAGTCGGCGCACAGATGGGCGCAGGGAGGCTCCGCAGGGCAGACAACGGAAACCAGCGAATGAGGCGTCAGCACAAGCAGCTACTGGTGCAGCTCCTACAAATACTACGGCGAAAGAAAAAAAGACTGCAGAGACCACGGGAGTATCAGCAGCACCAGATGAAGGTCAACAGCGCAAGGCTGGCGACAGGAAACGTGCAGCGCCTACGGGAGTAGTTGTTGTTGAGCAAGGCCCATCTGGTGTCTCCACGGCCGCTGCTTCCAGTAGCAGCGCACAACGTGGACCAGAAAATGCATCTGCGGAGGCTGACCCGAAAAGTGCAAGTAGGAGAAATGTAGAGCAGGAAAACGGTTCCAAGGGCCGGCCACGAGGGGGATCGTCGGGTCCTTCGAAGAACGCAAATCAGCCTGGAAAGAAGGATCGCAGCGCCGTTTCAGGTAATGCGGTGGGAGCACGACGCGCTGGACCTCCAGTTGGTATGCTTATCCTTCGCAGTAGCAAGCCCATAGAGATAGAAATTATTCTCCAGAAGTAAATTTCTTCTTCTTCTGTTTCAAGATTAACAAACTGTGATAGCTTTTCTTGCGTTTTCAGATTATGTAGTTTATGATTCAACCTACTTCGACTACTCGTACTAGGTCCAGAGAAACGAGCACCTGTACTGGGGGCACATGTTGCACAGAGTTATGCGGACGACGAAAATGTTGATGCGTACTCTGACGATTTTGAGGATGTCGCAGACGGATCGCTGACATCCACGTCGCATAAGAACAAAGTACTAATTTACAACAGCATGGAATATTTGTTATGGTGTTGTCGATTTTTTAATGCTTTGATTTCATGTGCCAACACCTGCAACTCATGAATATCAATCCACATGATTAACATGATTTTTGCAAATGAATTTAATAAAAAAGGTTGACACTGGCTCTGGCACCACTGCGGCTTCAAGCACAAGTGGCGTTGCGCGTACTCCTGCCGCGAAGCCAGGTAGCAGTAGCAGTAGTGCGTCAACTAAACAGACGGCGGCGCCTCTGATTCCAATGAACAATGGAGTTGTTATGCTGGGTGGACGACCAAAGCCGATGAAGGCCGGTCCGGTGGGAAAGAACCGAGCACAACATTCGCAATTGCCGACTCAAACGGCAGTCTATCGACCGGCACCAACGCACAAGGAACGAAGCACCAAAGGCGTCATCCTGACGCACGAAAACGCACAGAATCTTCTTTTATGGGTGATAAGTCTCTGCACCTCGAGGCTCCTTAGTGTAATGAGATCCAAATTATATTTACGAAACAAATAGAGCAGTTAAAGTTGTAACGAAGTTGACGATTCGAGGTTCTTGGTCTAATCTCTCGTGGGGGAGGAGCGGCTGGTAGTGGGGCAGGGGGAGGCGGCGGTCCACTGAGCAGGCGCGTCGCCGACCGAGGTGCCAAGACCGCGCAGCTAAATGTCAAACAAAGTGCAGCATCCGTAGGTGGTCCGGCTCCGCGTCAACCAGTGCCACCCTCTTCACGGTACCAGCTATAAAACATTTACTACTAAGACCGTTTGATTAATAGGTCTACATTCTAGGCCAAGGTCAAGCACTGAGTTATCTACTTCAAATCTCATGTAGTACTATCATGTATTGCATTTTCAAGTTCATAGATAGTACATACTCAGTTATAACAACAACAACTATTTCTGCTAGTAGTACTCGTCACTCCACCCGCAACGCACAACAGCCCCGGTTCCAGCAGGAAGGCGGCTCCATTGGACACTGGAATTTCGACGGAGAATGTGGATCCAGCATGGCTGCCCCCCCAATATAGAGACGTGGCTTCTAAGGTCATGGATAGCTGTTCAGAGGCGGGATATTTGGGAAGCCCGCGTCGCATCAGTCCTAGTCGACCTGGCACGAACGCGTCTCCAACTCGCAAGAATAAGGATCATACGACACATACAGAAGGAGCTACAACATCCGGTGCAGCTCTGTCTCCAACAGTCATTCCGGAACAAGTCGAGGACAGTGATCATGTAGAACAAGATGGTGGTCACGCTTCAAGCGATAGTCAGGAGCCAGTAAAATCGGGCACAGATGATGGTGGTCCTAAGCAGAAGCCGAGACCAGAAAATGGTGCTGCGTCAACTGCACGTCCTACGCAGAGTAGGCAAGGGGTGCGGCCGCGGAACAAAGCGGAGGCACGAGGTATGCAATCACAAACGAGTTCGTCGATGCCTCCACCAGACGTCCGCAACAAGGTTGAGGAGTACTACGACGAATACCAAAACGCCATGCTACCACCAGGAGGGTATGAGTATCACTTGTCTTTTAGATCTACACTTTGAGAAAGGTACTTACACATATTTTTTTAGGCTACAATGCTTGTAGCACGTCCATCCAATGCCTACCTTTTCCCTACTAGCAAAATAAATTAAATCTGAAAAAATTTCGATATATTTTTCAGGAGTGCTGTACCGCTGATACGTTCACCGACAGCTGCGTCGGGTATGAGCAGGAGGACGCGAAACACTGAAGCCAGGGTGCCTGAGTTTATGAGGATGCAGAAAGCGATTGATAAAGTACTGTTGTTACTTAGCTAGTTCCTGTCGTATACCTCTATTCTTCTTGTGATCGTATTCGTAAGCAGTGAAATACAGATTTTTTAATAGTTCTACTCTTGATCATATTGTATTCTGAATTCGCGCTGATGATGTGGAGGTGGACTGAAAGTCGTTTTCTCGTACTTTTAGGACATAAAAACATAGAAGTTTACCCTTCTGCCTCTACGACAAAATAATGACTTAACACCATGTTGCTTCACCTTCAGGCCCGCAAGCAGCATGTGCTCGCCGAGTTGAACCAAATGCTTCAAGAGACCTGGCGGGTGGAAAAACAAGAGAAGATGCGTGCTCTTAAGACGCAATGGCGAGAAGCTCGCGAAGAAGCTTTGAGACATCAACAGGCGGAAAAGCGCAAAAAAATTGAGGCTATAGAGGAAGAGCGTCGAAGCTATGTGGAAAAGCAGCTAAGGGATCGGAAGAACTACCTTTATGGACCATTTGGAGGATGACAGCTTGTGAACTTACCAGTTACCACTGGTAAGTACGATGAAGATGGATTTGGTTTCCCATCACGAAAAATATGACCTATCTGTTCTGCATTAGTCGCAAAATACGGGCACTACTACAAGAAGCATTCTAGTTTGACTGTTTGATTGAAGCTGAACAATCTGGATCTGCCTAACGTTTAATATGTTTCCTCCTGCACTCATTTCTTCTAAGATGCGCGTCGCAAGGAGGAAGACCGTCGACGCAAGGAAGCAGAGGAGTTGAAATTTGCGGAACTAAAGCTGGTCTATGACGATAAACTCCGTCAAGATAAGTTGAAACAAGTGGCCCGCGAACGTGAACTGCATCGCGAAAAATATCGAAGAAAGATCAAATTCGTGATGCCGGCAGAATGGCAGAACTAAGTCGCTTTTATTGAATGGACAGTGAACATGATGCACTTGGTGTCGGATTTGCTTCTCCGGTAGTTGAGGTGCGATACTTGAGATCCGACGAGGACGACCGGCACGTGCCTTACTACACGACGACAGAAGGCCGCATCATGTACTGTCGACAGAGCAACTTGGGGTTGAAGCCGAGCAAGAAGCGACAAGATAGGATTATTATCGCATCGATGAACAAGAGCGACTGAGATAAAGAAAATGTACTCGTACTTCGACTTCCTTTTGACACATTTGTGACTGTGGAATTTAGAAGTTACTACTCCCGATTATACTATTCTCTGAAGATGACAAGTTTGGTACTCTTGCTGCACAGATTGGAGACCTAGAAAATTTACAAGCGATTGATACTACGACCAAGCGAGATGAAATAACAATCAGTGTCCTGCTGCTAGATGATCTTTGAAGTTGAACGACGATATTCGCGTAGTACTTATCCATTATAATATATTTACCTAATCCATCGATCTTGTTTTGATTCCGCTTTCGGCCTATTCCAAGGAAGATTCAATACCAGAAAAAGATATTTTGAAATGAATGTACTTGTGGTTTTTTACTTCTTGCACTTGCTACGCAATTATATTGACTAAATTTGATTTTAGGCTCGATCGCTACAACGGGTACTAGAGATCTGAATAACGATACTGATCTTGACTTTGAGTCTATGTAATACAGCTCCTTAGGTGATCGAGAAAGGATCACAACACGGAGCGAACACATGACATGAGTTTAATGTTCAGATATTGAATAGTTTTTACTTTTACAAGTACTTATCTAGTAGGCTTTTCGGTCCCCATCGGCCAACACTAGTCGCGGTCAATCCATCGTCACGCAAAATCAGTCTCTCCAACGAACTTTTTATCTAGATTCTTGATGATCTATCTTCAGTCTTTTTCATATTGTGTAGGAGGTTCAGTTTGATCTTTAGTTCTTTTGGACAGTCTTGGTATCATTTATAATTCATTGTGATCATATCTTCGTACTTGAGAAACCAATTACTTAAGAATCTCTCCAAGTACTTATAACAACGTCTGGGCACATCTTCTGTCATTATTCCTCTGATGGTAAAATCCATTTTTGAAGATGAAAAAGTATAATTATCGGGTTGTGCCATCTATCTATGTGAAAATGAATGGCCCGAATGGAGCTAGCCTAAATGTAATAAATGTGCGTATTTGGATATAAAAACGGCACTGCTGCTTTTGTATGTTGCGTTGCAGAAACCTGCTAAAGCTAAAAAGCGGAGCAGGCAATAGCCAAAGTCTACGATTCTGGATAGCGGGCGTCAGTGCTGTGGGACGATGGAGAAAAAATGCCACGTAGGCAGTGGAATGCAGGGTACCAGAACTTTTTTCCACCGTTTTGTAGTACCATGAAAGCGCATGTAGATCCGCCTGTGATCATGTGGATCGGTAGAGTCGATGATACACGCAAAGATCCGATAATTGACTAGAGCTGCTAGATCATACTTCTGTTTTAGTATCTGTAGTTTGGGACCCGGATCCAACGTGCAAACAAGAGGATCCAACCAGACAGGACGAAGCGGTCAGATCTGGCTAGACAAAAGCAAGGTAAGGGTCAACAACGAGGATCAAGAACAGGAACACCTCATAGATCCGCCCTTCAGTGATGTTTTTCTGAATACACAAAGTCTTGATAGATCTGTTTGAGAAGCGAGCTATTTTCTAGCTGATCTTCTTGATCCATTACTTTACTCAACGAACACACAAAATGTGTAACTATTAATATTATAACCAATTAGAATTGAGTACATTTTTGATGGCGCGTTATTCCTATACGGTTACCTTGTCGCAGGTGAGCCCACTCCTATCCTATCCTATCCTAAAACAAAAAGATGCAAGATGAAAGTGGATCTTTATCTTTCTATGATAATATCTTTAAAACAACCGACCCGTCTTCTGACTGGGTATTTCATCTCATCACCACATTCAGACTGATCCTTTGTTTTTCGATCATAAACAGGGAAGGGTGGCTTTTAACTCGGCACTAACGCATCCCGGAAATGTCGCATCGTAAGTTCGAATGTCCGCGCCATGGAAATCTCGGTTTCTTGCCGAAGAAGCGCACCAAGCACCATCATGGGAGGATCAAGTCGTTTCCGAAGGAGGATCCGTCTAAGCCCTGCCATCTCACTGCCTTCATGGCTTTCAAGGCTGGCATGACGCACATTGTGCGACAGGTCGCTCGCCCGGGCAGCAAGGTGGACAAGAAAGACGTGGTGGAGCCGGTGACCATTTTGGAGGCCCCACCGATGCGCGCTGTTGGCTTCGTGGGTTACGTGGACACCCCGCGTGGCCTGCGTGCGCTGACTACCGTGTTTGCCGGACACCTGGAGGATAGCGTGAAGCGTCGCTTCTACAAAAACTGGTATAAGGTGAAGAAGAAGGCCTTTGCCAAGTACGCAATGCGCTTCCAAGCGAACGAGATGGACGCCCAGGTGGACCGAGCCAAGAAGTACTGCACTGTGATCCGCCTGCTGATGCACACTCAAGTTGAGAAGGCAAAAATCGGACAAAAGAAGGGACACTTGAAAGAAATACAAGTCAACGGGGGCAAGAATGTGGGGGAAAAGGTTGAATTCTGCAGGAACCTGTTCGAAAAGGAAGTCCGCGTCAATTCGGTCTTTCAGCAAAGCGAAATGATTGACATCATTGGCGTCACTAAGGGTCGCGGAACGGATGGCGTGGTAACTCGTTGGGGCGTTACCCGGCTGCCTCGTAAAACGCATCGTGGCCTCCGCAAGGTTGCCTGTATCGGAGCGTGGCATCCGGCGCGCGTGCAATTCCAGGTTCCGCGTGCAGGTCAAAACGGATATCACCACCGCACCGAGATCAACAAGAAAATTTACAGACTCGCAACCAAGGTACTGGATTGCAGCAAGCGGTCATTATCACGCACCGTTAACGTTTTCACCACTCTAACAGCAACATTTTGATGTTCATATTGATTCTAAGATAGAATTGTGACTAAGAGGACTATGTAAAAATTTAAAAGTTATTTCTTGATGCGTGGTAGTGGTGTGAAAAACCTAGATCTAGAAGAATCACTAGGAGTCTTCCACCTCGAATGAAAATGATGCTTGTTCTCACTTGTAAGTACCCTATGTATAACCAACCTCAGGAGGAAAAGAATGATGCTACGACAGAGCAAGATCTTACCCAAAAGAGCATTACTCCGATGGGTGGCTTCCCCCACTACGGTGTGATCAATGAGGACTGGCTGATGATCAAGGGATCCATCATGGGGACAAAGAAGCGTTGCGTCACCTTGCGCCAGTCTCTGCTGCCGCAAACCAAGCGCTCTGCTCTAGAAGAGATCAAGCTCAAGTTTATCGACACCTCTTCCAAGATCGGACACGGTCGTTTCCAAACCTGCGAGGAGAAAGTCAAGTTTTTCGGCCGCGTCAGGAAGCAATACAGGTAAATCGAAAAACTGTATGGTAAGGGATTTCTACGAGCGTGCGACTGAAACTACACAGGTGTGATGACAAGAGCTTTTTATTGAGGCTCTTGTGGGATCCCGTGCCATATGAGTACCATGGTGGTAGTAGAGGAGGTCGAACCCACCCGCTGGTGCGTGGGAGCACGGGGATTCCAGTAATGATGCGAATAACCGAGTTAATGTATTTAGTGAAGGAGATGGAGGTTGAATTGTATTTGAAGCTAGATGGTCTTCTCAACGGAGATTGTAATTGTGTGGAGCCAGCGTTTCTTTCTCGATAATTTCAAACTGCGCGCCTTCTTACGGACTGCGGCAATCTTCCGTTTTTGGAGGGAGGACAAGCGCTTCGCGTTACCGTGTTCTTGTCAACAAGGGATCGATCTATTCGCGCAGGAGAAGGTTAATCCTGATCGGGACAAAGGCTTCTTATCAAGGGTGTGCTGACAAAAGCGACGAAAGCGCTTATAAGTATTATCCTTGAGATGACATAGCCGTGTCGGTCATGGAGTGTCAACAAGAAAAAGTATTCCGTACGCTGCTGAGCTCTGAACACATTGCTGGCTACGTGTGCCATTTTGCGAATGCTCTTGACTATATTTAAAAAGGTGACAGATCATGAAGTGGCCGATAATGCGACTGGTATGAATTGCAGAAAATGACAAGAAGACAACAAACTAAGTAAGTACCGCGTAGAAGACGAACAATCAAATTTTTTAGCAGATTAATTTTTTCAACCGCATTTTTGAAAGTTTTGCTTTTGTCAAGAATCACTATTGGTAATTAAGTGAGCCAGTCGCAAAATGAACATGTCAGCTCTAGATCGCCAAGGCACCGGCGGTTTATCGGCATCTGCTATTGGCGGCCAGTCGAAGCCGAGTGCGAATATTGTCGAAACTATCAATAGCCGCTTGCTGTATCAAGCTTGTTTTGTCTTTTTCTTCGGCGTCATTGCATCCTTGAACAACTGCGTAGGGCAGGTGCGTGCTGCATACCTGGGAGATTACAGCTTCATTGTTACAGAATTCGTCATGAATGCGGGCTATCTTTAAGACTTCTTGCGTAATTGTTCGATTAGCTCTCAAGAGGAGGATCAAATACAAATTTAATCTTCAAGATGAGTCTGAAACGGAGACGCATTTCAATGTCGTTTGTATCAAGTTGATCAATAGTTTCATCTGACTCTAATGGCGGATCGTCTATTGGCCGATCTTTCTTTACCGGTATAGACGGAACATTCTAGGTGACTCCGGAAGGAGCGAGGACCGTAGTGTGTCTGAAGAGCAAGTCGATTTCGTATGGGGGCCTGAGGGTCTTAATACCTGTTGCAGGACCGTCTCTAGAAGCAACGAGAGCGTGGGGAGAGCTGAGATAGGAACCACCTCCACGACAGATCGTGGACAACAACAGGCTGTTGGGGGTCCACCTGCCGAAGTCTCTGCGGGGGGATCTGACTCCGAAGGTGTTGGAAATACAGGCCTGCCAGTACCGGGCGTGGTAGACATGATTAAGGATTCTCCAGAAAATCCATCATCTTGAGGTTGAAAAGCAATTTGGACATTTCTTCAGTATCTTCAAGGCGGTAGTACTAGAGGTACTTTTCGTGATGGCTTTTATTGCGAGATTCTAAAGACGACCAAAACGTGCAGGTGAGCGTACGAGGGCGAGACGAGGTCGGACCGTGGTCCTCGTCTTCGTCACCTAGTAGCACTCCTAGAAGACCTTCGGGGACGGATGGGACCAGCATTAATGTGCCTCTGTTACTTCCCGCGTCATCTTCAGGGAGGATTCTTGGTAGGAGTACTCACGATGAAGAGGACGAGGAAGACATGAATCGGGAGACTATCGCGCGCTATGGTTTCTTCGAGCGATGGCTGCTCAAATGCTACAAATTTGGACGGGCGCACTGCTTTCGTTGCTGCTGCTTTCTTCGGGACGGCGGCTCCCAACATACTAGTACAGCAACGACCGGGTCGTCCTCTACTGCTGGGGGTCGAACATCACCAGCAACAACTTCGACCGCGAAAGAGATTGTCGTTTTGCCGATGGTCCTTCTCCTTGCTTTCGCTGGAGTTTTCAACTGCGTGTCCGAGATACTGGGGTTTCTGACCCAGCCACACATGCGCGTCTTTACGCAAGCACTCGTGACGCAAAGCAACATGGTCTTTACTGCGTGTTGGTCGATGCTACTTCTACGAAGGCAGTATGTCTTCTACGAAGTCGCCGCGCTCTGTCTGGCCGTTTTTGGTTCCATATTGGACCTCACTGCCACACTGTCTTCGTCTGAAGGCGACAAACACAATTGCTCTTCGTCTTCTGACGTGCAACAAGATAGGAGTATTGCGCTCGTCAACATCGTTTCTCCACTGTTGACTTTCACGGGTGTCGACGACACTATTTCCAGGGTTGACCTCCTCGACCGGAGCTCGCCAACAGCTCCAGCACGTGGAAGCCCTGCGCTTCCATCTTCTGAATCTGACAGCCTCGTCGCTGTGATCACGCCATCATCTGCATCGGAAAAAACAAAAAGTGAGGCGTTTGGTGCAGCGCAAGTTGATAGTCTGTCAGCGGTGTTGATTACACTGCTGAGTTGCGCCACGCCCTTTATGGTCTTCAAGGAAGTCGTTTTTTACCGATGGCAAGAGCGACAATTGCTGCGGCAAAAATACAACTGCTTCGTGCAAAAGAGGACAGGCACGACCTGCGCAAAAGCGAATGCCGCATTACCACCTGCTGGAAACCAACCTCCAAATGCACCGGGGCTAGCCAGACAAGAGGCAAATCCTCAAGTTCCTGAAGGTCACGTAATTGAAAATACTGAGTACGACTTGAGTATCGACGATATAAACAAGGAAGAAGGCTCATCAACCCCGTCCAAGATACACACGCTCGACGTGTTTCTAGTGGCGGCTGCAACTAACGTTTTTTCCGCGTTGTTTGCTCCGCTTGCGATTTGGACTCTCACAAAAGTAAAATTCGGAGACGAGGTAGGAGTCTTGGAGATTTGGTCCTCCGCGTTTCATGAGCTCTGGCACAATGGAAAGGCGTTCTTCTGGACTTTGCAGTGCTATGCTCCCCTGAATCTCTTCATGAACATTCTCGTGATGTACATTCTGGCGTCGCCTGGTGGAGCACTCCTGCTATTCGTATCCTTTAAACTAACGTTGCCGTTGTTATGACTGAAAATATACAGATCGATGTTGTTCTCGTGAAACGGCGTTACTTATATACGACTCAGGGCCGCACGCCCCCCCCTTTCCCCCCCCCCTGTGGTTTGGTCTGTGGTGGCGCGCCCGCGCGCTTTTTCGCGCGGATTTTTCGCGGAGTCTAGTACTAGTGTTGGGAGGCGTCAAAACTTGGCGCGGGCATCCCCTTGGGCCTCTCAGCGTGTTCCGAAGGGACCGCCTGGCTGGCCTCTGCTGACCCTTGCAGGCGGGAGGCCTCTGGGGTAAAAGGCCGCCGGAGGCGCCCACGGTCGCAAGAGCAAGCAAGCCGATGACCAAGGGCCCGGCGGGTACAGGCGGCACGGCTCAGGGGGTCCAGCCCCTCGCCCTTTGCCGTTTTCGAAGGCCTTCCGTTGCTGGTGCACTCATGCGGCGGCGAAGCCTAACGGACGCACTGAGGGCACAGGCCCGCACCTGGACGGGGGCGCAGGCGATCCCTTGGGCCCCTTTTGAAGCCTCCCACCGCCATCGGTGGCCCCTCAAGTCTGTAGGGTACATGCAAACGAGAAGGAGGCAGCCCCTTGGCCCCCTTTTGAGGCCTTCCGCCCCCGGCAGACGCCTCCAAAAGGGGGCCAGGGGGGGGGGGTAGGGGGGGGGCCGTCGCCCCGCGCCTTGGAACATATATAAGTACTAGCCTCCACAAGCTTCGCCCGGCCCCGGCTTCAAGTTAGTTTAGCACTTTTCTGCGGCCTCCCACGGGCTACACCTGCTAGAATAGAGACAGCCCGCGGCTGAGCTGTTGCGCCCTACGAATTGACTACGACAAGAGCGGAGCGCCGGCGGTGGCTGACTCAGATGCGTCGACTCATGTGCAACGCATTGCGTTGCCTTCGGTTTTTTTATGAGATTGCTGGAAGAGTCATGCAAATTCTTAAGAATTTGCAAGACCCCCACGGCAGTCCAACAAAAAAACCAGAAGAGGGCCACCAGACACGCACAAGAATCCACAAGCCCCAACGCACGCAAGCGCCTCGCGATGGCGCCAGGCAAGAACGCAGGGCGGCCTTAACGGGCCAAACAAGACGAAGCAACGCAGGGCCGCGCTGCTTGGGTCTCTCTACGCGCTTACACATGGCGGGGCTTCTTTGTTTCGTCTTATGTCTTTCGTCAGAAACAGACGGGCGCACTTCGCTGGGGTACTATTGACTTCTACATATTGTCGATTGTCGCCGTAGCAGAATTCACTCAAGAATATCAAGCTGTTCAATGAAGCTATCTTCTACAACAAATTCAATCTATTGTACTAAAGATAGCTACTTCCTCTGCACATCCAATTGTTATTCACCAAAATTTTTCTCTAATACTTGGAACGCTTCTGGCTGTAACTCTACCGTGGCCATCTGTCATTGGACACCAGGACGTCTCGCTGTTCGAGGCGCTGGGTGGTGCTCTAGTCTTCTCGGCAACATTTCTCTTTCTACTTGGGGGAAATCTTCGGAGACGACTGTTGGAGGAGGACGATCTTGAAGAAGATGTAAAAGTTAAGCTTTCATTGTGCAAGAAGATTCATCGTTGTAATCGCGATGGTTAAAAACTTGTAAGTAGTTGTAGTAGTAGTTGGACTTCTCGGCTAGTTGTACAGAATCCGAGAAGGATGGCGATGGGGATTCCTGAATACTCGGCGACTTAACTGAACTTGAGGTGAAAATCGCATAGGGCGAAATTCTTGTCGCTTGTTCTAATGTTGGTCGAAGCAGCACGGTAGGACAGCGCAGCAACAAGGCTTCGCAAATAACGACCTCTGTTGCGGTTGCTATCAGCGCTAGGAGCACACCGCAGATTATAGAAGATGAGTCCAAGAACAATCAAGTGGAGACCTCCAGCATTGAGCAGGGGTCTCCTAAACAAGCCTCTACACAACAAGCTCTACTCACACCTGCACAGGATGATCGCGAAGTACTTGCCTCATCGAGTTCGCGTTCACCTCCACCGAGGGTGCACCGTACTTCACCGCTCCAAGCAGCCGCAGGACCAAGTACATCTTCCTTGTTGTCACATCAACAGGGTCGTGGGGCGCAAGAATCATCATCACTGCAGAATAGTCCTCGACTTCCTGGACGGGCAAGTGGAGGTAGCAGCGCACCGTCTCTGAGTGCTGGTATTACCCGCAGGTCGTCGTCAACTATTGCTGTCGAGCTGGTGGCGCGTTCTCGGCGTATCTGCATGTATCCCTTCCACCAGAGTCGCAGACGAGCGCTTGCGGCTTTTCTAACTGTCGCATCACCTCCAGCGGCCTACCTATTCTACGCCATCGTGCACTTTCGCAAGTAATAGCAAGTGCTGAGACTTCATTTAGATGTTGTGTTTAGCTTCTGCACAGAAGTGCACGACACGTCGCAGATGCTTACATGCTGGAATCGAGAATTCGTTTTGTCGCTATAATTTCAATCTCATGCACAGAAATAGATGTTTTAGATTCATGTGCTGGTAGTGCGTCAGAATCACTTCACTTCTCATGCTGTAACTTTGAGGACTATACATGTTTCTCTTTCGGAGCAACCTGCAACACCATTGTACAGAATATGTGGGTAGTGGAACAAGGTGGAACAAGCTTTCTAATACGTCAAGAAGGCAGCGTCACAAAATTGTTCTCTCTTCAGGAAACAGGTGATTGGAGGACGTGAACCTCATACATTCATTCACGACGAGAAACAAGAACAAGGATGACTTAGAGAATGTAGGAAACACGACTAAAAAGGCATGACTGCCTGTTCTCTATGTGATTAGAGCGTTGTTCGTGGGCGAAAAGAGAAGGAGGCACAGGTCGCCCGTGTGCGTCAAATCTGGAAGTAGAAGAGTCGTGGTGCTGCTGTTCATAACGCGACGGGGTAGCTCGTTCGTATCTGGGAAATCTTACCAAGATCAAGCGTAGAAGTTAGAATCGTTGGGTAATTCGATTATGGCAGTCCGCCCTGTACCTTGTGCGATATTTATTGTATTGTATTGCACGGTATTGTAATGCAATTGCAATGTTTCCTAAGCCCAGCCTTTCTGGAGCCATGGCCCCTGCGATCGCAAGCCAGAGAGCCTCCAACTCCAATCCCAATCGCGTCGTGTGGAGTGACCTTATTTTTTCTAACTATTTTGCTTCTTCTTGTTCTTGTGCTAGGCTGCATGTTTGTTTTTCATCCACATTTGAATCTCTGTCAAAAACTATGTATTGGGTTAGTAGTTGTTTTCTCATGTATTTTTTCATCCACCCTCATGCTGATCGATTTTTTTGTGATATTCAATCCTTCAAAATTTCAGTGCTTGGGTTGGGAACGACGCACTGCATGCCTGAGCTAGCCATCATTTGATTTTTCTTGTCTATTTCGCGTTGCGACCGAAGACAAGCTGGATGAGTAAATTTTTTGACAGGCACGGATGCGATTGATAAGTGGAATGACATCTGACACCGCAGCAGAGAAAATTGATTACAGTAGTGAAATCAAGCATGCAAGATTAGGTTACACATTAACATTATTATTCTATATCATAATTGATGAACAGTGGTTGTCCACCAGAACTTATTTATTTGATGTTTAAGTTAGTCGGAATCATTGAATCAATTCCATACCAAACTCCCTCAAAAAAGAAACAATGTAGGAGTGTTTTCTAGACTATTTGCGTGCTTTGACTCCGCCTTAATAATTTGTGCACCGAGTCTTATTTCATCGTGATTGTCCAAGACAACCTACTACATTTCCAAACTACCAAAGGACATCAACAACGTGAACCAAGAAGACAAGAGCTGACAGCTCTCAAGCTTTAAAGCGACAACAGAACTCAAACTATTGAGTACTTGCTCCACGTCGATAGCTGTTGTCCTCACCGCTTTGGTACGAAGAGCAACCGTTGTACTAGTGCTAAAGCTCGTCAGCACAGCAACTTAGTCGTGACCTCCCTCAGAGAGGACTAAAAGCAGTCGTTAAACCCTTCGGGAAGGAACGAATTTTAGTGGGGACAAACAATAAAAACGAAGACGAAGTGGCTTCTGACAATGTAGTGCCTACAACCAAGAAGAGGACTAGCAGGAGGTGGATATCAAGTGGGACCTCTTCCTTGAACCTCAACCTGGTCAACTACGGCATACCCAGGCAAAACGGTATTAGAGTCCAACGAGCACCGCGGCACTATCGCTGCAGCTGTTTCTGCATATTGGCGAAGGAAGTGCACCAAGAACAGAGCAAGCTGGTAGAAGCCGCGTTGAACGAGTTAGAATCTCTGCTTTGATTCGTGGCTTGACAACACGACGACAACAACTATTTTGTTGGAATACCAATCATAGCCGGAAATTACCATTTTTGAATGTCTGGCATCTTTTTTTTTGTAAAAGCACGCATTTTTTTCCTAGTTTCCCTAGGCGGTCTTTAATCATAAAAAGTAAAAGAGCATACTACAACATCATTAATAAGATTTGTACGAGAAGGACAAGGAGAAGCCACGCAGTGGAGAAAGCACTTCTGCATCTATTCTGGCAAGACTCCTGTTTCACTTCTAGAAAGTGAAAGTGAAACGGGAGTATAACAATTGATCCTGCTATAATAGAACAATCGTTTGCAGTGTATTACTAAGTATCTCAATCAACAAACGATTTTTTTGGACATCGACAACAACAAGCATCAGTAAGCTCCCCTGTAAAGGACACAAGAGAAATATGAATATCCAGACCAGTGTTAACATTTGCTTTGTTTTTTAGGTGTATCAGTATTTGCCTAACGAGCTTCTAAGTATATGTAAGATTTTCAAAAAGCAGAAGGAGAAGCACGACTTACAATACTTAGCGTCGAAATTCATGATTTGTTTCATGGTAGCTAATCGAAGTACAAATCCTGTCAAACCTCGCGAACAACATCAAGTTAACGACTGAAGAACAAGGATCATAGCAGTAGTACCACAAGAACTTGGTCTGGCCAGTAGCAGTAAATATCACCAAAAGGAACTACCTCAAACTGAACGACACCCAACAACAGATTCCTGACCTACAGGAGCAAGTTCTGTCATTAGAAGTCTCAACACAACATCTTGTTCAACATCGCTGATACGTGTTTCTTGTTGTGCCTGTGCAGCCGCAAGTTCAACGAAGATGAGTGTGCCGGTTGTTGGTACACAGCAAGGGATGGCTGACGACATCAATGCGGTCGTACAGCAACCTACTCGGGCGCTGTCGGCCCTCCATGTGCTGGGAAGTAGCACCGATGATTTCTATTTCAAGGTTTCGCTCTTGTACTCCAAAGCTTGCCACGTTTTCCCGACGACTCAGGTGCGGAACCAATACGCCATTGTGTGCCCTGACGGTGCCTGGTTCT
Organism: Amoebophrya sp. A25; assembly: GCA_905178165.1. NCBI lineage: Eukaryota > Dinophyceae > Syndiniales > Amoebophryaceae > Amoebophrya > Amoebophrya sp. A25. The sequence goes on along the minus strand of CAJINU010000006.1, from coordinate 1,179,023 downwards.
ATTGCAAGGACTCCTTGGACAGCGTTTCTCTCGAAGACTTTGTGCGCCACTTACTTGCTTACAACAAAGTCGAAGATCATGAACAAGAACAAGAGGAAAATCAGAACAAGGAGGTTTCTAACAACGACCAGACAGAAACAGCTGAACAAGGAGATCAGAACAATACCAAGGAGAAAGACAACAACGAAATCGTCCAAAACAAGCATTTCTCTGGACCTATGACGTTTGGGCAATGCATGAGAACAATTGAACAAAATTCTTCGACAAAGGAGACAGACCTGGATCTGATTGTCCCGCACACCTTTGATTTTCCTGGCATGACTTCCATGCGCGCAATGGTTGAAGACTACTTTTTATGGTTAGAGGACAGGAGCGAGAAGGTTTTATATTTAATCCTTCGAAGTGAGCTACAGCTTTCTACACTCGTTTGATAGCTTTGTCACTTTGTTCAGTACTACAAGAAAGTAAGTCTCACTACCGTAGTAGACTAGCCTCCACAAGCTTCGCCCGGCTTCAAGTTACTTTAGCACTTTCCTGCGGCCTCCCACGGGCTACAGCCGCTAGAGTAGAGACAGCCCGCGGGTGAGCTGTTGCACCCTACGAATTGACTACGACAGGAGCCGAGTGCCCGCGGTGGCCGACTCAGATGCGTCGACTCATGTGCAGGGCATTGCGCTGCCTTCGGTTTTTTTTTGAGATTGCCGGGGGGGTCATGCAAATTCTTAAGAATTTGCAAGACCCCCACGGCAGTCCAACAAAAAAACCAGAAGAGAGCCACCAGACACGCACAAGAATCCGCAAGCCCCAACGCACGCAAGCGCCTCGCGGTGGCGCCAGGCAAGAACGAGGGGCGACCTTGATGGGCCAAACAAGACAAAGCAACGCAGGGCCGCGCTGCTTGGGTCTCTCTACGCGCTTACACCTGGCGGGGCTTCTTTGTTTCGTCAGATGTCTCTCGTCAGAAACAGGCGGGCGCACTTCGCGGGGTCGTGCGGCGTCGCGCTTCGGGCTGTGGCTGAAGCCTCTCGGCTGGCTGACGTCTTTCACCAAGCTGGAGACTAAGGCTCTCCATCAGGCTGATGCTGTTCGTCAGCCCAACGCTCTGCGCCAGGCTGGCGGCGTTCGTCGGGCAGGCCGGCGCCCCTCGGCAGGCGTCTTGGGTCAGGCTGAGGCTTTTCGTCAGGGTCGGGCGACGTCTCTCGTCAGGCTGAAGCGCTTCGCCTGGCTGACATTCCTCGCCGGGCCGAGACTCACGCCTTTGGTCAGGTTGATGGCTTGCTTCAGCTCGGCGCCGTTCGTCAGGCTGATGCACTCGCCAGCCAGGTGAGGCCTCTCGCCAGACCGGCGCAATGCTTCGCCAGGCGTCTGCCTTGCGTCGGAGGGAACAGGCTGAGCGGGGCCTTTCTTCGGGCTGCGGATGTCTTTCCTTCGTAAGATTGACCCCGTTCTTTCGTCGGACTGACGTGCTTCGCCAGATTGACCGCGTTCGCCGGACTGACGTCCTTCGCGAAAGGTCTTCGCTATCTTCAAGGGCCTCGCGCCACAGGGAGGCCTCGCGTCAGTTTTTCTGGCGGAGGTCGTTCGTCAGATGTCTGCTGTCGCGGGTCTCACTCTTGTCGTGTCGGAGGTCTTGGGCCCAAAGGTCGTCTTTGGTCCACGCACAGGTCGCCGGTGGTCCACAGGTCGCCTGTGGCCCAAAGGTCGTCTTCGGTCCAAAGGTCGGCTTTGGTCCAGAGGTCGTCTGTGGTCCAGAGGTCGCTTTTGGTCCAGCGGCCGTCTTTGGTCCAAAGGTCGCCTTACTTTGGTCCAAAGGTCGCCCTACTTTGGTCCAAAGGTCGCCCTACTTTGGTCCAGAGGTCGAAGGGTCGCCTTACTTTGGTCCAAAAGTCGCCCTACTTTGGTCCAGAGGTCGGCGCACTTTGGTCCAAAGGTCGGCTTACTTTGGTCCAAAGGTCGGCTTACTTTGGTCCAAAGGTCGCCTTACTTTGGTCCAAAGGTCGCCTTACTTTGGTCCAAAGGTCGCCCTACTTTGGTCCAGAGGTCGCCGGGTCGCCTTACTTTGGTCCAAAAGTCGCCCTACTTTGGTCCAGAGGTCGGCGCACTTTGGTCCAAAGGTCGGCTTACTTTGGTCCAAAGGTCGGCTTACTTTGGTCCAAAGGTCGCCTTACTTTGGTCCAAAGGTCGCCTTACTTTGGTCCAAAGGTCGCCCTACTTTGGTCCAGAGGTCGCCGCACTTTGGTCCAGAGGTCGCCTGTGGTCCCGCGGTCGTCTTCGGTCCCAAGGTCGTCTTTGGTTTCAAGGTCGTCTTTGGTCCCAGTGTCGTCTTAAGTCCCAAGGTCTCCTGTGGTCCAGAGGTCGCCTGTGGTCCAAAGGTCGCCCCTGGGTCAAAGATCGCCTTTGGGCCAAAGATCGTCTTTGGGTCAAAGATCGCCTGTGCTCCAAAGGTCGTCTTTGGTCCAAAGGTCGCCTTTAGTCCGAAGATCGCCCTTGGTCCAACGGTCGCCCTTCGTCCAAAGCTCGTCTTTGGTCCAAAGATCGGCTTTGGTCCATGTGTCTTTGGTCCAAGGTCTTTGCCCTTTCGGTGGGCGGTCTTTCGTTGGCTGTCTCTCTTTGGACTTTTCTCCCCAGCTTGCGCCCCCACCCCCGTCGGCCATTTTTCTGCCTTCTTTTCTGGTGGTCTGCCACGGGGCCGCAACGTAAATCCCAACAAGGAAACGGCCGGAGGCTATCGGGCTTGAGACTGAGGGGAAAGGGCAGGAGACTATGGGCAATAGCTTCGCGAAAGAAGCTGACTAATCTCCGGTGGGTTAGGCGGGGAGTTTTATGGCGGCGATCAATGGCGAGATTAATAATATAGATTAATAATATAGATTAATAATATAGATTAATAATATAGATTAATAATATAGGTTAATATAGATTTTATTTTTGTTATGTTTTTTATCTATCAACTTATAATAATTTACTCTTCATCTTTGTTACCTCAACAACATGCTTACTTTCATAAAGCGGGGTGTCATGCGCCGGACCCGAAATGGTGCATAACGTCATGGCGCAGGACAAATCTATAACACGAGCGGTTTTGCAGCAAGCTGGTATACGAGTGCCCAACGGTCAGAACTTGGTCATGACCAACTGGCACCGCAAAGTGCAGTGGATTGGTGGCTATGCTGGTGGACAAGGCCCCGCGTCGACTACTGAAGGAAGTACCACAAAGACACAGGAAAGAACATCAGCTGGCACTACAAGTACAACCACGACTTCATCGACCGGTACTGCATCGGAAGAGGTGCAAGGAGCGGCGTCGGAAAATAACCCTACAGCCACTTCCCCTGCTTTGATAAACCAGGTTGAGCAGGAGCTGGCATCGAAAGGTGACAAGAACTACTACAACGCTTCGTCGCTTGGTGGTGGGGAAAAGCATCCTCCTTCAAGTCCAACCACTTCGACATCGGGTGTCAGCACGACGTATTCAGGTGCTAGTGGGCAGGATGACTCTGATCCACAGCCCATCAACATTGGTGGCGATGCAGGCGCAAAAGGAAGATTATGAATCACATACCCGAGGCTGTCCAGTAGACCTTGTTGAGTGGTTTTTTTTGATTCAAGTTCAACTTGATGAATGATTCATTTGAGACATTGAAAAGTACTTTCACCAAAAAGGGCTCGTTGTAGATGATACCCTCGCTGAATGTTTTTCACCACATACAACATCAACTTCTTTTTCATTTTTCAAATACAAGGAAGGACTTCGACTTCATCTTTTCTAACTACAGCATCAGAGGAAGACGAGGATGGCCAAGTAAGTACGTCAAGCCCTTTCACGAGCTCAAGCAACGCTGCCTCTTCACAGTCGTCAGTTCCTTTTGGTGCTAGCTGCAAGTCTACTGTCACACGTGGTTTTCAGTTTACTACCGAAGATCCGAATCGAGAGATGGGCAACAATGTTCCTCCTTGCGAGAGGACGTCGTCCACGTCATTCGATGAAGATACGGAAAGACGTTTGTGGTTTCAACGCGAGGTCGAGAATATTCTGGCAGGGCAACTCACAATGCAGCCTCCATTTTTACGTCAAGAACTATAGTCTTTTATCTAGGTCATGATAGATAAGATAAGTAGTAGGAGTAGTTGTAGTAGCGCGTTCCTTCTCGCCTCACGTCTTGTTCTTCACAACATCAGAGTAGACACTAGAAAAACTCAGAGAGAGAAGATTCATGAGGGAAGTCGTAGCCAAACCAGAAGCGACTAGCATCGTTAGGTGTGTGCTCATCGAAGGATGGAATAGCCATCACATGAGCCAACTCTTTCACCTTCTAAATATCGTCGTAAAGCCAAGCCGTGAAGATAACAGCCGAGGAGTGGGGCTAGTGAAGTGTTACGAAGACATACTCCCGAAGTGTCTCCATGCGTTCAAATATGGCGAAACTGTGGTAGTCGAAGAGGTCATTCCTGGAAGGTATTTGTTTTTCAACTTCAGTTGATACATCATTTTTTCGGTAAGAACTTCAACAACATGATTCGAGTCCTCAAAGTATCTCGTCGTCAACATGACGTTACTCCTGCTCTCCGCCTATTTCGAGTGTCCTAGTAGCGACCGTACAAGCATGTAGCATGTCGTACCTAGTAGTAGTACTGGTAACGACTCCACTCCACTTCCCTTCAGGGAAATGCGATGCGGTGTCTTGCAGCAAAGGATTGATGGCGAACTGGTGACCCGACCTTTACCTGCAGCAATCGAGTACTTCCTGACGAGTCCGGATCAGCCCATCCGTGGTGAAACCGACAAGCTCACGAGTAAGTTTATGGGTCTTCTACGGATTTTTTTGATAGCTAGAAGAAATAGAAGACTTCCACCACTCTTAAAGAAAAAGGAGTTGAACAGGTTGTGCTGATACACATTGAAATATGAAGATAGATGAGGAACTGCAAACAATCGGCGATGAGTGTAAACTTCTATTGGTCACGGCTGTTGTATTGTAGAAGAGCGAAAGAGCCTGTGGAAATGTCTAATCTCTCCAAGAACAGCGAAAACGGGAATAAGGTGACAGATAATCTCGTGCAGACAAAGTGTGCTCGAGCGATCCCGGCTGTCCTTTCTCGCGAGCTCGAAGCGGAGTTAAACCACCAGGCTCGTGGTGCTTTTGATTATGACAGTGCGTTAGCAATCATCTAGATCTACATCTTTTGGCTTCCTTGGCCGTAACAAAACTGATTTCCTCTTTTGATAAACCAAAAGTAACAACAAGAGTACTTATAACATCTTCTTCGTTTTAGGGGAGAAAATGAAAGAGAATCGTCAAAATGAGAAAAATATACCTCTTATTTGCTCACCTCTATACTCCTTCTCCTTCTAAGACCTAGCCTTGCACGGTCGTGACTTCGGTCTTTTCGATTTTCGCGTGCATGCTGAGACCAACCTTCCACATGTGATCGAATGCTGCACTTTTTGGTCCTTCTCCCCGATTTCCGCAATTTCTCTCATGCTGGAGGGCGGGAAAGAACCATTTCAGCCTGCAGTGCTGGAGTGCTGGCAGTTGGCGGCCGCGCGCACCAAGACGAAGCGAAGGTTGACGGGACGCTTCTTTGCGAAATCAGACGACTGAGTGCAGGTTCTGGAAGGTGAATGTTTTTTGTAGCTAGTCGTTGAGATATTGTAGCTAGGGATGTGCTACAACACGATGGAAGAGGTTCAAATAGGACTACAATTGTTTAAAGGGAATCCACCTGCATATGTTGTCGTGCCTTTGTAGAATATTAAGATGGATTTACTCACTTTTTCTTCCATCTTAGCATGGATCTTCTTATGTCATAAAGCTTCATCGGTCCGATGAAGCTACAAGATCTGTAGACTGTGAAGACTACAAGATGATGGAGCTACCGGAATCACTGAGATTTTCGAGACGGTTTGCAGGGTATGAAGCACTCAATCTGCAAAGATAAGGAAAAATAGATACACCCATCATGATCATAGACATGCATTCAGGTTTGGGTCCAAACACATACTCTTTTTTGTTCGAGAAAACAGACCTAGGGGGGGACTCTTATGGGGAAAGCATTCCTAGCAAGTGGTGATGGTTAGTTAGCGTTGACTTTATTCAGTGTGCAGTCGTCAATGCAAAACTACAACTCTCTAGCTTTAACAAAGAGGAGGAAAACTGTGTTTCCATTTTGTAGGTACCTGAAGACCACATATCTATCGTTATCTTAATGGTTCACTCCAGGCGAATCAAAATTATAGACGGAAGGACAATCCAAAAAAGGCTAAAAATCACGCACCATGTTCTTGTTGACATGATATCTGTGCAGAGCAGATAGGTCTTGTAAAACGTGTGTAGAACCACGAATCAATCGCTCTGCCTATCGTATTTCAATGAAGTCCAGCAAACGAATGACCTCCATTTTCTTCTTTTGTGTGATTCGTATTGTACTAGATAACTATGAGAGAAGGAGTTATTCGTTGTAAACAATTTACCTAGCCACCACGACCGACTACGTCAGCTACTCAGATTTAAGCAAAACATAATGTGATATTAATGTGATTGCAAGCAGCTGCTACAGCTTTGTTGACATCCGCGGCGGAAGCGGAGTCCCCTCTTAATACATGGATTCCATACTAGAATTAGGATGTTGAGGGTCTGTACATTATTGATGTTCAAAGAACGGTGAACATGGAGGTGGTTAAAGGCGATAGTGATGTATTTTCCTCGCATGACAAGGCATGAAAAGTAAAAGATCAAGGTTAACAAACTGGGCAGGCAATAACAAGAATTTCATCTCAATTATTGTGCTCCTTCAAGAAGGTAACGGACAGGGACAGGATTTGTTTCGAACCAGCATTACACGTGGAAAATATGACGTCGCTGAAAATGACGACGATGTTTTGAGAGCCACACCCATATTCCCCTTGATATTGATGGAGCTAGAACTTCAATGTGACCCGACCCAGATACGAAAGTACACTATTTGTCGAGGTGAGTGGTGAATTTGTAGGAGTGACCTGCTTTTGTCGCGGAGAGACGGGTCGTTCGGGCTTGAGGACAGGTAAGATGATGGAGCTGATGATGTGTGATGTTTGTTGTCTAGTCGTATTACAGGTGTCTGCTAGTAGATGAATGGATGCTAATGGTTATAGAAAAGGATTTACAATGACCTAAGCATAGTAAGTCAAAGTGCGCCGCACATCGCGTTATCTCGAAAGATCATGAAATGAGTCAGTATTAGGGTGAGAGGATGATAGTGTAGTCGTTCAATTTTATATTTGCTAGAAATTTGTTGCTGTCCCGCGGGTAGCCTAATGCTACTACTGGGGGCTACAACATGATGAAGGTCACGATATTGTGCTGAAATATATGAAGTGTAGTAATTGAAGTTTCTTGTGGTGGGTATTGTTAGGACCGACCACTGGGTTCTTATCCATTGAATTTACGAGTGATGGGTGGTTCTCGTAGTTGAAATGATTTGTATTCTATGTATATCACCATCATGTATATCCGTAACCGCGAGTTTCTAAGAAATTATATATGTGACTGTTTCCTCTCAATTTCTTTGTTGGGGATGCGTGTCGCCTAATAACTTCCTACTTGAATGTTGAAATACAAGTACTTGAAGCTGCGGAGGTGATGCATGAGATGTCAATATTCTATGGTGTAGCGGGCGAGATCAGAAGAACAACCAAACATGCCGAATGCTGAGTTTCTAACGTCGCGGGACAAAAAGCGTGGTACGCCGCTTTTTATAAAACTTCTGTTGAACAATGTTGGGTGGTGGGTTGGGCAAGGCCTGGAGGTGGAGATGTAGATGAATTAAGATTGATGGTTTGAATCAGAATCTAATCCTAGAATTTGCCTTAGAAGATTTCCCTTCCTGCTACTTCTACAACTAGTTCTTGTTGTTCAGGTGAATTATGTTTCTCGGATTTGATTGCTTTTATTCATTCCCGACATCCATATCATACTTGGGACTAGGAGACCACGGGAGATAACCACGTATATGTAGCTGCTTGCTCAATGTCAATACGATTCCCCGACTAGGTGGGCTTGGTGGATCTTCATCTGTATCAACTGATGATAGATGTTGTTAAGTCTTCAGAGATCATGCCGGGTTATTGTGTAGACCATTTTCTATAGTTTACGCAAGATGCGTACTCGTCGAAAAATCGATGTGTACAACTACAACCACCCAAACCAAAAATAATATTTGCAATACGTCGCACAACTACCTTCTTTGTCGAGAAGGACATACAGCTCTCTTCTAACCTGAGGAAGCAAGGCCGCCATTCATGTTGTAATATCTACAGGACTCAGCAGGTGAATAGCGTGGTCCTCTAAATATTCCTACGATATAATAGCTTTATTTAATACTAGCTTCCTGGAGTGGTTCCCCAGGGGAAGGAGTCGAAGGGAACACGAGAAACGCGCTAGACGCGAAACGCAAAAGACACACAAGGAAGGGGGAAAAGAAAGAAGAGGAACAGCAAGGAGTTGCAAGGGTGAACAAGATTGATGGCCTAACTCTCAGAATTCACGTCGTAACTGTCAAAGTTCATGCCATTCATGTCCTAACTTTCAAAATTCATGGCCTAACTTTCAAAATTCGCGCCCTATCTTTCAAAATTCGCGGCGTATCTTTCAAAATTCATGCCCTAGCTTTCAAAATTCACGCCCCAACTTTCAAAGTTCATGCCTTGACTTTCAAAGTTCACGCCTTAACCTTCAAAATTCATGCCCTAACTTTCAAAATCCACGCCCTAGCTTTCAGAGTTCACGGCTTAACTTTCAAAGTTCACGCCTTAGCCTTTAAAATGCATGCCCTAACTTTCAAAATTCATCCCCTAACTTTCACAATTGACTCACGTCCTAACTTTCAAAATTCATGCCCTCACTTTCAAAGTTTATGCCCTAGCTTTCAAAGCTCAGGCCCTAACTTTCAAAATCCATCTCCGAACATTCAGGACTCATGTCCTAACTTTCAAAGCCTATACCCTAACTTTCACAATTTATGCCTTTACTTTCAAAGTGCGCGCCTTAGCTATAACTTTCAGAAGTCATGTCCTAACTTTCTGTCAACGTTTATGCCCTAGGTAACGTTCAAAGTTCATGCCTTGACTTTCAAAATGCATGGCCTAGCCCTCAAGACTCATGGATGCTCTATCTTTCAAATTTTATCCCCAAGCTCTCAGGATTTATGTCCGAACTTTCAAAATTCATGCCCTCACTTTCAAAGTTCATGCCTTAGCTTCCAGAATTCACGGCCTAACTTTCACAATTCACGTCTTAACTTTGAAAATTCATGTCCTAACTTTCAGGCTTCACGCTGTCCTAGCCTTCAAAGTTTACGCTTTAATTTTCAAAATTCGTGCCCTAATCATAATCTTCACAATTCATGTCCTAGCTTTCACAGCTCATGTCCTAACTTTCACAATTTATGCCCTAACGTTCAGAATTCGCGTCGTAACTTTCAAAGTTCGTGTCTTAACTTTCAAAATTCATGCCCTAACTTTCGGGGCTTTTGCTGGGGAGCTTTATCTCGTGCGTTTTCGCACTTCCTCCGCTGTCTCAAGATTTAAAATCAAAACACAAAATCAAAACTCAAACGGTAAATTCAAAATTAAAAAAGAAAAATCAAATTTAAAAAAGAAAAACCAAAATCAAAAAAGAAAAATCAAAATCAAAAACCAAAAGCAAAAAAGAGAAATCAAAATCAAACAAGAAAAACCAAAATCAAAAAAGAAAAAAGAAAACAAAGGCCAAACTTTATAAGTGAATAGATTTGATATATCTTGGCTGTCTTTGTTTCGTCGATGCAGTGAGAACGAGAGCCATTAATTCATTGATTTCGTATTGATTTCTCGACGACACCAGACTTGCTCGTCGCAACCAGAGCCAGCGCCACAAGAAGGACACCAGAGGCACGATCACGCCTTACTAGGTACACAATGCATTGCACAAAGTGTTAGGTCAATAACAGCGAAGATGGTGTCTTTAGCGAGGACCAGGTGGCGACGGACATATAGTCAAGCTCGTTCTTCGAATATCAGAACACGAAGCGCGTTTCAGCGGACTCACTAGTTGTAGAAAATATAGTGGCATTCAACACGCTTACTGATACTTTTCTTGTCTTCTGGTTCTGACCTGCTCAGATTCAGAATCAGATGCAGACACAGAGTTCCTTGTCAAATTACAGGATCTGATCTTTGTCTTTCTAGTACCACCTATGATCTTGATTTGATAAGTGCCAACCTTGTACTAGTCATGTGTATTCTTGGACATACGTTCTGGAGTGTCATGCTGAGGCCTTCTAGAAGGGGTATACTGCACCTATGAGACTCAGGGTCATCCCGCAAGGTACAATCTGATGAACTTTGAGTTGTTACCCATAAAGCCCTTGTCCAAGCACGATCTCAATATTATTGAAGTCCCTTATCGTTTCGCTTTAGCTTTACCCAGGGAGGTGGGCACGAGACACATATTCGGCCTGAGAAGTAGAAGCAATGCATGAGCACGGACGCATACTCTATCCCCCTCCAGGCTCGCATGCTCGCGTGTTACTTTGTGTTTCTCGTGTTCTTTACTTTTGCAAACATCGATATTTAAATAACATGTGTAGGAGTACTAAAGTTTCAATTTCAACTCTTAAGGGGTGAAGGATCGTCATAGTTCTTATAACCGCTGCCAACAAGCATCAGGGGAAGGGCAGTATCAGGAACGCGCTGGCCTATAACATCACTCGCTACGTACTAATTCGCGATCACCTCCAAGCGATTGTTGAGCGTCGTGAAAACCAAGAGAAGGGATCCAACTTTGTTGAAATTCGGTGTCGGCTCCTTCTTTATTTATCCCACGTGAGGGATGTCGAATAAGAGATGCACTAATCATTGCGAGTCTAGTACTTTCACACTTACAGAGTTTACAGCAGTCTCGGATGTCCAGACTTTCTGGAGCCATGGGCTCTGCAAAAAATCGCAAGCCAGAAAACTCTTAATCTTAGTCTTAGCTTTCTCCTTGACGCACAGCAAGAGCAGCAGATCAGTCAGTGTTGTCAGAATTTTCTTTTAATTTGCAAGTAGCGAGGCAAACTTCAAGCTCCCAAACTATATGAAGCGGAAGGTTGATTATTCAAGTTGTACAACAGGCGATCCATCGGTATTCAAGAAGCGCAGCTACCTGTACGACACATGAGGTGTGATCAAAGACCGAGATAGCCTTTTTTGTCGTTGTGCCATTGAAAAAAAACGCATTTAGTTGCCTCCCAATTATTGGCACCACTGACCTGAGCATACCTTTAGACGTAAATCTATACAACTAGTGTCACTAGACCACGAAGTGGTCGTCCCATCGACTTCAAAACGACAAAGGACGCAGATCTTCACAGCAAAGTGTTCGCATCAGATTGATTGCATAGTTGCGTCTGGTGGTAGGGTCGGTCGTGCGCGCGGTGAAGAAAGAGGTGGCGATCTATTCTATCATCTGAATGAAGGCGCTTTGAAGAGAGTGTGATGGTTTTTTTTTTATTGAATGTAAAGGTTATCCCTTTGGGTCCTCTGGTCTCAAAGCTGATTGGGCAGGTCAGATTGGAGACACATGACATGACATGACATGACATGACATGACTCTGACAGATTCATATGCTTGCTTGGAGAGAAGTAAGGTCGAGAGAGCCTCTTAATACGAACATGTTTGATAAAGCTAGCAGCCACCTACTTCTAGACATTACTGGAGGAGATTAGAATCTTCAAGTATGATTATAAGTAGGTGCTTTAGGCGTGTTTGTTCACGGCGTGATCCGCATGGTCTAACTTTTTAAATCCGCGAACAACATTCGTTGGAAGATGATGTCAAGCTACAAATACCTTGGAGCATTTCATTAGCCTATGCTTCATGTTGATTTTTGAAGCTGAGAGGCCGGCGATGAACAACGACAAGCGCATATCCACGCCTCCTCTTCAAGCGATATTGCGGAATAGGGAACGCTGGACCAATGTTCGACCGGAACACATTTCTTTCAATGCTCAATAGCCAAAGACAATGAGGGAGACGAAGCACCATTCTCGTAGAGCACAAGGACGCAGAGGAACGGCAGCCGCATCACGTAGTGGTAGTGCTCACGGCGCATTGCAGTAGAAGGGGACCGCGAAGATACGTAGTAGAAGAGTTCACGCACTACAAGGATCTAATTACGCCAGGGCAGCAAACAGCTGCATCCTGTCACGATTTCGATTTAGTTGAAGCTTCAATCGCGTCAAACAAAAGGAATGACAAGTAAGCTGTTTCAGCGTATGGGCATCCGAGGAGCGCCCCAAACTCTACCTTCTTGTGATGACGACCTGGAAAGGCAACTTTCTGCGGACCTTGCGCAGCTGAAAAAAACTGGTGGAGGTGCATTCGCCCCTTCGGATGGAAGCAATTACAGCCTACACTTCAGTTTTCCGGGACACGGAGCAGCGTATTATGACTAAGAAGTATGAGTCTCCGATTTTCCTGAATTAACTTGAAGTACGTTGTTCTAGCTACGACTGTCGTCCTCTGGAGGCATATGCTGGTCACCGCTTCCTCTGTAGTTTTGGCAACTACTAATAATACATACAACATTTTTGTTGCAGAATACCAATACTTAGCGTTACAACTACAACAAGTAGTTGTGGCAGACAGAGATCCACTAAATAAGCGAGTAAGTATATGGTATCAAGCTATTTACGACTGTTAGTTGATTCTTCTTCTAACCACACCCGCCAAATTTTGAGACGCCGCCTACGGCTTCGTCACCATCAGAGCCTCGTGGAGGCGCCGGGTGGACGAGCGCAGGCCCTCCGTCTGCAGGAAAAAGGCACAGAAATATCACCAGAGACGGGGCGTCGAGCGCATCAAATGGCGGCTCGCTTATGCTTCATCATTTCATGCGTTGTAGTGTCATTTGTCGATTGTCTCTTTTGAGTAGAATTTTGCACTTAGGGGTACAACTGGTACTAGCCAGAGGTACTACTATGTATACGCCTCATCATGTGCAAATCAGTCTTGCTCAGGAAGTTGTAACTGTGCAAGATTAGATTTTCAACGGAGCAAACGAACAGGAGCGACAAGTTTTCACTACTAAGAACAACGATGGTGATTACAGTGTTCCCCGAGGGAATCCATTGGAAAATACGGAGTATCTGTTAGCAAATTTGCGTCCAGCTATACGAGATGCTGTAGAGCAGGAAATAGAGCATTATGGTGAAAGGCTACTCCCTGGTGGTGTTCATTGTTCTAGTTTGTGCATGATGGTGATGATGTTGATCATTTGTCATCGGCTGAGAGGGATACACATGAATGATTAAGATTATGCCACAACTTCTACGTGGATTATCATTATCATTGTGACATAGAAGAAAGGAAGCGCGCGACTGTCTTCATACTTTGTTTCGGGAGCATGAAAGGAAATTCTACCAGGACCCAGGAAAGCGTAAGAAAATAGCAGACGATATAGCTCGGTTTCTCCTAGGACCATGGCGCAGTGTCCTTGGAGCAGACTGGACGATCCTAGATCGTCGCAACCCACTGACACAGCAAAACTTGCTGAACCCAAGTGGCAGCCCTGCGCTCACGTCTCCGGCCAGCGCCCCGGTTATGACAGCGGGCGGCGCAGGAGTTCCGTCAAGTGGTCTCGAGCGCATGTTTGGTTCCCTAGATGAAGAAACATTCTTTAGAAAGCTAGCACTCGGCGGAAAAAATTCCCTCACAAATATGGGGAATACGTGTTTTCTGAATACAGGCCTGCAGTGTCTCGCGCACCTAGAACCTCTGGTCGCGTTCTTCCTCACCGGGAGGTTTAAAGCGGAACTGAATTTTGATGCCAAGTACGGCTCAAAAGAGGCGACATTAGGTATCGGCTTTGCGGAGATGCTCCTACGCCTGTGGTCTAGTCCAAGTTTCTTTTAAGGGTAGGTTAAAGGCGTTCACATTACCGTTTGTTTTGCCGCTCTCAAGGGAGAGAGGCATGACAAACGAGGTAAGCAAACACCAAAAGCCTACCTCTATCTAATTCTTGCTTGACAAGCAAGAGGAAAAGCTCCGGAAGAGTGCCAAAGGCAGCTCTAATGGAGTAGACGAAGGATACGGGCCTCATGCGTCAGCCGCGGAACTCGTGGGGTCGAATTCACCACCGGTGAAAAGAGCGGAACAACTCGCAGCGCGAGCCGTGGGCAGTACATCGTCCATAAACCTCGAGCGCGACGATTTTAGAGGAGATAGAGATATGAACACTTTCTGAGTAAGTAGGCACCTAGAAATAGATGGGTTATGCCATCCGCATGCCGAAACAACATGCAACTATTTATGCAAAAATATTGTTGAGGTATTAAAGAAAACACAATCTAATTTCAAGCAAATAAAACAATTCACTATGTTGAGAACTTCACATCTAGATAGATCATACTCCCATGTAAATATTTAGTATGTTTGTTCCTTCATATGGCACGGACGGGCAGGAAGTGAGCCGCATTCTCCGATGAGCCCGGGCGACTTGAGTAGCAAAGTTCGGACGCAAACACTTTCAACCAATGCAAAACGGACTAATACAGAACTGACAGTATTCATTGCGAGAGGCAGCGTGACGAGCTACGTGGAGTATAAGCCGCAGAGGTACATAAACATTTATCTTTACTACTTGTACGGCGCAGCTGGTGATAGTAAAAAAAATGATGCTTGACGTAACATTGTTACAAGTCGTCGTGGCTGGGGATGCTCCTGCTGTATCCGGTTCGTTACATATTGTTATTCCTGCGAATTGAGAGTTCGTCGTCATGCTCCTCATGTTTGTCTATCACGACCATGTTCGTCTTCATTACGATTGTCATGATTAGGTATCTTCGGAAACTAGGCGGTCACAATAAGGATCTCTTTGCGGAAAAGATAGAGCTACAGCAGGAGCAAGACGTGCAGGAGTTGATAGCGTGGCTTCTCGACGTCTTACACGAGGACTTGAATTTAGTGAAATCTGGTGAAAGTCCCGTCGCATCCATACCCAGACCAGTGAAGCGGGCATTTCGCCAAGAAGACCTGTTAAAAATCGAGAACGAGTTTGGTAGTGAAGCCGCGGCAGCTCTCTGCTGGGCGAGAAATTTGACGAACTACAGAGGCATCATCGTCGATACCTTTCAGGTAATCATATCGATCGTAATCAATATTTCTGAATGATCAATCTCTAGTAGTCTTACTGGAAGTGGAAATACTCAGTATTTGTCTGCATATGAAACTACATTCTGTTCGTCTACTACTTCATGTTCTCCTCACAGGGCCAGCTGCGTTCAACTGTGACGTGCTCCAGGTGCAAGACTTTTAGCCGAAGTTATGAGCCTTTCCTTACGACGTCTCTACCTATAAACGGCGGCAACCGGAAGTCGGGCCTAAACATCATGCAAGGATCGAGCTCGTCATCGAAGCGGGATAAGTTATGTATCGAGGAGATTATCTTTATCCACTCAGAAATTAGTGATCCTCATGTTCTTCACCGTCGAGGAACAGAACATGAAGCTCCCGCTGTAGGGAAGTACTTTGCTATCCTCTCTAACGAACGAGGAGATGCTGCTGATGGATGCGCTACGAGCTTTTTCAGTCGAGGAAAGCTTAGACACGCATTGGTATTGCCCAAACTGCAGACAGAAAGTGCCAGCGCGAAAAAAAATCGAATTCTGGAAGCTTCCTTTCGTTTTCGTCCTGCATCTCTTATGTTGCGCATGTTATAGTATAACTATAAGTGACTACTCTCTTCGTCTTCGGCTTCTTGCCTAGTAGCAAGAGAAATAGGATCAAGATTGGGCGACGACGGACTGGTAGAATTTATTCCAACTGTCCGACTCGATCCACCTTCCCCTATCCTCTCTAGCCTCTGTACTCTCCGGTACTGTCTCCTCTTCCGCCTCCTCCTCCTTCATATTGGAAGAGATTCGAGTACGACCAGGCTAAGAGAAAGTGGAACAAGAACTGCGTGAAGCTGAAAAGTCAAACTCCTATCGACCTAGCAGAAATAGAGACGTCCGCGAATCCGAATTACCTATCAGTAGACGACGAAACAGGGAACAGTGGTGATCGTTGTGTCTACCTATGATGAACACTATATTTATTGTTGTTGGAGGTTGTTGCTTCACAATGATTCAATTTCAAATTCAAGTAAACACTACACATTGAACTACGACATACCGACATTTTCAAGAACAATCCATCCTCATCCTGCTCTAAAGTGAGACATTGTGTGCAGCGCGAATCACGTGGGGAACGACATCGAAACAGGTCATTACACTGCAACGTGCAGACATCCCATCAACAAGACATACTACTATTTCGACGATGACGAAACGCAAAAAGACCGAGAGGACAGGGTGGTCTCGCAGAATAGCTATGTCCTCTTTCTGGTATAACTAAAAGTACATTCCTCGTCAAAATTTAGGATGTCATCATCGTAGCCATAGTGCTCGTACTAGAGGCAATAGAACTACAAGTACTTCTCGTACTAGATAGCGGTGGCGCTTCTAGTAGTCGTGGTTGGAGTAACTATCACCACCTGTCACTACCGCCAGTCCTTGGTGCTGGTAGTCATTGACAACTGCATTTTAAATCCAAAATACCCCCATGTATTGCTATAGTCAAATACTCCTAGTCGTGCTGGTACTGGTTCGTTTACCTCTTATTTTTTGACTTGTAATATCTGTGACCGTCTTAAATCCAGGTCCGTCGCACGAATGGCATCCTGCCACGACAAGAATTGACGCAGCCACAGAACTGGCCCCACCAACTCGATGAGGATCTTCTGAGGTTTTTTCCAGCACTCTTTGATCGATTGTCCGAAAATGCGGCTGTGGCGCAGAACCTCGAAAAGAAAAAAGCGAATGGCAAATCGTCAGGCTGACGGCTTCGACATCATAATTAAGCAAATCATGTTTTCATTAGGGTAGTACCTGCTTCCAAAAATTTCTATTTTCATAGTAATTCTATCGACTTTCACTTCGTTTTCACTCGTTGTATTATCGAGATAGCGTTGCAGCTACCAATTTCAATGTCTGATGACTTTTGTACTATTTATTTCACTGATGTAATATTGTTGGTTAAAAGCTTCAAACCCTAAATGATCTGTCGTGCCAACTAAAACCGTTGAACTTCAGTGTTATTCTTCACCTCGTCTCACTTTTAGGCTTGATGGAAAATTCGTTCAACATCACGATGTTATATACCAGACTTGGACCACTTTCACTTCCTTGTGCGTTAAATTGCTATGATCCAACAGTCACCAATAAATGCTGATTCTATATTGAAGGCCACCAGTTGCAGATAGGAGCCAGATTGTTTGCCATCTCCATTCCTATGTATAAGTTTTTGTTTCAAATTTTCTAATCGGTTATGCTCTGTTGTATATGAGTGCATTGCTTTTTGGAGTTTAGATTGCTTTTTTGGAGTGGAGAATCAATTAGAAATGCGAGTGCAGCTACTTTATGTTGCGTCGCTGTCTTCAGCGGTTATGAAGAAGTAAGTTAGTCGTAGTCGAGTACATGCATTTTCGGGTGTAGGCAGCCGTTGCAGAATTATGTGTTCATTATCTTTTCCCAAGTGCAAGTACCTCAAAAATGACTGAGGTAAGCATGGCATCACTTGTATTTGTAAGTACCATAATTTCTTTGAATACGAAAACGAATACCAAGTACTTTTTTTGTTGATTGTTTTCGCTATGTGTCCAGAACGAAGGTAATAAAATAATGTGGAGATGAATATTTTTCCTCGACCGTTATATAATAAGGGAACGGCCTTGCGTCTTTCTCATGCTGAGAGGTAGACAAAGGTGGAAGTCCAACACATGTATTCACTTTTGATCATGGTCCAGAATCGCATTCAATATTTCATCCTTATTTTTTCTAAGCTTTCTCATTCTCCTGCGGATGCCCTCACAAAAAAATACCGATGAATGTATAGAAATCCTTCGCGAAGGATTTCTGTAAGGGGGAAGGATTCGTCGACGAGGAATGTAGTTTTCTTGTTTGCTCTGGTCATGGCTAGTGTGTGATATGGATATAGGTTGCTGAGAATAGAAAATAGTAGTTGATAATGTATAGAACCACCTCGAGGAGATTACTTACAGAACAAGAAGATAGCAGCAGACGAGCTTATGTCCAATTACTCGCTATTCCTTTTCCTGTTGCTCAGTGGATTTAGTCAAGTCAAGTACTCGTGAAGCGTCACGATCTCTCCTTTGAGACCGAGACGCGTCGTGGAGGCTGTGCTCTTCGTCTAGACGACGGAGCTAACACGGGTCTGGTTGTCTGCATGAACACCACTGAGTTGATAGGCTTGATTGGAAGAGGGAGGGAGAAAACGAAAAGCGAAGGTACTAAAACGAAGCTGCGTTTCTTTGGAAGCACGTTGTCTTCTCTGCAGTACACAAAAGACCGAGCCGTCTATCTGGTATGAGAGCCGACAAGCTGTTCTGGTTTTGCTTAAAGCGCATCACGATCTGAAAATCAGCAACCCCTTAACAGTGATCATCGTGGACTCCTCGTTCTCATTCGCTCCGCAGTGTCGCTATGATAGCGATAGATCATCTGTTATGGCGTGGCCATTTTGTAGATAGTGATAGATCTCCGTAGCCATTTATTTCGCTCAAGTTATTTATACCTAGTGAGCTCTTGGTGAGAATATACGGTTAGCAGACATCCATGTCGCCGATGATCATGACCTCTGACACAGATGAAGGTCCTGGTACGTACTATACGGAGAGGCTTCCACCGAATGAGGGGAGGTTAGGTTACTGGCCCGTAGGTGTGAGGACAATGACTGCGAAGGAGAGGCCGTCGTCCTCGTCGTCGCGGGCTCTGAGGCCTCCTCCTCGCCTCCTATTGCCGACAATTGCCAAGCAGGGAGCCAGAGCCAAGAGCCTGCCGCAGATGTTGAATGGAGAACGTCATCACGAGACAACCCTTTTGAAGCGCGGAATCATGTGCCGTCGGGAGTCGCGGTTCACGTCCGCGAACTGTCTCCACGACAGGGGGAGACGGCCGCGTGCTTTTGCCCAGCGAGACGCTATCCATACTGAGTCAAGTTTGCGCTGTGACCCTCGCAAGACAGGGCTGTGCCGTAGGTGTACTCGACGTTGCACATGCGCCGGAATCTACAGCTGGAATTGGAAACGACCTTTCAGAAGTGCTGAAGGAGCGGAGGATCTGCGGAAGTCTCATGCTCAGCCCAATCTTTTTTGGGGGACTTATACAGCTGGCCGGGTTGGAGTCGCACCTACGAGTCGTGATGTTGTTGAAAGTGGAGCTGCAAAACGAGATTTGGCCACGCATGGTGCCCATGCCGTATGCCTTTGCATCAACCCTCGGCATAATTTTTTGCTACATTGGAGCGATTAACCTGCGCCGCAAATTTGTACATGAAGAACAAACTACATCATCTGTTGCACCAAGGCACGTCTAGTACATCAGCAGCAATTCCAGCAACTCCAGCAGAAATTCCAGCAACTCCAGAAGCAATTGGTATTACATCAGCAGCAGCTGTTCCAGCAAGAGATGTTGCTCCCACATCGAACACGGCCACGGTGGTTGCGACGAGGAGAGGGGACCCGACGACAGGAGAGGCAGTGCTCCGGTGCTTGACCTTCCACAATGTGCTCCTTGGAAGTTAATGGCCCTTTGCTATTTTCCGCTGATGTCGATCGCGATTCACTCCGGAGAGAGAGCGAGGAAGAGGAGGCAAAAGCAGCCGAGGGAAGAACGAGCGAAGGGAAGGGAAGACGAGAGCGGAAAACGAGGCAAGGGAAGGGGCGCGAGAAGTGGCGAAGGGCGCGGCGGTGGCGGGAGGAAGGAGGGAGCGGAGAGCAAAGGGGCGCCGGCTGGAGTAGAGCCCAAGGTGAAAACGGCGGGGCGCAGGCAGCCGGCCAGCTGGGCCCTCCTTTAGCGCCACGAAACAGATCCGGGCGGCTTGTTTCGTTTGGTGCTGGTAAGGGCTCAGACAGGGGCGAGGGAACCAACAATGAGCTGCCTTTGGCTCCCGCTAAGAGTTTGCGCAAGGGGTGGCGCAGCCAGAGGAATAGACACCCGAAGCAATCGCTATTGGGGTAGACTAGAGACGTGCGCGCCGCTGAGTGAACCTGGCGCGGAGCCTCTTGTGGAACCCTCTGCGGAAGAGCCGCGGAACAGCTGCGGACCCAACTAACACGCTACGGAACAGCCAGGAGCACGCAGGACGGGGCAGCGCAGGATGCCCCCATCAGTGAGTCACGTAGGAGGCAGCTGCGAGACAGCTGTGGAGCGCGCTCGGAGCCTTTTTCGCTGGGCCTTGTCGACGAGCGTGCGAGCGCCTCAGTAGCACCCTGCGGAACAGCTAAGGAACATCTGCGGAAAAGCTGCGGAACAGCTCGCTGCGGACTTCGTCGGAGCCTCTCGGGAGCCTTCCAGAAGGCACGCGGCCCCACTGCCTTCGCTAGAAAAGTGCAGCCGAGTGAGTTAATTAATGTATCTAAATCTATATGCAACATAATCATGATAATTTAATTTTAAGAATGAAGTAGAACTAGAAACTGCTGTGGGTGAGGCGTACTGGCCCCTCTGGCTGTTAGGTCTGAGCCAGAAAGAGTGGAAGTCCTCCTCATCATGTTATCAACCACTCAACCGGTCAAACAATCCCACCACCCAAGAACCAGCTTGGGGACGTAGATACTCGGCCTGCTGAGTTGATTCGTGAGGTGCATGTCGGGGGGCTTAGCTTGGTTGGCGACCCTCTCGCATGTGCACACGGATGGCTGGGGTTTGTGTAAAAAAATAGCCAGGTGGATCTGCAGGGCCAGGGCCGGAGCGGGGTTGGCGGGTCGTGGAGTGGCCACGAGTCCGGCACCATCAATGTTAACTTTTGTAGGCGGGCGCACACTCGTGTTAGAGTGTTGCAACTGCCGGGCGGCTTCCCCACCTTACCTAACCTGCGGGTGACGAAGGGGCAAAGCCTGCAGTCATGCTGTGTGAGTGCCGTAAGTTGCGGCAGTGATGGTTATGCTGAATGAGTGAGTGCATCTGTTGGCGCATCAAGGACGATCCTTGTCGATCTGAGCAATTCCTGTTTTGTGACGAAAATCTATGATCATCTGCGTGTTGAGACGAGAATCCACTGTGACCAACGACGAAAATCTATGACCATCCACCCCCGACTTCAAGAACAGGATCAACAAGCAAATCGTCAGTAGGCGCGGGCATCTCCCCGATGCGCGGATCGTAACACCATAGCATATAATAGATGAGTCGGATCGGTGTAATGGCGAGCCTTATCTGACGTCGTCGTGGCTCCACCAATGCCCAGAGGTCGAGCCGCGTTTCGAAAACCCATTGTGGTTGAAAATGTATACCCGTTCTTAGCTGGTCGTGGTTGAGAACTGCCCAAACGCTAAGAGATTGCCAGGGTGGAGCACGTGAAGGAATGTTGAGACGAGAATCCATTGTGACCAACGACGAAAATCTATGATCATCTGCATGTTGAGACGATAATCCATCGTGACCAACCTTACCCTTAGCATGTAGGTCACCGGTTCGACGTTGGGAACTCTTGATAGAAAATCAAAGTAGGCAAAAATGTAAATGGAGAGAAAAAATTATCAATATGAAATAGTAATGTTAATGACACGACTGCACTGATGCACGAATTATCTCCAAAAATGAACGCCACCTCTCGCGGCGCGCCTGAATCGATGATCCTTCTCCCCATGTCAGATTTACGCCCAGAATGGGTATCTATACTACTGCTACTTTATGTCTCTACAACTCTTCCTCGGCCTGTGCCCCAGCATTCCCAAGTCCACTGTGGAACTGTCGAAAATTGCTCAATAAGATGATATGACGGCAGGAATTTACAAGCAAAATATCACCGAATCAGAACTTCTTCCATCTGAGTTTGTCTTTGTAATGTACTGATTTTCTTTGTAGTTAGAAAATAGATACTGTCAGGTATAGGTGTAGTTGGAAGCATCCCTTGAATGAATATTTGCAGCACAGCATCTGGAAAAGCAGACATAACAATGAACAGAGTTGTTCGAGAATTGGCTCTTTCGGGTCGGTCATTGTCGTGAATAGACACGAGTACTTAAATATTCTGATAACCCTTATCTTTTATTTCGCGTTATTATAGGTACAGTTAACACGGATCACGTCACTGACGTTCCAACTTTACTATTTACTCGATATGAAATGAAAAGGCATGCCATCCTGAAGATTATGTTGAAAATTTTTATTTATATATACAGAAGAACAAGTAATAGATATAAATTTATCAAGGAGCTAAGTATGATAGTGGAGATTTGTCATTGTCTACAAATCGTCAAGCAATTTCTACACAGTTTTATCATTTTTTAGATGATTCATACATAGTATACCAACAAACTCAAACAGGCCACATGAGCAAAATTCACCTTTTCTAAGGCTAAATGAGGAAGCAAAGGAGCAATTATCACATTCACGGTCGTAGAATCTTCATTAACTCAAAAAATGAACATGATGTTCGGAAAGTCGTGGGGCTTGTTGGCGGCCAGCTATTCTATCTTCATTAATGAGATCGAAGGGCTGTCGATCATGTCGGAACGGACTGCCACTCCTGTTGCCGGCTCCCATACAGAGGCTAATTGTAGGGCCGCTCTTTTTCCGAGAGAGTGCAACGCGTACAACACTTTGAAACCTACCACCTCCGGGAGCGAGTTCCGAAGCAACGGCGCCTATTGTGAAGAAACTTCTACGCTTTGGACAAGAGGCGGTACGGAAGCAAGGGACAGAAGAACAACAAATGGAGAAGCAGGCGACGTCGCACCCTCCGCACCTTCAAACAGCAGGACCTTGGTAGAATCGGTTACGAAACGGGCCATTGCTTCATCTTTTTCGTCGTGTGGGTCCATTCTTAGAGGCCATCCTCCTCCTCCGTGGTCCAGTTCGTCAACTACTCCATCTCTAATGCCAACATTGGAGAACGGAACACCTGGGCGTGATCATCCTACACCTGCCAGTATCATGATGAAGTCAGACGAACAGGCGGGCTGGGGAGCGCCTCGAAGCGGCCTCCACCAGGAAATGCATCCGTGTCAGACACAAGAATCATATACGGGAGTAATGCACTTGCACACCAAGAACAAACGAAAGGTGCGATCATCACTGACCACAACAGCAGGAGAGCTTAATATGGGCCCTCGGAAGAAGAAGCTGGAGCAATCAGCGTGGATGGGATATTCTTTTTAAGGTCAGCTTTTCATTTTATCCATCTTGATCTTTCTCAGTACTTATAACTTGAACCCTGTGAGTATATACTTAGACGAGTAAGCAGTTTATCCATCTAAACTTTCGAAGTGATCACGCTAGGCGGGAACGTTGTGCATAGCAAAGTCCCGCTTCATACGGTGATGACGTGGGACGGAGGGATAGGCGGAAAACTACGCGGATCCGGGAATTGGACTATTGAGCTATGGACTTGCGACTTTCGCGCAAACTTACACCGTAGTAACGTAAGTAGTTTTTTAGCAAATTGAGAGATGTGAGAGTGTCTTCTACTCTCCACCCCCTCCATGTCTTGAGCACGAAAGACAAGAAGACTTTCGATTGTGCTCGTACCCACTATGTACTCGCTATGAAAAAAGTGTTGTCATGTTTCCAGCTCTGCGTGTTAGATTCTACACCTCTGTCTCTTTGCTCTTTGACTAAAAATCTGTTGATAATAACGCAAAGCTCAACGTAGTTCTAGTTACTAGGTTTTGTTTATGGTTTAGCTTTCTATTTTTGTACTTGTGCAAGAACAAGAACTGCTGCCTCCTGCTCCAATGATAGCTGCGACCTTGGTTCGGTTTTTACGGCAGCAACCCGAAAGCGCTTCGTATCTTCCGTTGCATACCGCAAAAACGACTATTGCGCGGGAAGTACTTATCGAAGAATTAAAAGCTACTCATCTCTTCGCCTCCGCGGCGGCAGTGCCTAATGATCCTAATCCGCAAGAACGACAACGAGGAGAGCATCATGCTGATGGTGAACGTCTCAGCTTGAACAGTGACGACGCGCGGATGCGACTCGAAGCATATACTAACCAGCTGCAGCCACCTTGGCAGCTGCAAGAGTTTCCGAACTCCATCAACTATCATTTTGTCTGTAGCGATAGTAATCAAAAATTTTTCGGCGCCCAACGGATTCCAGTTAAGGAGTGCATAGGAGATGGCCCTGCATCAAGGAAGAGCCTCATCATGGTCGCTGAGATTGTGGAGCGGCTGCGCGGGTTGTATGGTTTGTACTACTTGGGCCAGTTCATACGCTTGACTGGAACTATGGCAAACCAAGAACCTATGTACTCTCCGAAACATCCGGAGGACCCGCGACGTCTGGTGAGGGACGACCGCTACCTTCCTGATTTGCATTACAGTTCATCTTCACAATCTCATTTTCATCCGGGCGACAGCAATGATAGATCGTCTGTGGGGACTTGGAAAAGTTGTAGTTCATCGCCGAGGTGGATGGACATAGATCGCAGACGCGGTAGCACTGAACTTGCTGCTCCTTCATCTCAGCCGCATGGCCAAAACAAAAAAAAAAAGTCAGATCGGAACTACTGGAGAGGACGGCAACGTGCCGCGCAGAACGAACAGGAGAAGCCCCTGAAAATGACTCTGCATTCTGGACGTGGTTTCGTCGGAAAAATCGTGGACATTGTAAACCCGCATAGTTATGTTGAGCAGGTACTAGCCTTTCACTTCTACGTCTTGTTTCATGATCATGAGAAAAAATTGATGAAGCGAAATATTACAAAAGCTACAAAGTCGTGCTTTCTTGAAGTACACACTTTTTCTCCATGCCCGCAAGCGTTCTGTCTGTAATATACTATAGAAAAAAGACTCATCTTTGATGATTGATTTTGTCCAATATCAATTTATTAGGTACTGTCGACCACATCCGGAACAAATAAAGTTCGCCATATACATTACGAGGCCTCGTTCGAGAAAATTATCCGGAAGACCCGTGCTCGGCTTTTTTTGAAAGATGTGCCTATTCTCTTAAGGCTAATATCGATACAAATTCATTTCCACAAGTGAGTCTATAATTTCTTTTGGATTCTGAGAGCGAGAGGATTCTTCTCTACTTAGATTCTGAGAGTGTGTTCTTGAAGGTGGAAAATGAATTAAGTATCTTCGAGGAGAGCCAGAGCACTAATTCGCAATTGGGATCGCCCAGTCCCGCTCTTCTTAATCGAAGTTGTCAGCACGACTCCCACTAAGGCTTGACATAATCCATCTTCTACTTGTTTTGGAGGGACGGATCTGACGTCTTTACCATGTAAATGAATGAGTGGCTGCATGAATGTTAGATCTTTATCTACTCCTAGAAAAAGGAAAACGGAAAGACGAGATGCATTCTGGTGAGATGGATTATGTTCCGATCTAATACTAAGGGTCTCCAAGATGAGAATCTCGGAAAATATTTCTGGGTAGGGGTGCAGCAGCTGGATCCGATTCTTCTGCAAGAAGCACTGGCGATGTTTGTCGCGGCGAACGAGTATCATGGCCTTGCTTATCTCCTAGAGGAGCTGCAACAGCAAGTGAGAGACAGAAGCCGAAGCCTTTCGTCGGAAAATCTGGAGATGTTGTCATTCTTGTGATTTTCAAAAGTCACATACTTATGGGTATGTTGTCTGAAGATAAATACAACAGAACGAGATTTTTTAGTAGCAAGTAGACAAAATTGACAAATTATTTCTCAATAGAAAAAGACGGTTTTCCTCTGACTGGAGATTGATGCTCTCGACCGTAGTAACGAAATTATTCTCCGTTTGAGGGGGAAACTCCTCAAAGATTATTTCCATACCAACTAAGAATCTATTTGCAGAAGAATTTTTTAGGTATACTTATGCAATTAACAGCGAAGTATGCGGATGATTTTTCTTTGCGTCCGACGGTAGCTGCGCAAGAAAAGTGCGCTTCCGGCGCAACGTGGTGATCGCGCGTGACTAATAAATAATATAGTGCACTTCTTCAGCAGGAAGGGTTGTAGGGAGTGAGGAGGGAGGAGCTTAGTTCTATGTAAATGAAAAAATCGCATTTTGGTGGCCCACCGCGTCCGCGCGCGACCGTATTGATCAATTGTTTGACAAACAGGTGTGCTCGGGGTTGTGATTCACTATATTTTAGGTACCTCGTTTTATTTTTAGAGATTCAGTAGCTGTAGCATTTTATTACTGAAAGTGTCTGTCTCTGTGTCAATGCTGATTGATATGAAGAGAAGTGGCATTGTTCTTGTTGTAGTCGGGTTGCGTTGTGTCATCGAATATTGATAAAAGAAGTAGAACAAAATATCTGGTACTGGTATTGATAGAACTTACTTGTGTGTATCAGTGGTTATTATCTCATATTTAGTACGTAGAGATGAATGAGAAGCATCTTCTGTCGCCTTCCTTATAGCAGCGATATGCTTCATCTTCTAAATCTATCACGGTCTGTCCGTGTGATTTGGGCGGTTGGAGAATTCAAGAGTTACTAGCACGGTGACAACGAAATGAACGGAAAGGCTCGATGGTTTTGCGAGAATATATATCTCTAATTGATGCTAATATAATTGTTTTTTATTCGTTCGTTCGTGCACCCTTTGAACTATACTTACATTGTATAGGGTGAGTAGTTGTATATTCATGTGTTTCTTCGTGAACTATTTTCATTCACTCTATTGTTCGTCTGCTAGGCATCATGGATGTAATGTGTGGTGCTAGGGCCTCATACTTCTTAATATATTTATTCTTAGGTTCAATTGACTTCCTACTTGGCTTGCGGTCTATCATGGAGAGTGTTTCTTTAGTCAGGCCCACCTCTGGTGGAGTCCCACAGACGTAACTGCGAGAATTTAACGGGTCGGTGACTGATATAGATATATCATGCTTAGCATTTTTATGTCAAATCAAGAACATGCAGATTTTGTAACCCTGAGGGCATTCTGCACTGATTTTTTGTGCGAGATTTGTTGTGTTGTAATGTATAACTTTATAGCTTAATAAATATATTTCATCCTTCGCTGCACCTCAAGGCAAGGGGTCACATTTGCGCTTTCTTGTAAGCCACCTTGTAAACCACCTGACAAGGCCCTCGGTCGCGCCGTTCCTGTCGCCGTAAGGTGCCGCTGCGTTGACCATGATGAAGGGGTGACCGCCTACAGTAAGGCTTACACTATTACTACTACTAGTTCATTGCAAAGTATATTAGCGTTGCTCTTCCTCGTGACTTCATATTATTTGAGGCTGCAGGGTGTCGTCGTATAGTCTAGGGGTTGGCATGCTAGCCAATGATGGACTTCATGGAATGGAATGGAATTGATTGACAAACCGACCCCATACAACCTCTTGGAGGAGTACGCTTGCCAGGTATAGCCGTTTAGTTCGTGGCTGTCCTGGTGAGTGTTTCATCTCGTATGGCTATTCGAGATGCATTATTTATAGGTGAACTCCTTAGTTGATCAAGATGACGGGGGGCGAGATCGTATGACTATTTTTTTTTCTGTGTTTGCATTCTGAATCAAGACAGTGGGTCCATTACCAGTAATATTTCAACAACTATTCCTATCGCTTCTCATGATAAAGTAGACAAAATATGAATAACTAGTCGTGACCCGAGGGCCCAGAGGTGAATGGGAAGTGTGAGGACGAGAGAGAGGGAAACTGCCAGTGACGGCCGCGCCGCGGAATGTGTTGCCACCGTAATCAGGTGAGCGAGCCGCTTTCGCTGAAGGCGACCAGGGGGTGGGAGCTTCGGGCCGTGCTCCCGTGGTGCGCGGGGCGGCCGTCCCCGCCGTTGCACCGGAATGGGGGTGCGAATACGGGAGGGTCTTGGAACTGCGGCGCAACTGTTTGAGGCCTTCTGCGGCCGAAATTGGGCGCCGCGTGCGCGGTTCCAGGTGCTAGCGACCGGCCTGTGCCGTGGATGACCCTCAGCACATAACAGCGGACGCGGCCACCTTCGGGAAAGCGCTGACCCGTCGGCTTTCTGCCTTGATGCCGGACCATCCGCCCCCTGATTTGCAAGCCCGGGGAAACCCTGAGAAACGAAAGCCAGGGCGTGCCCCCTGACTTGCAAACCTTGGGAAACCTTGGCTGAGACAGCCAGGGAGGCTTGCCCGCTTGCCGCCTTTGTCGCTTCCTTGTGTCGCTCTCCAAGCCGTCTGGCGCTGCTTGGCAACTCTGAGAGGGGCAAACCTTGGCACACAATCGCAGCCCTGAGGAGGGGCGCCCTGAGCCGTGAAAGAAGTCGGCTGGCGTGCTGCTCTGAGTCGCAAAACTCTGCGGTGGGAAATTTTTGGGCTTATTTTTATTATTCCTGAGGCTGAAGCCTCGGCGGGGTTTTCTCGTTGTTTGGTCTACTCTGTGGCAGAAAGCTCTGAAGTGGCTTCAATGCCTTGGGATTTTCTCCTGGGCGTGAGTCCTCAGACCCTCTCTTGATGTTTCGCCCTAAGACCTTGCAGGCCGGGGCTTCTGTTTCTGTCTCTCTTGAGATTCTGCTTCAAAGCTCTGACGCGGGGCCTCGATTTATGCCCATTGTATGTTATAAAAGAGGGAAGTATAATCTGATAGAGATTTGGGGACTCTAGCGAGGGGCCTTGTAGTTCCTGAAAATAGAAGGGAATTATATATATGCAGCGGCTCAGGGTGGACTTGGCTTCGGCTCGGGTTCGGGGTGGCACGCTGGCAATTTTTTTACAACTTGATTTCGCTCCTATCCCACTCTGGCTCAGGTTTTTGCTGGTTTATTCCATCCCGCCCCAAACCGTTCCAGGGTGGTACTTTTCCCACCTTGTGAACCAGTTCCTGGGCGTCATAATTATGCCAAAGGTGCGCAATTTTCCGCCACTGCGGAGAGCTCCTGACGCCGGTCCCTAAAGTCTGGCAGCATCAATCAACCAAGTATCCCTATCCAGCTCCATTGTTCAGCCACATGATCAGCGTAATGAAGCTGAAGGTCGACAGTGCTGGCGGACAGTGATCGCAGTCTATCTGGAGGCCCCAGGGTTCAGGGGAGCGCCCCCCCCTTAGCGTAGGGGGGGGCGTGGATCCCCGGACCCTTTTTGAAGGCGTCTGCCGGGGGTGGAAGGCTTCAAAAGGGGGCCAAGAGGCCTCCCCCGCTCCCTTCCAGCTGCCTGCATGTACCCTACAGGCCTCCGGTTTTGGTGGAAGGCTTCCAAAAGGGCCCCAGGGGCCTCCCCCGCTCCCTTCCAGCTGCCTGCGTTTACCCTACAGACTGCCGACGAGCTTCGCCGCCGCAGTAGTGCGCCGGTTATGGAGGGCCTCTGAAGGCGGCAAAAGGCGCAAGGCTGGACCCCCTGAGCTGTGTGGCATGTACCCTCTGGGCCATTGGTCACCGGCTTGCTTGCTCTGGGTCAGCAGAGGCCAGGAGGCCGCTAGGGAACCCGCTGAGAGGTGCAAGGGGACGCCCGCGTCAAGTTTTGACGCCTTCCACCACTAGACTCCATGAAAATCAGCGCGGAAAAGGGCGCGCAAGCGCCACCACAGGGCCATCCACAGGGGGGGGCGTGCGTCCCTGTATCACTTATATATCTACTATCTGGTGTGTATTATGCCTTAGCCGTGATTGGATTTCGATTTCTACGCGGGGGCTACCACACAGATTACCTATCATACGCGTGGGTGGATGCAAGACGAGGTATAGCGATAGTGAGCCAGTGGCTTTTATCTGCAAAAATGATTGTATGTTTGTATATGATAAGCAGATCATAGTTAGGCTTTGATGCGGGTGTCCTTGTGTGCCCGCTTTTCTTCTGGTGGCTTCTTTTTTATTTAGGGTTTCGCGTGATTCCGTCTTACGAGGCAGGGAGCACAGACAAGGTCGGATGGGAGTAGGAGGCTCTGTGCTGCGGGCGTTCAATGACACGAGATTACGTATTGGGAAATAAGCAGGCATTGCAGAGGTAGAATTGGTAAAGCTTTAACGACACTCTCTCTCATTCACTTCGAGTATGTAGAAATTAAAATTTCCTCGGTATGTTCTTTTCATCATAAGGTTACGCCGTTGTCTTCTGGTTCTGGACTCTTCAATGCATTATCTTTCTTCGTAGTCTACCATGACTGAGTCACAAGTTCCTAACACTCATCACTCTCGGTCACTCCTCAGCCATCTGTGTGGAATTCGTCGGCTTTCTCTCAATTAGAAAAACTTTGATTTTTAGATCTTCAGTTCTGCATTTTGCCTTCTGACATTATGCATCTCGAATAGATTGACTAATACTACACCTACTACTATTAAGGTCGGCCTTATGAAAAAAGTGCTTTCGTCTTCTCCTGGTTTGTGAACCGGAGAAATCTGCTGGGCCACTCTTCCAGCGCCCTTGAGAATACAAAAAACAGAGCTGAGGCGGGAGACCCTCGGATCTATTCCGAAGTTGCCAGCTGATTACTTGTTGGGTTGGTATACATAGTTAGTTGAGGAAGAAGATAATAAATCGGACGGCGTGTGTGAAATGTTTATAACATTGATGTTCTGGTTCATGCTGCGAGGCCTCCGCTGTTTTCGGTTAGTACTTCAACTTCTCCTTCATTCTTGTCTGAGTCTGTTGCTTGGCTTTGGGTGCATCGTTGGTATCCCGTATCTGTCGCACTTCCTTGCAAGGTCGTCCCCCTTTCTCTCTTTGTGAAGAAAAAGCAAAAGCCTGAATTACGTGACGGAAACGCCTTCCTAGTGATGCGGTTTTGGAACGGGATACAGGGTAGGGGCATTAGCGTAGTTGTTAAGGAGATTAAGAACTCCCCCCTACGCCGGTAACTACGCGGGAAATATGTCGGCAGGTTCTTGCTCTTCCCTCGCGATACAAAAAAAGGGAGACTCGATAGTTGAATTGAAAACTGAACCCAAGAAATAATGATCTTCGATAAGCACATTGAGGGACGTGTACGCTCATCTTCTTCTACTTTCTGCCCACCGGGAACAAAATCGAAGAATTTTAATGCAGTGTCTCCTTTTGTTCCCAAAACTTGTCTGGTTGTACCTCCTTTTCCCAGAAATGGTTATCTATCATGGTTCGAAGACCAAGGCATGTTGATTGTCTAGGAAAGTACATGTTGATGTGCAACATCTCTTGTTTTTTAACATAACAGTAATGGAGCGCATTCATTCATCAACCCATTCAATCACCCAAGTATGTACCATGCAGCTGGCACTTTACTAGAAAGATGATTACCAATTCTAGTATCTTGTTAAGTCGAGTGAGAAAAACGGAACATCTACGTCGACGAGGTAAAAAATGTTACACAAAGGACTGGCCCACCAGAAAGGATTAGTCGATTTTTTTATTGGACAAACCACTTTTTTTATCTGTTTTCATGCGTGTGATTCACGACCATGAGGTTTACTTCATCAAATCAATGTGTCAAAATTCGTAGTCGTGGTTACAATCTACATGATTATTTTTGAGAATAGGTATTTTTTGGTCTCTCATCGTTCGTGGATAAAAACGGAATTTAAATTGAGTTTTGGATGCAATCCTTAGGCTTATAATCTTACACGAGGGATGCAACTATATGTCATGAGTCAAATACTTAATTCCTTGACTAGCGTCTTCACCTTGACCTCGCGCTTGTCGGCTTGTTCTTCAACATCTTAAGTATCTATAATTATCGAATTTCGGTAAGTAGTAAACGTAAACCTGCTGAGGAAAAATTAGATTACTCATCTTGTGTCATGTATTATTCTTGTTTTAAAATGTTCCTGTTGAAGTTTGGTGGTTGTTTTATAGTGCAGTCATTAAAGTTTCCTAACTACAACTTTTTTAGTAACGTGTTGGCTCTGATAAAGATTAGGCCGGTTCTGCTCGAGGTAGTGCTAGTGTCACCTATTCTCTTCCATGATCAACAATTATTACCTGCACATGGTCGCAAGGTGCGCCTCGCATCGAGTCATCCTGGCAGAAGGAGGAGCAGCGCCTCTTCATCCACTGCTCCGACTCGAGAAGAGGATGGCCCACAAGCGGAGGAACCACCCCAACCGGCTCCAGAGCAAGCGGAAGCTGGCGTGGCAGCTACGCCGTACCACGGTTCTGGCGCGACTTCTGACGACGAACAAAGGAATAATGGCTTAAGGCTTACTTAATTAGACTGGTAGAACCGGATTCACGATGTTTATCCTCACGTGAGTGTTCATGTGGAGAGACTCTAAGATGATCCGGGTCAGTGGCGTCGAGATGGAGTACATCAACCTCCCCCCGGGGTAGCTCGTCCTCTTCTTCGGCTCCGCGCGGTGAGCGTCACCAACAAGAACAGGCTGGAGGTAATCAAGGTAGTCCCGCAGTTGATGCGGCCAGGATAGCCCAGAACAGCGTTATGCTGAAGTGAAAGTCATAAATCTAAATCCTTTCATTCTCCAGTTTTGTGTCTAAGTAGCAAGACGTGGCCACACGAGATAAATGAAACTTCTTTTCCAATTATATTATAGTGTGGAATTCGGGATGCCTCATCGGCAGCGAACACTAATGAGCCTTATTCTTGGTGGGACGCAGAGCGCCCACCGCACTGTTTCTATCTTTTGGGATGTCATCGGCTTGAGCCGGCAGGCACGCATGAATTGCAAGATGAGTGATCTGATGTGTATTCCCACATCGACGAAGTCGCGCTCGTCGATGGAGGTTTCTTCGATAGTTCGAAACAACAAACAAGCGCTGAATGTGTCGTGCCTTGTTAGTACGATAATAATATGAATACGACACGACTCGCACTGTGAACTAACGACAAAACAGTAGAGTAAGCTAACTCGATACCGAGTTCAACATATAGATACGTCCAAGAACAGCACCAGTGTTTTGTCTAAATTTTTGATGATGCAGACTACTTCTAGAAGAAAAAGTAGAGGAAATGTGTTTATTTTCTTTTGTGAGAAAGAGAATCCTCTTTCCCAACTCAGGAGGCGCTACCAAGCCATTTTTTTTTTTCATTCTTTTTTTCATACCAAGCGGCTCACCGTCCTCCGGATCTTCATCACTTACTCCCAGTCCTCGCGCTCGCGAACTCCTCGCTCGCCCAGCACCGTCGGCGTTAATGCTTCCAGAATATGATTACGATGCGAGCTCCTCGTCAACCTCAACATCTTCATCCGGTGTCTCCTCATCATTTCCGGGAGCAGCTCCACCAGCATCACCACTCTCTTCAGTTCCCGAAACGGTATTTGTCTTAACGCCTGAAGGCGCGACGGCTTCGCGGACGACTTTTCCAAGTAGAAGTAGCAGCAGCTTAGCACCAAGAATCAGAACTGATGGTGGAGGTCACCGTGTAACTTCTCCAACCTTGCAAGCAGTGTCCCCGCCGGCGTCCGCGTCATTCCCATCGTCGTTTGCCGGGCTGCCGGCAGTTGTGTCTCTCGTGGGTGGAAGTGGACCTGTCACAACGACTTCTACCACCGGAGTGGGTCCGGTCCGCGCTTTTCGACTACATGATGTAGCCTTCTCTGCAGATCACTTGCTCGCTTGTAGGGTTTTCTTTCAGCTAATCGCGGAGCTTCCTGGACGCGGAGACTATTGCGCTTCCCTGAATCGATGTAACCCGCGAGCAGCCGCGGGGGGTGCAAGCGGTGGATGTTGCTTGTGGGCTTTCTTCACTCTTGTCGAGGCTGCCACGGGCCTGAGTCAGTGTTGCGTCTTTGCTGCGTCTCAGGGCCGAGAGCAAGCCTTTATTCGATTGATCGCACGTTTGGAGCACCGGCGAAGTTGCCGTCCGAATCTGCCACGTGCTGCAACGATCCTGGGACCTGGTCAGCCAGGCGACAAATTGTCCTTGTTGGGAGCGCGGTCCTCCTCCGGAGCGACGTCAACGTCAACATCCCCTGCATCCTCGACTAGGACAGCCGTGACAACTGGGGGAGCTGGAAAACAAGAACGGCGGCGCGACGAAGCGGCGACTCCCACAACCAGTGGCGCGAGCAGTTGGGATACAGAAGAGATCCTCCAGAGGACGTCACGCATGAAGGATGAGTTTTTCGACTTCGTTGATCAGGCGCGATTTCGGAGTGTACGGGAGCTTACCCTTTTCGTTATGACGCATCCAACTTTTGTCGGAGGTGATTCCCTGGAAAAGGTGCTCGAAGTCTTTTGGGCGGGTACCCTGGGCTTTGCTCGCCGCCTCTCGTCGTCCTCGTCTGGGCCCAATGAACTAACTACGGGATCAGGAGGGATTGCAGTTGCAAGAGAAATGACGGAAAACTTCGACGGAAGTGCGCGGCTTTTTGCGCTTCACGTGGAAGTTGCAGTCGCGCTACGACGGCTCCACACAGACCGCGCGGTGCTTATGCTGGCGGAACTGCTCGACAAGACCAGACGCGTCGAGAGAAAGCTAGTCTACCTCTGCCTACTGTCTCCGCCGCGGAGTTCCACAAGCTTCGGTGTGGCCGCGCAGAGCACGATCGAGCACACATCGCTCCCGTCCGAATACAAGGAAGCCTCCGGTGGGGGCGTCGACGCAACCGCTCCGGGTGCAACTGCCGGCACGCGCCACGGAAGTGGAGTGTTCGAAGATCTGAATAGCCAGGTTTGCCAGGGTGTGGCGAACATGCTCGAAAGCCTTTTGCGAGACGCTCAAAAAAATCTTGAGGCACTCCAGCATACGAAGGAGGCCCAGCATTGTCGATATGCTCCATCGACTGACAGCACTTCTATTTCAATTGCGACGCCTTACCCTGTTATTTCCGCACAACATCGCCAAAATCTGTCGTGGGTTTCGACAGCGCCCTCGTCGCCTGCGGCAGTGCACCACGAGCAGCAGCGGACGCCCAAATACACGACACGACAAGACGAGGAAGAAGCACCGCCACTGTTGCTCGACCAAACATATCCCGGGAAGATCGCACACGCTTGGAAGTCGTTAGTTGACGATGAGTTTGGAGATGAGTGTCCCCGTCTGGAACATCAAGAGCAACCGGAGCAGGCACAAGCGTACCAGCGGGAGTGTGAGCTTGAGAAAGATATTCGCATGCTGACGCATGCGGTGGGACAGTTGTTGCGTGTTGCTCTTAGTCTGGTACTCGAGTTCGGGAGGTATCGAGCGGAGACGGCGCAGTTGCTTCTGTACACGTTGATCAGCACGCTTCGAGACAGTGGGTTGCCGGAAGTAGCTGTGCCCTACCTCGTTCACATGGCTCGAGCCTACTGCATCCCGCTGACGTCATCGCTAAAGAAAACCTTCTGGGAAAAAATCTCCGACGCCTTGAATCAGAGTGACATTGGTCGTTCCCACCTCTCCGTCTTGGAACGCGACGCGATCATCTTCGCTGCGGCGCAGGGCGCAGAACAAGCTGGGGAACAAGGTCCTCCCCGCGCACCGCTACAAGTTGTTCCTCCGGCTCCTGAGGGAGTCCTTTATTTTCAGCAGCGTGGAGGTGGACCACGGGAGGGTGGAGGACCCGTGAGGCTCTTACCACGTCCTCGGCGCCAGGACGAAGTGGATCGCGCTGCGGGGTTGGCCCCATTCACAATTCCGCCGGCGAGCCCCTTGCGGATCGATGCTCGCGCTTCTGGTACCCGGAGCGGACGAAGTCGGTACATGGAAACTCGCCGACCAGATCCTAGCGCTCCTGCTGGTCGTTTATGGCTTCGGTTTTGTAGAAAAAGACTCAAGAAGAGACGATGTCCTCATGGCTTTTAGATATTTATATTCGAGATCGAGATGGAGAAGTCTCGTTTATTTTGTTCGCTCAGGACCTTCCTATATCAGACAAGACGAAATAGGCGTCTTGATTAGTCAGAATTAGTCCACAATAAGAAAGTTTATGGCCAGTGTTGTTCGTTTTCTACTCGAAAAATTAGAAAACCGAACTTGTTTTTTCTGATTTTTAGGTTTTTTGTGGATTAGTTCGGATTATCTGGCGACTATTTTTCTCAGTATGATATAGGGGCGTTCCTCAGCCAAATTTTGTTGATTTGTCAATGTAGTTATTTTTATTACTTCCACCTACTTAACAATTTGTTGTTGGATGACAATGTTAATTCATATCGAATGTTGGCTTTCATTGATCTATCATAATTACTCCCGATGAAGTTTTATAGAATCAAACTACGAGTTGGAGTTCATATTTGCTCAAGGCTCCGCAAGAGCGGCAGAATCTGTTCGACGGTCGACATAAGCAAAAGATCTCCTCCGAGACGCTTCAAAAGATCCAGCATATTTTCGAGAAGGCACTCCCGGAAAGTGCGAAAAGAATCGGAGGTGAAGCAATGGCGGCGTTGCACGCGTACTGTGTGCGACAACTGGTGTCACTAGGGTAGTGGCTACGCCTGTTGAATTAGAAATAATGGATATCATGATCTGCAAGCAGATAGAGTTCTTTTCATTTACCTTTCAGTTTTCAATACAATACAATACCATACAATACAATTTACCTTTCAGTTGTAGCACTTCCGTATTGTTATTGATTGATTTTGATGATGTTCATGTTTGTAAAATATTTTTTTCGCCTTCACCAGGTGTTCTTTCAGTCAACGACCTTTGCAGGTAGGTTCTTGCAGCTGCTGTTCGAAAACAGATTTTCTTTTTCGAAAATTTACCTAGCGGCGTAGCTACTTGTTTCTGTTTGGTTACATCTTCCCCACTTCTACTTACCATTGTGGTGCAGGTTTTTCTATAGATATGTTTCCTAGTTGTCTAGTTCAGTATACGAAGGTTTGCGCGTTTAGTACATCACTTGTCTCGCTAGTCGCGCCGTCGTTTGTATCATTCGTTTTTTCTTCCCGATTAGTTTTCCTCTCTCATTGTTGCGAACCTCTACAACGCCTCATTAGCAGTCTGCACAGATATTTATTGTATGCAAAATTAATTTGTTATATTATATTATAGATACCCCTCTCCTGGAAAATTCGGACTGCGATCAAAATTCGGAAGTTGGTTTTGATTGGGTTTTTGCTTTTCAATGAATAGTTTCTTCCATCCATTGTAATTCCTTAGACTTATCTATGATCTGATCGATCCCGATCAGATCCTACTCTTTATTTTCCTCTCGTCCTACAGCACGCAGGGACAGGACTCCTTCATCTAAGCTACTTAACTTGATATGAGGGCTTTTTGGTTGGTAAGACGGTGTAGCACGAGAGAAGATAAGAAAAATTGACTGGTAGGCTTGGCCCGATTCGTCAATGTCAATGGCTTCATGAAAATCATCAAAACCGATGGAAACCCGTCTCCTCCGCATTCTTGTCGTCTGTTATTTTTTCCCTCTAGTCTAACTATTCTTGTATTTTCATGTATTAGCGCGTCAAGAACAAGAAAGTACACTATGCTCCTGAGGACGTATGACGACAATGTCTTAATGCTAATACCGTTACACGCAGCACCAGAAGAGTGTATGAAGACCACAATGCGAAAATTCTCCCCGTCCACAGTACTTCTACTTGTACTTGTGGGATGTAAGATTTTATTATTCAGAACAAGTCAATTAGAATTAGTATGAGACTCTATATTGTAACAAGAAAGTAGAAGATATCGCCGAGTGCACGTGTTCTTGTTGAAGAGGCCGCTGCCACAGAGTTGTATGAAAAATATGCAAGAAGGAGGTATGCAGGAAGGACCGCGACGAGGAAAGTGGAAGAGGCCTCGAGTGCATTTTTCCGAAGAATCGTGATGCTTTGCTGCCCGCCAGCACGAGATAATCAAAGTCAAGATAGACCCCATACAGAGACTCATTCTACTATCAGGGGACCTCGGACGACGTGTGTTGGAAATGTTGTTGGGGATAGTGTAGTCGTGGCACATCACCCCGTAGGTCCTGCAAGCTGCCGGTAGAAGTATCGTATGTTTTCATCAACCACGAACAGAAGGCACGTTGATCCTGGGTTCAGATCCCCTGAATCTCGTGCGTTCTTACCCATCGTGGGAGGGCTATTACAGTAATCTCTGACGGTCAGAAGTCAGAACAAGTTACTAGACTTGGAAGCCTTGACGACGAAGATCTACGATCTGCGTAATAGATAGAAGCCTGTGGATGCGCCCTTTTTTTCTCGCGTTGGACATTATTGTATACTGTCTGTAGTTTGGCGGCAAACAGAACATTATCCATCGAATAATTTACAACGTTAGAAAATTCTAAAGATTGATCGTGATTGAAGATAGTAAGAACGCTTTTATTAGATTTTCATACGATACTATTACTACCTCCTTGGAACAACGAAGTTCGAAGTTCAGTGATTTAGGTTACGAGGTTTTTTTTGTTTCATCGATCGTAAAAAGCGAACACGTCGGAGAAGATGGCAACGACACTGCTC
This sequence comes from Amoebophrya sp. A25, assembly GCA_905178165.1. Taxonomy (NCBI): domain Eukaryota; class Dinophyceae; order Syndiniales; family Amoebophryaceae; genus Amoebophrya; species Amoebophrya sp. A25. The sequence continues at coordinate 1,140,784 of CAJINU010000006.1, read as the reverse complement.
AAGCACCCTGCAAATTTACGTCTTTTGCGAGTGAGACATAACCTTCAGGAGGCCCTGCCACAAGCCACGGCATACGAAGCTAGCCGGTTGCTCGTCAGCCTCGCTTCGACAACAAGGTCCTCTGCGAGTTCCTCAGCAAGCACAGACAATTCTTCCGCTACTGCTACATCAGACCCCGATACCGGACCTCATGCAGCTTCCTCGAAAACAATATCCCCTGTAGCCTCAGCTGCCAGTTCTGCAGCAGTAGGACCACCTAATGTTTCACCAGCAAGCAAAATACTGGCGACTATCATTGAAACGGCGAAGCAGCGCTCTCGTGAGCAACTAGCAAAAATGTGTATCTCAGGTTCGGCAGACTTTGCTCAAACCTTGGAATCGAAGCTAGATAACCTTACTCGCACGATGTGTGAGCAGCGTTCCCAAATTTTTTCTTCTGGGAGTTGCGCTGATGTTGACGATCATGAAGAGAGCCCCGCTGATGCGGGGATAGATGGAAAAATGAGTGCAGGAGCAACGGACAATCTAGTTCACAAAAAAAATATGGATGATGAGGATGAATCGAAGAAGAAGAAGAACGCAGCTAGTCGTGCAGTGGAGAAAACCGAAGTCGATACTCTCAGTCGAAAAGAAGCGCGAGAGTGTCTACTCTTGAACGTTCGTTATGTCAACAGGGGAATACGAATATTATTGATACGTGATCATGGAGGTGCCATCTTTATTTTAGCTTGTGTAGTCGTGGCTAAATCTATATCTAATGGATCGACGTAGTTGCTTGGAACGCCTGGAAGACGAAGCTCCACTTGCAACGATTAGCAAAACTTGGCGTCCCTCCCGAAGATTGGCCTTACTTCTTCAGCGAAGCTCATTTTACCTTATGGCCCGTCATGGAGTAGTATATTACATAGATTGTCCACGCGTGATTACTTCTTTTGATTTCGGGACTGATTCATTTGTCTATGTCTACCTTTATTCTTTTTAGCATCACGACGATCATGCTGATAGATTTTCAATGACATTCATCCTCATGTGGATCACTTCAAATTCTTCGTGGGCCTCAAAAAGCTCGATGTCGATCTCCATCTAAGCTTCGAAGCGCAAGCACTTGCCCATCAGGTCGAACTGCAGCGAACAACAAAGCCACCTGGTCCTCCCGCTCCGACGCCACCCACATAATATCGACCACGAAAGTCGAAGACTTGGTGATGACAATTCGCACTAATGATTGAGAGTGTACCACGCGTGACGCAGATCCACAGAGGACCTTGGCGACATCTTTCCGTATGGCTGACTCCGTGATAGTGGAAAGCTATGATGGCACTTTGGCTTCGCCGGCGGATAATTTCTAGTTTCTGACTCTGACTTTTTGATCTCCAGACGGCGGTGAAAACTTGGAGTAGGAGTAGCTAGTTTGCAATCTGGATGGCCCGCTGTAATGGTCTGTCATGAGTCGGTAATTGAAAGAGTGATGCCGATGCGAGAGAGATGTAAGTCGAGCAGGTATATAATTATGATAGATTTTCCGCGCAGGGACCGTGAGAATGGCAGCTGCGGCATTTGTTGTTTATATGCGTCGAGAAAGAACAAGATGAAGTACTTTTTGAATATTAATTACAGCTTTTGCCAACAGGCCCAAGGATCTAGACGAACCACGGCCATTATGAATCCTAACATCCGCAAACCATTCTTGAGGCAGTAGAGACACGAAGATAGATGAAGTTGAAGTTGAACGCAAGAAAAAGGCGAAAGAAATTTGAATTACTTATTAAAGAACATCAACATTTACATTGATTTCAGTAAAAAAAATTCCATATGATTTGGTAGGTCTAACGAGCAGGCTGCTCGCCAAAAATGACGTCGAAGGTTTTCGATTCCATACAGCGGCGCCCTCGTTCTCTGGTTCCACTGGGGGACCGAGAAACCGAGAACTTTCGCGCCAAATACAACGCTCGGACTCACGACGTTGTCGCATTTGTACTCAATCACAATCTCGTCTTATGTCTGATTACATGTTAATTCTAATATTCTCGATTCATGCTTACCAGAAGTCCTGGCTAATGGCCAAGCCTGACATCATCCTAGACAGCTGTATGATACATGGCATCATGGAAACAAAAGGAACCTTTTATATCTTTTCTCAGGTGAACCGTGAATCCGGTGGCGAGAGTGGGGTTGCTGTATTCAAGCAGCTGATAAACCTGCTGGGCGGAGAGAATGTTGTGAACCTCGCTCAGAAGGAAGAGCCTGCGGCGACTCTTGCGGAATTGGCGTTCTTCGTAGTCTCTCATGCTGAGTGTGCTGCCATTAGGGGCCTTGAGGAAAGAAAAGAGAATTTTGGAAATGCTCTACTATTAACTTGGTTATATATAATATAATGCTCTTCAAGTATTTCTTTGTCTTTCCCCCTTCTGGTCAAACTTGTCTATGCTGTAACTAATGTTCATCAATAGAGTACCAGTAAAGCCACAGACCTCTAACAGTAGTTCTAGTTCTTTCTCTTCTGCTGGTGGCCTTAACGTCGAGAGGGAAATTTTGGAACAACATGCACTATCGCGATTTGACGAAAACCGAGACGCATTTACTATTCGAGACTTGAGGACAGCTGGCTCGAGCACGACGCCAGCACAGTGGCTGATAAAAAATCACGATCTAGCCGTCTTTGAGGATGCTTTAGAACAAGAGGATGACGATGCCGCACTCTCGATATCCACTGCTAGTTCGGTGGAATTGAACTCCAGCACGGACGCTGTAAGTCCGACATCAGACGAGACAGCGCCACCATCGATGGCGTCAACAGAAGCAACGCGAGTAACGCCAATCCCTGCTTCGCGCCGCCCATCTGACTCTTCGTTGGCCGCGCTGTCAGCCTCCTCACCGGCTTCGCCCATACGGCCTTCGAGAATTAGCATGCATCGCTCGTCAACTTAAGTCTGGTCTTGTTTTGTCAGAGTTTGTGAGTCTCTCCAACTCCATGTAATACAGCACTGGTTGATCATAAACAGCCTTGAACAGTTCGGAAGAATGCATGAGCACCAGTAAAAACCCGCGAGAACAAGCTCTAAGCTATGCCCACATCGTCAAAACGAGAGGCACATACACGCTCGCCCTCCCGTCCTCGTCTTTCCGCATCGACTGATTACCGCTGGGATGCGCAAAAAGACACACTAGATCAGCAGTATGATGAGGACTGTTTTGTGAATATGATACACTTCAATTATGAATTTGATACTGGTTCTGTTAGTACGATACTTAAACTTGTTAGAGAGGCAGGACGGACTCGGACGGTTGTGATAGGTAAATAAGACGGACATTCTCCCTGTTTCTCGTCTCTTGCATCTTAGAAGGAAGAAGACAAGGCCGCCACCGCCCTCTACGTAAGTACTTCGCTTCAACTACAACACCTCCGTGCGGCCCTTCCGTTTTTTGGTATGCGGTGGTGACGGGACGGTGACTTGGCTGTTAAACGAGATCTCGCAGTTTCCAGCGCTTGCAAACGTCCCAGTGGCTATCTGTCCTCTAGGAACTGGAAACGATCTGGCTCGAAGTCTTGGTTGGGGAAAGGGCCTCCAGCGAATTCAAGACTTGGGCCGTTACATCGAAAACACTATGCTCGCAGATGTGGTTTCCTTGGACAGGTGGAAACTAGAAGTAGTTCCCGATGGAGCGCTTCCCGACGATCATCCGTTTCTCGAAGTCGGAAACTGTGCGCCGAAACAGCTCCCGATTTCTTCGCCTTCACCGCGCGACCACCGACTCGGACCGAGAGCAGATCCACCTAAAAATGATGTTAATGTTTTTGCTGCTGGAACTGGAACTGGAAGTAGTCGTGGTAGAAAACAAAGACGCTCTACTTCCGATGCAATTTCAGAGAGCGCTACTAGCACAATGACAACGACTACGACCAGCAGCACGCGTGCATCTAGTATTGCCTCTTACAGAAAACGAGAAGGCGCACAAGTAGCGAGGCCATCGACATCTCCAGTAAACAAGAGTGCGACTGCGACATCTTCTACGAGGCTTGACTTATCATCGTCTTCGTCCACTTGTTCGGCGATTTGGAAACCACCGAAATTTGTCGGCTATTTTCAGTGCTATTTTAGCATCGGTCTTGACGCTGAAATCTCATATCGTGTTGAACGCAGTCGCAAACAAACACGCATAGGCCGGTCGTTTTTCAGGGCAGGACTTGGAAAATGCTGCTACGGCTGGCAGGGTTTTGCTCACGTCGGCTGCTTTCAACGTTATGACCCAAGTTGATGATATTGCCCGAAATGAGCTTCGTCGATTTATTCAGTGTCCAAGGTCCAAATCTAAGTAAGTAGACGAACAGTTATCTTCGACTTTCGATAGTTTTGCGAGAAATATCTTCTACACCTTTCATATTCCGAACTTCTGTTTCAACTCGACGCTGCTGACGCCTGACGTGCATATCCTGCCGTTCGAGAATGTCGTTAATGCCGGCTGTCAAGAAAAGCAGGAAGCCTCTATCTCACGTTCTGCGGAAAAGAATCTCAACAACAAGTCTGATCAAACTGCTTCATTATCTACTTCAAGATCGATGTCTAATCCTTCGATGATTTTTAGACGAGGTAGTGGCAACGCATCACCATCATCAGCTTGTTCTGATGTAGTTGTATTAGATGAGAAAACCTTGGACAATATGCGGAAGCAGGCTGGGGAAGTAGATGAAGAGGCTTGTAGTCAGATGCAAGTTTTCGAGCCGCTTGCCTCTAGAAAAGTCCAAGACTGCCTTCTCCGGGGCCGAGTGCGCCAACTGACCCTGGTAAACATCAACAGCTACGGCGCAGGAAGTGTACCAGTTAAGGCCATCAAAATTGCTTCATCATCATCTTGACCTTCCTCCTCCCTTTGAAATATATCTGTTGTGCTTTACTGCGTGTTTCCAGAGAGAAACTCGAAAAATACATTTTGCACGGCTCTAAGCCACTGGCCCCTGATGTGCAAGATCCAGGTGACGGCCTTCTGGAGTTCTGCGCTGTACGGAATCCGTTTTTTGATACCGCTCTTTTCTGCGGATTCGCCAGAATGCATTTCTTGGAACAGGTGAGGAGGAAATGCTGCTAGAATATTCACTTGACCGTTACTGGGCTACTGAGCCTGATGAATGTTGGTACCCTTACCAGATACTAGGCAGCACCGACGAGTGAGAAGTAGCAGGGCTACTGCCTGCTGCTTACCCTTATTTACTGCCTGCTTACCCTGCCTTACCTCTATTTCGTGAATTCTTTTCGTGATGAGTATTCTATGATTTTCAGGTACCTTGTCTGAAGCTGCGCGTCGATAAGGGCGTTTACATGCAGTACGATGGAGAGGCGTGGCACTTGCCTACTGCTTGCACGCTAATGATTCGGAAAGACGGGACATTACCTATGCTGCGTGCTCCGAAGAGCGCTAACCAATGGAACCATCGGCAAGGGCACCATTTCTGGAATCCATCAAGTCACTGTGACTGAAGGGTTTCGTGCTTGCTGTATCTGAGAACGCTGAAGTCATCATCGCGCTTGAGAAATTGATGTCAACATCACATACACATGGCAGGTAGTCTACGAAAAATGTAAAACAGAATCCTTCAATACCCTGCGCTTCAGACACAGGAAATACTTCTGAAAATCTTGATGTGGTAGGTTATGATAGTTCGTTTTCTCCCCTCCATAGCTTTTACATGATAATTGGCACTGTCCATTTTTTTACAACGGAAAGAAAAGAAATCACTGACTCGATGTCGATTTTCTCTCTGAAACTAAGGGTTCTCCACAAAATAAGATGTTCTGATGCAAATTAACAACGAAAAATTCCGAGGACGATTCCTGACTCTAGCCGTGCTTGCTATCAGAATGGAAAAAATCCCAGGCCTCCCAAACAAATGTCTCTTTTGCTTTTGGTGTTTTCAGGGACATCTGTCACAAGACTTTCCTCTCTCTGTCATTCTGCCGTAACTGTTACGTGCTCAATGTGAAAGACGACGAACAATTTCGGTGCCAATATGTGGCTTTCACAATAGATTCAGATTACGGGAATCCGTCCCTTCGTGACGCCTCTTCAATATCTGATAAACTGGCTCTTTTCCACTCAGCAAAATGATCTGTATTCACGTCACAAATGCGTTTCTTGCGTTTGCCTTGAAATTCCTGGAACAAACTTTTTTGCCAATCAAGGTTCTTAGGAGGAATCATGGTCAAATCTATGCTTCTCAGATTCAAGGCGGGCTTCGTCTTTATTTGATCATCGGGTATTTAGTTCTTGCTCAACATGTTGATATCTCAATGACTTAATTTCAGTACATTAGATTTACAATATACGAAGGAAGATAATACCTCATTTATGTTTTACTTTCATATTCATGACATTGACAAAAATGGCGGCCTCAATCGCGTCTACAACAACCACTGCCCTTCGGCACGAGCTGAGTGAGGGTCTCACTACTGGCGCAACCCACATAGAGAGGGAGAATGCGTCAGCTTCTCGTTTTGCCCAGAGCCTTTCTGCCTACCTGGTGGCACCGACTCGGACAGCAGTGCAGAAAGTATGGCCATCAACAAGAACAACGAATATGCCGAGAGACGAGACGTCACATGCTGTTAAAATTGTAGCCACCGAGGTCGCAGGAGAACTCAGCACTGGTGGGCAAGGTCCGTCTTCACCCATAGGACTGGGATCTGGAGAAGCAGCTTCTAGAATAGCTGCACAACCTCCAGTACTGACTCAAGCGGGCACTACGAGGAGTGGCAGTAGCAGTGCTTCGGTCATAAACACTTTGCCCTCATCAACGAGTACATCCGCATCATCTTCGAGCGGCTCTTCATCTGCTATACCGTCCCAGGAGCTGCCTACGCATTCCTGGCAAGCGCAACAAGGCGATGACTTAGCCTATGGAAGCGCTGCGGCTGGAGGACATCAGGCGAATATCAGCACTGACATCGGAATAGTGGACTCGCGTCAGCATGTGCATGACAGATATCCACCGATCGCAACTAGTTTTGATAACCCGCATGATCAAGTTTTGGACGCTGCTCGGTCAGGGGCCGAGGAAGGTGCGAGAAGGATGGCGAGGCTCGGATGGAACGATAACTCAGGTTTAGAACAAGTCGGCGCAAATCTAGCAGACCATCACAAAGTAGATGGTGCACCACAAACAATAGTTAAAGTCGATCACGAGCAGCAGCAACTGATACATCATCAAAAACACGCGGATCGTGTCAAGGACTCAGTGAAAAGACACTACCAGCATTCTGATGGTCAAGTTTTGGTTCCTGTTGCACCTGTTCTCGATCTATCCACAGTTTCTGCTGTGGTCAGCACAGCAGCTCGCGCAGGTGTGCACGCAGCAATATTGGGAGCACTAATCGGTGGTAGCACGAGCTTTGCTGTAGCCCTTTGTCGCACGGCAGCTGCAGCGGCGAATTTGTCGCCCAGAAAAAATGGGAAGCTCCTAGAGGTGGAAGACCTTTCCGGTCACGAGACTGTTGCACATGATAGGAGAGCAGGCAATGACAACAAGATTATCATGAAAACCGCTCAGGGTGGTGGAGGAAAACCACGAGACCCTAGTATGGCCGTCGCTGGTCTAGCAAATGACAGCGGGTTGTCAAACGCAAAGCAAGGACAAAACCAGGATGCCGTTGGAATAGTCGCCTCGACCTCGACGTCTTCTGGTCGTGGCAAAATTTATACCGGTCGTGAGGATGACGATGACGCTTCATCATCATCACTTGCTCGACGTGAAGCACGTGCACGGCAAGATCAAGTTGGATTGGCTGCAGGCGCCGATGACGATGTCCAGGGCCACGATTCTCCACGACATCGGAGAGAGAAAGACAAACTCGAAAGCATAGATTTGACAATGCATGCTGTAAGAGACGGCGTCACGTTCGAGAAGCAGAAGGTGAAGGCCGTTAAAGGAAGATTTGACGCCATAACAAGTGATGACGAGAATGATGATGAAATAACAGTAAAGAATGCGGTACCGGTTACAGCGGGGGTTGTCGTTGGCGCTCAGGTCTCACAGCCAAGTGAAGACGCTAGTCCGAAGGAGAAGCAAAGTGGTGGCAACGCAGCAGCATCATCCTCAAGCAGAGGTCCCGTAGACCCGGGAAGACGGAATAGCCCATCGCCATCGCATGGCATCTCAGACATGAAAGTTAGTTTACACTTGCTCGATACGGAGGGCAGAAATACTTCGTCCGGGCCAACAAGGGGACGAAATGAAAACAAGGATGGTGGAGGCGGAGCGGAAAAAAGGCTCGATGCAACTTCTCTACAGGTAGACACCAGTCCCCAATCTGGACGATTGTTGTCAATGTCATGGCTACCGCTACCCAAGGAAGACGACCAAAACGACGGCTGTTGTTCAACATTGCTAGAGGAAACGGCCGCTGGAGCAGTCCAGGGCTCTGCTCCCGCCTTTGCCTCAGCAGCGTGCGCATCCGTGGCCTCAGACGTTTTCCGAATAGTGTACGCTGATAAACTTGTTCCAGCCGCTGTCTTGGTATCATCATCTGGGGCAGTGGCAAGCAGCTCTGCAGCTTCAGGTCTAGCGGCTCTCCCGGAGGCAGCAGGAAAAGTCGCGCTGACGCGGGTGCCTGCGAGTGTAAGCGAAGATATCGCAGAGTATATCCTTGCTACCACACCCGCGACTCTTCGACATGTGCATCGTCTCCAACCATCGAGTCTGGGTGACGCTTATAGTGGCTTGTCATCAACTTTCCAGGCGGAGTATAGTAAGCTCTTAGCCGATTTTGGAAGCGCGTTCAAGAATGGTGTGCTAAAGAACAGCACCAATCTCGATCCAACGGCATTCATGGGACCCCCGGCGACGACAGTAGTTGTTACACCAGTCGGACCGGTGTTAAGTGCTGATATTTACTCCTCGTCTTTGGGCGGAAGCGGGCTGAACATTTTTGATCCGACAAGTATCCTTACCTCCGGCCCTACAACTTCCAGCGGTCTTGTAGCTGGAGGTAGCGGTGCAGCATCGTCAGCACTTGCTGGTGCTGGAGGCGCCTCTACTGTGTCAACTACAGCAGGAACTGTCGGGGTAGCCAGTGCAGCGAATCAATTAGCGGTTGCAGCCTTGGCGGGAGCGATTGGCGGTGGTCTCGTTGTCCTCGTAATCGATCGCTTTCGTGGCGTATCTCTGCACAAAACATGTTCCATCTTTGCCGCAGGGCTAGTGGGCAACGTTCTAGGAGTGATATTCATCGGGCCAGTTGGGGGCGCGCTCTGTGGCGTCCTGTCACGGTTGATGATCGAGGACGAAGTGCGTGTCCCCATCTTCGAGTTTTTGAGAGATGGCGGCGGCTTCCTACTCACACTAGCTATCGGCGGGAGTGCTGCGCTTTTTACAACTATCGAAAGGCACTCAGCACTTGTCTGGAAGCGCTGTATGACTTGCTCCTTGGCGGACACAATGTCGTGTCCGTCGTCTTGCATTAATCTCGACGCGGGCTACTCGAAAAGTAACAGTAAGAGGGAAAAGACGAAGTCAAAAGCCGAAGGGTCGGAATACAAACCAAGAAGTGACGAAGAAGATGAAACTTCTTCATCTCCCCAAGACAGCCCTGATCATAAATCCCCTTCTCAATCCCCTGCAGCGTCGGACAGGCAGCGAAGCGGTGTGAACAACGACACGACTGTAGATGGTGGAGCGAACAACAGCCGAGGGGCTACTCCTGCTGGTTCGACCAGCCGGAAAAAGAAGCGTTCGGCATCGGTTGACAGTCCTAGTCATAGGCGCAAAGCAGCTAGAAAACGACCCGAAGGTGGTGTTTTCAGCACGCGTGAACGCGAGAACAACATGCTGAGAGACGCTAGCTCTGGCATGTTTAGCCTGTCTCCATCACAAGGCACTTCCTCACCTAGTTCGTCCTGTAATTCACCGTCCTCTGTGGAAGATGACCGGAACAACTTGACGTTTGCGAAAGGAGATAAGAGCAGGACCTCCACACCTTCCCGCACGACAAGAGTATTACGGCAAAATCAGCCAAAGGACGTTGCCTCGAGGATGCCAAGAAACAAGAAGATGGACAATCAGAAAGGGACAATACATAAACGGGCTTGCGAGGAAAACGTCAAGAGTGGCTGGCTGAAGTCTCTTTTAGACCCTTTTTGGTGTTCCTGGGACAATGACGGCCCAACGGGAAGAGCACCCAGCCAGTATGGACGATTTGCTCATGACGAATCTGGAAACGCTATTCTATTCGCCTCTTCCTCCTTTAGTGCAACTTCGCCCTCTCTGTAATTTGTACTTCTGAGTTTGATTTATCGCACTCTTTATACTACAGTGTAGTCAGGAGAGCTTTGTTTTATCTGCCATTTCATATACGACAGTCGTGTCCTTTCACAACATAAGTACCCATGATTTGATAACTCGCACAAGTGTTACGTGTGACCGGCATGTCGTTGTTCCAAGAACGGACGATGATTACATTCAAGACCGAGACGACAACGTTTACATTATTCATTGTCCTAAGGACAGCACGCAAAAGAACAAAAATATCACGTTGTACCAGTCTTGGATGGGTGCAGTTCTACCCCGTCTCAAGGTCATTTGTGTTCCTCTTCGCGTGACGAGTTGCAGGTCACAAAAGTAACTCTGTTAGTCGTGAAGAGAGGGACTGAGCCTGAGGTGCATAAGTGGTCAATTATGTTGCTGAAGACAGACATGATTTACATTTTTCTACATTCTGAGAATGGGGCTGAACCTCATGACAGAAGTCGTAGTCAGATCCGCGCGCCTTTGCGTGACTAGTAAAGCAATGACGTCAGTAGGTTCTGTTTTGCCTTGGTAACGATGATGGATTTACCTATGAGCCAGCTTTCGTGGCCACCACGAGCCAGGCGCCGTCCGCGGATAGGAGACAGCCGATACCACTGCAAGTCGAGTACGAGCGTTTTCGCTACTCGTGCTGTGGTCCTGCTTAGGTTTTTCTCAAGCATCGTTGTTCCTGCGCTGGGGGGCCTTCCGGTTCGGATTTACAGGGAGCCAATACGACAACACCTTGCTGTCTACTTTCACGATGACCCGCCAGACTGGTCGGATCGAATAGCAACGTCAAGAGATGGAAAAGCTTCACTACAACAAGATGAAGATCAACAGTTTGCGCAGTCGCGTCTGCGGAAAATGTTAAAGGCGCTTACCGAGTATACGCAAACAACGCTAAAGCACTTCCAGGATGCGGGGGGAAACGGGCAGTGGTTTGATCGAGTCTCCACTACGGCACCGCAAAGTGAGTACGGGCTCTGGTGTATGCTGGCATTGCTGAGGGAAGAAAATGGAGGACCAGACGCTCAAGATGCGTTTGAAGGAATACTCAAGGACAACAAGGGAGTCATCTCCACTAGTTTGTCTGCAGAACAGCGAAAAGAGTGCGAAGAAAAGGTTGGAGCACGGGCATCATTTGAATCGTTCAACTCCACGGATCCCGCTAGTGAAAAAGATTATGGCTTGACTTCTTTGAGAAACAAAATTCAAATTGAAGTTATGCCAAGCTCTACGTCCTGTTGCTACTTCTTGCACATGAGTAAATACAAATGATTCACACGTGCATCTAGTTGTAATTTGTTATTTCCCTGTCTCACACTCACCCTGTGTAGTGGTAGTCTGTGTCCACCTGTAAGTATCAGTATCTGCATGTTCTTAGTTTAAGCTCTAAGAATTAGCACCCATGACGCGTTTCTTGCAACAGTTTGTATTCGTAACACGAATTTCTGGCGGTTGGCTGTCGGTCCAGCAGTGGAAGCACAAAGTAGCGTATAGACTGAACTATCGCACCTCCAAGAACGGCAAGAGAACGAAAGGCAGAAGTGATAAAGGCAGAACAAATGATCGGATAACTCTGTGGGATCGATTTCGTCGCGAGTTAGGTGGAAAAGAGCAAGCTGTATCAGTAGCTCACGTCGAGGAGGACAATCGTTCAACGACTCTCAGCGATGATGAGCTTTACGTTCGAAGCAAACAGCTGCGGATAGACGAAGCAGAGTTTTACAAAGTCCAAGAACAGGTGTGGGGATTTTTTGGTCCCGATACCGATGATTTATCCTGCGAAGAAGATAAAAACGTGTACCACTGGATCCGAGATCACTACGGCTTCTTCATGGATTCATTCTCGAACTACGATTGCAGGGTGCGGAAGAAAGCGCCTGTCTCAACGTCATTGCCCACAACGTCAATCTCCTCAGAAGTAGCAGAGTCCACTCCATCGGCATCAGCCATTTTTTGTGATGAAACGCTTGACAAGGCTATGGAGAACCTAAAAGTGCTTGCCAGAGATCGTAGCGATCGTTCGGAACCTAGCGAAATCCGAGTGCCGGACTGTGATGTGCATCGTGACAAGTACACAATTTTCAGCGACAGCATGTCCTTTGTCTTTGAGCATGATGGTTTTCCGCCACCAAAAGAGTTCTTAACTCGCGCGCCACTGTGGGATCTACTTGGAGGTACAACTACAACATCTACATCGGCGAGTTACAGTCAGGCTGTTCTGGAGAATCAAGACTACATGTCGAAGAGCATGATTATTAAAAAAGACGAGACGCAGACATCATCATCAAGCGGACAACAAGACAAAGTTACAAATTTTCCTGCGATTCTTGGCAAGCTCTTTTCGAACGTGCGACGCAGGTTTGAGAGTGTCCATCGACTGTCGTGGCCGAAGTGGGACAGTTTACTTGTTGGAGAGCTAGGGACCTACAGAATTTGGCAAGAGGACATGGTTTTTCCTCGTGGGCGCTGGATCATCAATGAACTTGCAGGCCGCTTTCAACGCAGAAATAGCTGTCACGGAGGCACAGCAGTGATGTTGGCGTTGGCTTATCACATATTCCTGTTTGAGCTCCAGTTGGGACACGCGCTCAGTGTTTTGCTAGAACTTGCGGAATACATTTTGCTGAATCCGGTATCGACGGACGAATACGATTGGGGTCTTCACAAGGAAGACGTTTTCGCAACATTGCAGGCTTTCGTGGGATTCATGGGCGACATGTGCGTCTCAGAAGTGCGAGAAATGCTTTTGCTCCCAGATGAATTATTAAGTCATGAAAAAGACAGAAACGCTGCACCTGTAGAACAGGCGATTATCGGGGATCGGTGGACGGTTTACAAGTGGGATGGAAGTCAAAAAAGTATTTCCGACCAGAACGTTGCCGCGAGAGAAGTGGAATCTGCCAGGCGGAGACTTGAAGAGAAAAACAGCAAAGGATATGGTGGCGAAGAACAAGGCGAGATGGTGGAGAAATGGCGTTTTCGGTTGCGGGAAAAAGTCAAAGAGACGCCTGATATTGTAGCAACGTACTGTTCGCATTATTTCTGGAAAAACGAGTTTCGTGACGTGCACCCAAAGTACTATGCCCACACAGCGCAGACCAGAATTGTGGAGGAGTTCTGGGACGATTTTCACTCTTCATCCTCTACAGCGCAGGACAGCTCCTCTGCCAGAGAGGCTGGGTCGATTCCACCTTACCCTTTTGATGCATGGGACCCACCAGAACCGATGGCTGTGGCGCTTGATCTCTTCTTCAATCACACTGCACCTTTGAAGCGGAAAATGTATCATGAAATGGGGTTGCATATGTACACGGGTGAGCTGCCGCACTATCTATTTCAACGTTTCTCGCGACGTCGCATGGCGCGTGTGCATCGCGCGGAACACACAACGCATCCTGAGCCCTTGTTAGATCTCATTTGGGATCGTCTGTGGTCAGGACCAGGTGGCTACTTGCGAAATGGGATTGCAGAAGGACTAGGAGACTTAGATGACCCGAGACTCATCCCTCATCTGCTTGCATCTTTGCCAACGTGGCAGACGTCGGAGGCGTACTTCCGTAATGAGGTGTACATACGCACGCCGTGCGCGCAGCCGGTCTTGATTTATGATTTTTTCTGGTCGCAGGTCGTTGAGATCGTGATAGACATAGACGAGAGACAGGCATTTCTCGTGTTTGACTTTATAAGTTTGGTCGCGTGCTCTTCCTTGTGTTGACAGCACGAGACTTCGACTTTGACTACTGTATCTAGGGATACTAACACGATAGCAACCATGACGCATGAGATTGAGCTTCTTTAAATTTCATCTGTAGTCTAATTTTCGAATGCCTGTCTTCACTTCGAGCACGTCTACACGGACAGTGTACCACCGGGAACACTGTTGCCCACGTGTGCGGAGCTCCGACCACGTGCCTTTGTCCGGACCCAAGCGATACCAAGGGATCGTTCAACCGGTAAAAGGCTGATATCCTTTGAAGATACTTCACGAGAAATTTTGGACACGGGACTGGTGATGAATTTGAATTTGCCGCAGAACGTGGGTCACGACATGACATGGTATGTGCCAATGGTGGAGACACTCCTGTCCTTGCTGTTGATGCGAGGCGAACAAAGTAAGGACAATGTTGCGCTGGAGGTGTTTTACCATTATCATTGGGGTTCTGATGTTGCTTTTCTATGGAAAAAAGTCTGCCAGTTACTGCACATGCACTCGGAAAGTTTTGGAGCCTTGGATGGTGGTCGAAGATCCGTACCGGAAGTCACGAAGCTTGTCGAGGTTCTATCAGGGCGCGCAGTTGAATTTCAGGGTCAAATTCAGGAATCACACCAACGATTGATTGACGAGGCCGCTTCTCAGAGCGGAAGCACAAGTAGTTTGGAGAATCATGGTGAAGACCAAGTTCTTGATCCGAGCCGTGGTGTAGATCCGTCAAAAAAGTCACCGGGTATGCAGCAAGTACAGCAACTTCATGAGTTCTTTGACAAAGAACTTATTCCCCGACTGACGGCGCTTTTTCGACGTACATACTATCACAGCGATGTCTTCCGCAATTTGTTGAAGTCTGCCTCTGCTGCTGCTCCCTCCGCTGGGCCTGCAGTAAATACTCTTTCTGAGGATGGAAAAATTACGTCTAGGATGTCTGCCAGAATGGGCACTTCTGTTACTCCTAGTCGAGGAGAGTTGGAGTTGGTGGAAGCTCTTCCTATACATCACTCACTGCACAGTGTTAGCCATATGCGGTGTTACCGGAATCTCATTTGGGGTCGAGGACCTCTGTACAATATGCGTCACGCGACGCGAGCGCACAAAGTACTAGTCCCGGATGCAGCATTGCGCCCATACGTGGCGGTAGAACAATGCACCTCGGGGCCCCACTCTGGCAGCTCACTGGCTGAGGAATTATTGATGCTTGATGGAGCGCAAATCGACGAGGAGTCAGGCGTGGCTGCTTCAGCTTCTAGGAGTGAGGGGTCGAAGCTTCAAGGCACCGAGCATTCGGCTCATGCTGTGACAAAGACTTCCAGACGTGGGAAATTTTTGCAGGATATATGTGGACTGAAGAGCATGCTCGTTGGCAGCAAAGCAGATGTCCCAACATCTGACTTAAGAAGCAACTTTGCCAATCCTGATACGACTGTTTACGGCAATCCATTTTCGCCATATTTCACGGATTCTCGGAGAAGCGTCGTTATTGGAAACTCATATCTTCTGGACTCTTCTAGCAGAGGAAATACGGTTCTCGACGACAAGAACGACATGGATGAGGAGTACCTATCGAGCCAGGAATTTGAAGAAGCGGAGCGGGAGCTATATGCCACTACGCGTGATAAGAACCGGCACGCATTCGTACGTACAGACCTTGTAGCGACCTCGAGAGAAAGCGCTCATTTGTTTGTGGATTTTTACAGAGACTACTTAGAGTATGAAGAGTGGCGCGCATATAGTCTACCTGGTGCTCGGAAAGTCGATTTCCTCTGGAGTCTCCCTGTCTGCCGACTCCCGGAACCCTCCGCCGGCTTTTTGGAGGGCATCAGAGGCGCACTTGACGGAGAAGTCAGTGCGAGGACGAGGAAAAAATCAGACATAGCGAAGATAGACGTACTAGGCACTCGGCCAGAGGCATATACGAAGGCTTTGTTGGAAGCCTTCCTTACAAATCTGGTGAGCCGTTTTTTTTCAGACTTGACAGAAGGAGCAGAGGACTGTGGTGAAGCAGCTGAAAAATCTGATCCATCTCATGGTGTTGTTGAGCAGATAACTGCCCAAAGTAGAACGGCTATCCTTGGGATTCTTAGACGTCTCGTTTCTGGAGTTATCGATAGTCAGCTTACTGCTGATATTGAAAATTTTGGACCACGGGAAGGACTTCGTAAACTCTTTACATGGATCATGCGAGTTTACGGCTTTATTGGTGTGCCCGTCCGCCCACTGGATCGGGGTCCAGATTGGAACGTGCGTTATACCTTGATAGATCCTAACGCTGTCGAAGTTTCAATCGCGCCGTATTTAGGAAATAGGATGAATAACGGGGGCGACGACCCACCTGTTGGTGATGAGGTCAAAGATAAGAGAAATGAACTCCAACATCAAGAAATAGGAGGTCTCGAAGATGGAGGCCAAGCATATTCTGCTCTTTGCGTTCCGCCATCTGATAAGTATTTGCTACCAGCTTTCACTACCGCCACCAAGAAACGCGAAAGGATATCAACAGAGGACCTTGCTCGTCGTACGGAAGAGGCGGAGGTGCCCCGCCCTCTTCCAGTACCCGGGATCTCCGCGTATTACGGGAGTATCGTCATTTCCTCACCAGAAAGCAAGCTGAAAACATCCTACGTGTATCCTGTTCACCAAGAACCGCTTCCGGAATTCCTGGAAACCGCTATTGAACTCGAAAACGAAGGTCATAGACGGAGTGCTTTAAAAGCTGCAGCGTTGCGTTCTGGACGGGCTTCCACCTCATCTGTGTTATTTGGAAAAAGTAGTACTAGTGTGGAGCGCAGTACATCTCCTTCTCCATCATCAAGCGATAGCGAAGATGATAATGATAAAGGAAGTACATCAACAACTAGTTCAACATCTTCCCAACATCCTTTGAGGAGATATCATCCGTTACTACCGCTGAGTCGGCCTAAAGCTTTGATCTTCGATCGTCCACCAGCATATCCACGGCGCATCCTAAATCTGGAGAATGTAGCACACTTTTTACTGCGGAAATTCGGGACGAGTTTTGATTGGCACGTTGTGAATGGGCTAGAACAGTTTTCTGGCGCCGATCAGATGCGACTTTTTGCCCAGTCGTCTCTTGTGTTATGGCTTCCAAGGATCATCCATAATTATGCTTTATTTGTAATACCTTGACGTCGACATGCTCAAGAGCACACGACATCATCGCCAAATATGATTACGTTGACACGGCAGGTGACCTGCCGTGTCATGCTTCTGGTATTTGGTAACATGAATTTGATGACTACAAGGATTCTCTTCTTGTTTTCCTTATGATCAAGATCAGACTAGTGACTACCAAATACCAGAGCCATTCATTGCGACTCTTTTGATTTAATCTAATAGCCATTGGCGCAACCGGGACCAGCATGCACTTTCTTTTAGCCATGCGTGACGACGAGAAAAAGCATCCAAAGGGGACGAAAATTGACGAAAGAGGATTCCATGACCCTGCTGCTGAGGACGCTCGTCAAGGCCACGAACAACTGAAGATGAAACACGAGGAGTTACTTCCGCTCCTGACGCACACGGAATCGCTGAGACGCGGCATTCGACCGACTGTGATTGAGTTTGCGCCTCTCCAATATAAACCGCGAGACCTCGAGTACTACGAGTGCAACGACAACTTTTTCTTACGGCTGACCACAATCACTTTCACTTGGAGTTGGACTTCATGCAGCGTTGATTAACAGGCAAGATGGATAGTATGAAATGTAGTTCTAAATGAATGCAAATGTAAAATCTAACTCTGATATTAAATCCACTATTTCATTTCATTAAATGGTACTTTCTCATGATTTCACCATGGTTAATCCACGATCTCAATCAGGTGGCTTTTTTACCTACTTATATCACCAGGACATCAGCTCTAATGCCTCTTGACAAGTATTCCTGGATTGGGGGTCAGGCTCGGCAACAACAAATCCGGCACATATGCCTACGTGCTCAGGCAGTCTTCGAATGGGATACGTTCTCCAAGGCAGATAGTTTTTTACGGTTTGGCTGTTGTAGATTTTTAGAATCCGAGATAGAATGAAGAATTATCTTTATCATCTTCATCGTCATCCTCATGAACATGATTATTAGCGTCGCCATCCTTGCCACATGGTGGGATGTAGCCTTCGCGTTTCTACTTGAGAAGCTACTTCCTCTAAGCTCCGGCCGCGTGGTTTCTCAGTCACGCTCCCAGTGGAGGCAGGCGCATTTGCGAGTCACGAATCTGACGCAGCTGGAGAACATTATATCAGATGTCGTCTTGAAGGAGGTGGTTTCGCAGTGGTGATCGTCTTGTTGACCGTTCTCCTTTTATTCTAGACCAATTGATTTTCCTGCTCTTGTATTTGTAAAAGTAAATATCATCCATCGGTCTTGCCGCTAGAAAAGAAACAGACGAAATTTGTTATGATGACAAATCTAAATAGCGCTAGCGGGAGCGTGCGCAGTACTTGTTGGATAAAAGTTTGAGTACCTGAAGATATGAAGGTGCGCCAGGGGAAAATAATATCAACGCAAGCAAATACTGAAGATTCTTTGTGCTTACCACGCTGCTTACTCAACGTCAAGAATGGAATTGACGCATTATATCTGCCTCGTTCGGGGTCTAGGATGATCATTTTCTCCCGACGCCAGCAAGAGAGCGACATTTTGGCGCATGATCTAGATAGGCCATTTACATTTAGAGGGTTGTGATCCTGGGTAGCGTTAGCGAGCTATATGGGAACAAGCGTCCCCGAACGGCCAGGGTGGTGATCTTCATGTGGAAGATCACGAGTGGGTCTTCGGGATTCGGGCATAAAAGCTTTTGCCTTTGAAAAATTGAAATTGATTTCTGAATCACTCAAGTAGTAGTAGTAGTGAGAGACTCTGAATCTGAAAGATGCTCATACCCATTGTATTACTTCAACATCAAGAAAAGAAAATTCTGATTTGGGGAAGTTCTAGGGGCATCAAAACAAGACGAGGACGATCGGGAACCAGCTTGCCGCTTCGCTGCGACGCTTGGGCTGCGAAGTAGTCTGATAAGAGAAAACTACAAAGCGCTTTGTGTGAAGTTTATTGTAAATTCTGTAGCTGTTATTGGCTTTAGTTCGTTTGATGAGCAGCAGAATAAATATAAACTCAATATAAAATATATGTACTTCTTCTAGCAGTAGCATGCAGACGATGTCGGCATCCAGTGTAAAAAGGATACCTCTCGCGCCTGTCCCTAGTACGGTGTCATCCACGAGCCCGCTTTCTACTATGTCTTCCATTTTCCACGACCTTGGCACGCAGGCTACAGTGTTTATCCCGACCACTTCAACATCCTCGCTGTGCGCTTTTTTTTTCGTGATGGTGCTCTTGCTGTTCCTCCTGGTTTCAAGATGTTGCGCCGCACGTTTTTACGACGTTCTCATAATTCGTATGACTCGCGTGTGGTACAGAGAAGTGCTCTCGAGACTGGATGACGGCAGCTCAGTCCTCGACGTCGGAATCGGTACCGCGACGGCGCTTCTTCGAAATGGCGACTATCTTAGGAAGAAAAAGATAAAGGTCGTAGATATACTATTTTCCTTCAATTTTTTGTTGGATAACCTAGGAATAAGTTGTTACGGAATCGATTTGAATTTCGATTTCGTTTCCGAGTAACACTAACTACAACTAGCACTAGCAGCATCACATTGACTACCCTCATCATGATCTCCAGGTTGTCGGACTTGACTATGACGCCGACTATATCGAGTTGGGCAAAAAGCAACTTGTCAGAGAAAATGCTGACCTCAACATCGATCTGATGTGCCGTTCGATTTATGATATCAGCGGCATCCAGAGAGATCTAGCGGCAACGTCAGTGGCAACGAGAACCTGTCAGTTAATGCGATATATCTTGATTATTTTGGAAACTGGTGATAGAAAGAGATAAGAGCACTGCAAACCATCAAGAAAGTTACTACCCTCGCTGTGATGCGCTTTTTTGGTCGTTAGCTAGTTTGGTCTTATCAATCAACGTAGTCCTTCAACATTACATTTGTAACTTCCACAAGGTTTTACTCTGTCTTTGGTTTACGATGTATGTTCCTTATCATTTTCATTCCTTGTCCGTCTAAAAATGACGTAGGATGAGCCTGATTGAACAAGTTGAAAACCTTTAATTCCTGAAGATGCGCAGGCTGCGTCAAAAGCATACAAGTTCGACGTGGTATATTTCAGCGGAAGCTTTAGCCTCTTGCCAGACCCAGTTGAGGCCCTCAGATTAGTGAAAAGGCATTTTCTAGCAGAAAGTGGGCGACTCTACATCACTTATGGCAGCGGCAAAGTTGTAATAGTTATAGTAACGGCGTTCTTTGTGGATAGTGTTAGTGATGGGTTTAGGAGCTTCAGGAGTCACGAGAAGACGAAGAGTCTTTTTGCAGAGGACACTCATAGTCTCATTTTGGTACTAGGAGTCGGGAAACAGATGTTCAAATTCATCATGAATGTCAAGAAATGTCTTGACAGAGGTGTGGATCGCAAAGTTCTCATTTAGATATGGTTATCCATATGTATCGCAACTTCGTATTTAGTCCCCATAATTCTCGAGTTCATCATCCTCTTCTGCACAGTTTTGAGTAAGAAAGTTCAACATATTTTTGTTCATATGTTGCAGACCTTTCAGCGAAAACACTCGCCCATCACGGAACGAATGAAGCCCCTACTGCGCCAGCTCATCCGGATAGACTTCGGCACCCTCACGTACGAAAAGGATCTCGATAAAATTCTTGAGAAATCTGGGCTTCACGTACTATCAAACGAGCCCATTCCAGGGTCCGTCGATACTGCGTATCAAGTTGCGAGAATCATATGCCTTAGGTAGCAAGTTGCATGCGGGACTCGGAAATGGAGATCATGAGCCTCCAGTCAGCAGAGAGAGTCAGGCACTGTCCCTACGGCCTCTATCCAGACGACGGAAGCACGTCTCGACGTCCTGGCGCTAAGTCTTCTGACGGTAAAAATACTCAATGAGTATAAGAGAAATCCGTAAAGATCAGGAATCAAGTTATTTATCCCGGTTCTTACATTAACATTAGGTTAGTATACACATTTTGTTGATGAGAGATATTTTGTCTCGAGTACCTCACTCTATCTCTACCTAGTTGAGGTACCACAATTATTTGAACAAGATGGCATGTTCCCACTTGATGAAAGTTGACATGAACACAACTACATGATTCATCAAAGCCAGGAATTTAATTTTAGCTTCCAGGGGCGCGGTCGCTGTCCCTGTAATGCGTGCGTAAAAGATACGTTGTGCTTTTGAGACCGATCGGCATCGATGTCGTAACTGTGTTCACCTCATCGCATTGTGTCGAAGTGAATCGGTAATCAAAAAATCTGTGTCCTTTTCTTCATCAGAAGCCACGGCGATATGGAAACCCTTGTCTCGTGAGGTAAAATCGAATCGAAGTCATCGTTATACATAGTTATTCCTCATGCTGTGCAACATTATATCGGTTACGGTTTGATCACCTTTAAATTGAGTGATCCTATCGCTATCATTCCCAGCATCAGTTACACAACTCGAACTCGGTTGAACATGGACAGTGGGATGTTTGAGTAGAAGTATGTGCGATTTCATCTGTCTGAATCTAAAAGGGATCTGTCGTCTGTCATTTACCATGTGGCTCCCGTATCATCTCTCGCTTCCGTATCATCTCACCTCACGCCTCCCCTAGGAAGACTATACACATCATATCCCGCCTCCCTGCACATGGCCATCATTGTCGTATTCTATCTTTTTATCAGGGACGCACCGCCCGGCTTCTTTTGCTGGATACTCTTGACCCATTGATTGATATGTCAATAATCATCAACCTACATCATCAGCATGTTATTCGAATGCATAGTAACTATAATCGACGATCTTTCGTGTCTCGTCCAATGAATCATATCACTTGAATATCGTTATACCATAGAAATAGAAGCAAGAGAAGATAGAGTGGGAGGATCTACAAGACACTTCTTAGAAGAGGAGCAAGCTGCAGTCAAAAATATTTCTAAAGAGCAAGCAGTGGTAGGATGGTTCGTCCTCAGCGCATCTTACAGCAGGCGTCGGCCGTCGCTGTCGCAGTGAGTGTGAATGCCGAGTCTTTCCTAAATTAAGGCGGCTTGTTAATAAATAGTTCTTTACTTAGTAACGAAATCCCGGCTGGTCGCCGCCGAAATCCTCGGCCGGGAGCTCCGGGCGAGCTAAACACCGCGCGAAACATCCAAAAGTGACCAGCGTAACCCCCTCGCCGAGTGCGGAGGAGTAACAGGAAAGCAAAACGCAACGCGCATACCCATCGAGAGATGGCCGGCGCAATTGCTCTGATGAATGCGCGCGCCTGGCTTGCTATGCAGGCTCTTCCCGCTGGTTGCCGTGCGTGTCTGGCGTGTGTCCCTGCTTTTTCGCTTCCGCCTGCTCACTGATTGGGTGTGCTTAGGATAGTCCGCGCCCCTGCGGGGTGTCGAGATGTGCCACCGCCCTGGTCGGTGGCGGGTGCTTCTAGGTGCGCGCGCGGTTTGGCTAAACTGAATTGCATTAGCGCGCGTAGCTAAGGTTTTCGGCAGTGGTTCTGGGCGTTTTGCTCGACGTCGACGCCGTTCCTTCCATCTTGGTTGGCTGCAGAATGCGCGCGGGCATAGCTCGCGCAACCTGTTAACGAGGAGAATCCGGAAAGGATAGGCGTCGCAGGTCCTCACTGGGAGCTAATAAATTCGTAGAAATAGAACACTGATGCCGCCGCAGCTTCCTTCGCTTGTTCTTAGAGGTACCCACCGCACTGCCTGACCTTCGCCCGCCGGGTTTCCCCGCCGCAAACGACGACGAGCGCAGGCGGTGCCTCGTTTCCCTTTCGTTCTTGGGTTCTTTCGCGCTCGGTCGCGTGTGCTGGTGCTGGTGGTCGGTGCTGGCTTCACCACAGACACCAGCGAGGCCACTTCCTTGGCTTGTCGATGCTGCTCCGCGTGGGTGGGTGGCTGGTGAACATCACTGTGCCACAGGCGTGGCGCGCGTGGGCGTGTGCGCATCCATGCGATGGCCTGTTCTTCAACGGGATCGGGGTTGGGCGTATAGCCATAGTCTTCGCCCGCTCCTGATTGTCGCACGCAGGTCGGTGTGCCCACAGAGTGGGAGTAGCCGCATCTGCGTCGCTGCTTTCGTTTTTTGGAATTTTAGTAGGCACTTCTGAAGGCCTCTCGGCAGAAAGGCTGTTCAGATTACCACGCCGCAAACAACCCAGACTTGTGAACTTACTGTGACTGTGCACCAGGACAGTCACAGGGCGCGAGAGAGCTGCGGTTAGCGTGGCTGCCCTCTCTCTAAACTGCTGAGCTTTGGCTCTAGCGTGCCTTGGAGGCGCTCCAGACCTTGAGCTTGGCCCTCTCATTGTCTCTCTTGCGCTAGAATCGCGCGTGGAGTACTGTACTGCACAGCACGCCTCACCCCGGGCCCGCCTCGCCCCCGTTATTAGTACTTCGCAACGAAATACCATTAATTGTAAAAGTGAAAACCGAGGCACAGCCTCAGCCAGTAATGTACGAAACAAAAAGGGGCTAATGTGCACTGTGCACATTATGGCTAAGGAAACCTCCTTAATTTCATAATGATGAAAGTAAGGATTCAATTATCAAGTCAGTAAGGATTCAATTCTCTAACTAGAATCGCGTCGAACAAAAGAACCAGTACCAGAGCCAGATAGTCTCTCTGCAGTTGCGGCCCAAATACAGTCCGACGAAAAAGTGGAAGTGACGGTTGGCCCTAACCGGATGGCCGCTAATGACGTGAACGTGCATAATGATGGTACGGTGACCGGTGTAGATAACCAATTGGAGGTCACGCACCAGGGGCAAAAAGGTGAACCTTCTGTGCAGATGACGGGTGGTAGTGATATTAATCCTGCGACGGCACATATTAGCCCTGAGGCTGTGCATATGTCGAGCGGTGGAAAGGATCAGGCGAAAGTGGATCTTCTTCATACGAGCGAGTCGCACGCAGTTGTTATGCATGGGATGTTTTTTACTGTGTTGCAAATAGTTGTGCGTATCGTGAATGCTGCAGAACGGATGCCAGATATTTGTCTTTTCATCATCTACACAGTTTCGGATTGCGATTATTTACATAGTACATCTACATACTCATACGACCTGGAATTCCTTTGTTTACTCCTTCTGTTACTTTGATTATGTTTTGAATAAATTGGATGATGACAGACGCCTTCTGTCTCGGCGGAGAGTTCGTGGCAGGGAGCTAAATTTACAGTCAGATATTTATTCATCGACATAAGTAATAGAGTTCTCCTCGACTTTAATTGAAAGGTTGTCTGATAACGAGACTCCTTATAAAATATGCAATAGACTGTGATTGTCCCCTATCCCCAATAGAATCCGAAATATGTTGGTGTTGAGTCTTTTCTTTAAGAAATCCCTTCTCCTTCACCGTCGTCTTCTAATTTTTGCGAGCCGCAGCCTAAGGCAAACCCAAGCGTCGGAGAGTCGTCCTAGGCCACCAATCCTCAACTCAGGAGAAAACTGCGAACGAGGAGAGGCGAAGAGACGGTCAGAAGAGATCGAGGTGGGCTCTTGCACAATGCGAATGGGTATGAGGTGGAGCTATTCTGGTAGTTGTACAGCATAAGTGAGGAGCAATACCACAATGACAATCAATGAAGAGTCAGTGACTGTGACAGAGCTGTGCCTGTGGAGACACTAACAGTACGAAACTGTACCCCAATGCTAAGAAGACCAATATATTAGTGATTCTGCAATAACCATGTAGACTGTTGTTGACTGCACTCTTCTTCAACGATTTCGACTGAAAGTATATCTGAAGAAGGAGTGAAAGATTATTTAGCCCAACTCGAAAAGAAAAAATTTCGAACAATCACAACGACAACACGATAGACGCAAAATGAATGATAGACAGCACGATAAGTAAGTAGAAAGAGAAACATCTTCAACTTTCACGACATCTCCATGACAAGAATTTCAAAAAAGACATGTTGTTCGTATTCGTTACATCACAAATCGTTACATTCTCGTATAAATCAACACATACATGTTACCACGTACAAGTAGTTTTCGAATCATCTAGTACTTGTCAGGAATTACTAAAAAGATATAAGCAACATCACAAAATATCATCCTCATTTGCGAAGCACAAACCAACAAGAATTGGATAAATCCATGGGAATAATTCGTACAGCATATCATGCATTTACAGATAAAAAAGAAAAACATAAAAGAAGAAAGGTACAGGTAGGATAATATTGTTCGTGGTAGCTTCAAATGGTGTTGTTCAGCTGTAGGCTGATCATCACCATGAAATGTTGAGAGGACTAATTCCGGATCCGGCAGTAACTATTCAACACTGAGCTTATCGTTATCCTTCTTGCTACTACAGGAACAAACTACAAATTACAACACGCTAGTGCTAGAGGTTGCATGACCGGGAGAAAGTCAGCAGCTGCACGCTGTCTTTGTCTCGTGTTCTTCCAAGTCTTCTTCAACGAAAACAGGTGGTAAGGCAAGCCGAGGAACTCGAGAGCATGGAGTAGAAAGTAACTTCTTCGGATCGCTGTGACGAAATTGGTAGTGAATCTTGTTGATGCTGCGATGATCCTGGTGGACAAGCAAAAGAACGAATCAAATCGAATCTGTATTTGTCTTTTGTTGATTAAAAGACAAGGTTGGCAGGCATGGAGACGGGTTGTGTCGTGTTCGAGATCGAGTCGATGGTGTGTTGATTACCTCCCAGTTCTTTGACGAGGGTTCCCATTTCTGCCTTGCTTGAGAACGCGCCTCAAATGGTATCGATTGTTCGACGAGAAATCAAAAGTATGTATGCGAATTTTGCACTATGAAACTTAAGTGACCACAGTTCATCCGAACAGTTACAGTTTTCTTGTCGATTACGATTTGGTCCAAAAAAGAAACGAGAATCAATCCGGAAAGGCGTTGGATATCGATGTAGCTTGTTATGCTTATGGTGATCGTGATGCTGATGTTTACCATTGATTTAGGCACGTTAGATATAGGTGGAAGGCGCTCGTCTGCCCTTTGCACACATCAATTAGCATTGTGACTTTCTTCGTCTTGCGACAGGTCTATGTTATAATTGGTTCCTAACCCTAGTATATTGTTTGACTTTCGACGCTGAGGCGTGATCATGTTTCGCAATATCCTCATGGTTTTCGTTTGTACTATAGGGAGACCACAAAGATGACGACGCTCGAAGATTTAGCCCGCCATAAGGCGGCATCACGTACACAAGAAAGAAAGAAAATAGAAGATACTCTTGTTGGCTCCTTCATAATGTAGTTGTACTGTAGCAAGAGCAGATTTTCATGACGACACGACTACATTCTTGGAAAGTTCTTATTTCTTCGCATGATACCCATTTTTGATTGTTCCTTCTCGAACCACCAAATTTTTATAGTCGTGGAATTCTTCGTCTTGTTCTTCTAGTAGAGCTAGATCTAGAAAAGCATTTTGATTGTAGAACAACTATTGGAAATTTTATTTGATTCTTTGTTTCTGTAGAAAATATCGATCATTCATCCTAGATTGAATCTAGCAAAAATGGCGTCGAAACAGAAAGAGGCGCTGCAGCGCCTTTACGAAAAGACGAAGGGGGCAGCCAAAAAAGAAAAGCAGCCCAAGGACTCCCGTTCCCCCGATAGAGGTAAAAATGATATTTATCAATGCTTTTCTCACGTGTTGACCTTGATGACATCACATTAATATCGTATTGGACTTGACTGACTAAAACTAACTGGAAATATGGTCAACATGAACAAGTACTATTTGGTGCTTGATGCCGCAACAACATAAGTAAGTTTTTATCATCATTAATAGAAGTAGATTTTCAATCGGATTATAACCAAAGATCGGAAAAAATTTCAGGTTATTAACTATGACCCACCTCTTAGTCTTACTTTCATCTCCACTAAGGTCGCAAGGACAGCCGGAGTCGAAGTCGCAGTGGTAGTCGCAGCAATGACAGCGAGGCTGAGATGGGCCGCGCTAAGCGCGAAAGAGCTCTCGTTATGCAGCGTAGAGAAGAAGAGGCCCAAAGGGAGCTCGAGCGTGAACGTGCGGAAGCGCGCCGCGGCCTTACAGATGCAGACTACTGGCGCATGATTCAAAAGTATTTTAGTACAACTCTTGAAGAAGAATCTCAAGAATTAGTTCTTCAATCATTTCGTAAGCTTATCATCTTTATCTTTTTCCAGCACACACAACTTATTCTTATCCCCTCAGACGTGACGAGAAGGAAATTAAGAATCAGTCTATTGGCGGAAATATTATTCACGGCAAAGTCCACAAGCGTAAGGATGATCCGGGATATTTTATGACAATTGGATGGCAGTCGCAGATCGATTGGAAATTCGGGAAAGCTAACGAAAAATTTGCTGATCACGGACGACACACAAACGATCTCGCTCTGTACTCTTACCGCTTCTTTAGATCTAGGATGTTCGACACAAAGATGTTCTTCATGCATTTCTTCTAGCGTGCATTTAGGGGAGTTTTGTTAGAACTTCGATATGCGTTTCTCTGTCGTGCTGTTGATATTGATTCTGATATCATTCTCGTCAATATGCTTTGTTTTTGTCTTGTACTACTATCCTAATCCTAATCGTTCCCCTTTTCCCACTTCTAAAATAGTATGGGCAACCGACCACCTCGACAACGAACGCACGAAGAAATCGCAAGGAAGCGTGGTATTCAAGCTGACATGCCAATTAGATTCGAGAAGAAAGACAGGATGCGTGGAAACCCGGAAAATGTGAAGCCGGCATCCTACGAGTTGAAGCATTCTGGTCCGATTGTGGTACCGGAGTCGAAGAAGTTGCGCCCAAAAATTACGGACTTCAAGATCAACGCTTAAATTTCATTATTTCGGTAGGAGATTTTGTTTTAGGACCGCGAAATGTAACTAGTACTAGTAGAAAGACCAAGACCTCACGAACATCTTCGAGATTGAAGAACGTCTATGTTTGTATGAGTCGTACCGCTTTTCCTATTCCTCGGTATCGAAAGCTAGATGCGGCATAGACTTGTTTATCTGGATATGCATTGTTCTTGTTGGGAAATCGAAATCTCTGTTCTCTTCTTTCTGATAGAATTTTTGATAGACTCTAATACAAATACGCAAGGAGCTGCGACCGCCGGCGGAAGCAACGGAGTGGCGACAACGACTACGTCGAGCACAACTCCCAAAGGTGGAGCAGATCGGCCTCGAAGCAGGCGCAGGAGTCCTCCGCGAAGGAGTCCGCCTCGCCGCAGACGCGATAGCCGGCGTCGTTCGCGCGGACGAGGGCGTCGTGGTGACTCGCGCCGTCGAAGTCGATCGCGAGGACGGCGGTCGCGCCGACGCAGCAGATCCGGCGACCGACGTCGGAGTCGCTCTCCGTCGAGTGATGACGGGATCCAGCTACCACAACAAGAGGTAATGCGCTTCGATACGCCGCAGGCTGTCGCCACAGCAGGAAATGGCGCTGCTGGAAGTAAAAAGAGCTCGAAAAACTCTAACAACCCCAGTGCGAAGGCTGCAGCGCCTCCAATGGGTGTCAGTGCCGAGTATCTGAAAGAGCGGGAGCTGGAGCAGCAGAGGGAGAAGGAAAAGGCACTGGAGCGAGAACGCGGCGGAGGCCGATCCCGCAGCCGAGGTGGACGCCGCAGTCGTGGACGCAGGTCTCGCAGCGGCGGTCGCGGCAGGAGGCGGTCTAGATCGCGTCGTGGCGACCGCCGTGTATCCCCCGCGCGTCGCAGCAGAGGACGCTACTCGCCAAGCGCTCGAAAGCCGTCTTTGCCGGGCCGGGGAAACTATCCGAAGTTCGTCCTCGCGAGCAAGGAAGAACAAGAGAAAGAGGAAGCAGCAGAAGGAGCAGCGGATCAGAAGAATAGTAGAGAGGAAGGAGATGAAGAGGACGTCGATTTGCGAGACATTGAGCCGTCCGACGACATACAGCAAAACCAGAACGAAATCCAGGACCTAAACGAGGAAATCGATATCGCCGACCTAGGACTCGAGGACGACGTCGTAGACCAAAACGATGCGCAGGAACTGTCGGCGTCGGGAGACGGAGATCGGTCTCGCTCCCCAGTCGCAGGTAACCGCGATAGTCGTCGGCGCGATGCACCGCGCAAACGGCAGGACAGTCGCCGTCCGCCGCCAAAACGCTCGGACAGCCGCGCAGGCCGCAGGGAAGCTGGCGGAGCATGATAAAGTTATTCTTTGCTTCAATCCATCACTGGAGATGGTGGACAATAATGTCATACAAAGGATATTACATTACACTTCCAGAAGCATCCCTAAAGTTAGTAGGAACAACAGACTCATTTTCTTCAGAATGAACACGAGATGAGCTAATTATATAGCAGCTTTTCATTCTCTGCTACTTTCACCTTCTCGGGTCCGTGTGCAGCCAGTGCGGTCTCAATAGAAGGAGGATCCCTCATCTTCTAGAAGATTGACTTCATCGAGATGGCACCAGACTCCAGTGCTTCGATAGCATGGCGAATCTTACCACAGGGTGTATGGCATGATTGAGAAGAGTCAGTCTAATTTTGATCTTCTCTGTCACAGATTTGGTATTCTCGATTGCATTCGTTGATTTTTTGAGGGGTACAGGTACTTTACTAATATATGGGTTGACGAGAAAGGGCAAACAAGAAAAGATGAAGCTCAACATCCAACGTGGTCTTACTTTGGTTCGCCTTCATCGCAACATAGATATTGGAAAATAAATGAACTAGGTGGAGCTTGAGGAAAAAAATAAGTCATGATGATAGTGTTTGTCAAATTAGTATGAGATCTAGTACAGGATAGTTGAAAGGCCTCAAAGGTGTTAGCATAACACAGAAAAGAGGATCCATGACATGACATGACTTTTCCATCGTTTCTCTCAATATTCTTGTCTATGCTTGGAGCAGCGAAGGGACTGTAACGAAAGTCCATTCTTGCGGTCACACACCTTGCCGACGAAAATAAACCGTTGGAAGACACAGCAGGTCTTTTATGAGGTCTTTTTGAGGTCAAGTTCTTCCTAGAACAAGGGGGGTTATGATCTACGAGAATGCGCATCTCGTGGTTTAGCGTCTTTGAGTTGGGGAAGTTGTAGAAGTTTACTTCTAATGCCTCCTTAACAAGCCTGATGAGTGACAAGAAGTCATGATGTCATCGTTATGAAGGTGGAACAGTGACCCAAACCCTTCCCCTTTGCGTTGACCCATGATTCGCTGTTAAAGACGTTTTTTTCACTCCTGTCATCACCCAAAACAACCAATCCCAATCCCGTCGGATCATTTTCTTCCTTGAATAACATGTTTGGACAACGTGTCAAACTGAAACTCCACAAAAATTTTCTTTGGTGAACAAAAACTTGTTGACTAAATAGAACAACTGCTATGTTCTATGGAAAATACTCCTTTAATTCCGACGACGCTTCTTCGTGGGAAGTACAACTACCACACTTGTTGTTGTTGTTGTTCATCGAAACGGAAACGGCATCCTGGTGGCAACCCGAGGGCGGCGCTCTTGCAGGCCGCTGCATTGCAGGCGCTGCATTACCTCACTGGGCCCAGAGCCGGCAGAGGAGCGCGTCCGGACGCCTCCACTCAATGATATGAGGGGACTAATAGTATGTAAGTAATGTAATCCATATCAATCATTTTTTGTCACCGGTGGTCGTGTTCATCTTCTTCATGGATTATGATACGTAGAACTAATAGCAAAATAGGTGTTAGGGTTAGCAACTTGCACTTGCTAGTCGCGTCTTAGGCTTTCGATTTTTTGTTCTTGGGATAGAATAATCTATATCGGTAGCCCTTTATTGAGCCCAAGCGTAGCTACGATAATTCTACTATGGAGGTGCTAATATGATATAGAGTCCGCGTTAAAGTGGGAGAACTATGAGTATGTACGACTATCCTTCTACTAGGCTAGAGACTCTATAACTAAATATTAAAGCAGGCTGCTATACTGCGCTCCTGAAGACGGTAGCTTATTATTTCGATCTTGTGTTATAAAGCATCACTTCCAACAAGCACAAAAAAAGAGTGAGCGCCCTCGAGAGAACCAAGAGCCTGAAAAATGGAAAAGGAAAAGGTACCTTCTCAATGGAAGGAGCTGGAGAGCTATTCATACTGGGCGCAGGTGTATGGCAAGATTTTCATCCTATGTCACATAGGAGATAAAGAAAACCGAAAGACGTTGAAAAAGCCAACGGCCCCTTTGACAGTGACTACCTATAGGTCGTGGTCAAATAGCATTGTAAGGAGAGTGCTTTTATCACGATCGTTTCGATCTATCCCCGCCAACTGACTGACTCACTGACTAGCTAACCGAGCTTTCATGATCGTCGAAACCATGTTGCCTTCATCATATCGATCCGCATGATGGAATTCTCTACTCTTCACGATGTGGAGACCCGAGCTTCCCCGAAGTTCGAGCGGTAGAAAAATTGCTTATCATTGTTCGCCGCAAGCCGAGCGCCTTCCCCGTCGCTGGTGCAGACGGAGCGCGTGGCTGTTGACTCTGAGACGGCTGCTCCGAGGGGCACCAGTGCTGAACTAAGGCGCCTAGCGAGCACGTACTCGCGCCAAGCGAGCACGTATTCGAGCAGAGAAGATTCACGAAGCCAGGATAGAAACGACGCACCACCACTAGACTCTCTCTTGCTCAGCTTTCACAAGTTTTATGGAACTTAACTGCTGTCAGCAACAAGATTAGCACGAAAAATCTGTGTCCGGACAAGAGACTTCACATCCGCAGATCTGAACGCGACATCTCGCTCTACTTGGAGAGACGACTAGAACTACCGCGACAAAAATGCCGGAAGCTCTTTCGTCTACAATCTGCAAGTTGGACGTGAAAAGCCAGAGCGTTTTAGACCGCAATGATACTGATCCCCGAACAGTGTGCGGAAATAAGACGACGAAGAGCTTGAAGCACCTTCATTGTCGGTCCCTGCGTCCTGACCTCGGGACCTACTTCAAAGCCCAGCACGAGGTATATGGAGAATCGGCATCGACAGCACTCGCAATCGAAGAGGATGGGTCGGGATTTGCGTACTACCCAAGCGGACGGCGCGCACTCTGCGTTGCGCAGTCACAAAAGAGCAGAAGGTTCAACTATGATTCCTGTTGTAGACATTCAAACTTTACCGGTGTATTGAAAGACTCTCCTCCTGATGAGAAGAACTTTTCGTTTTGCCTTCATTCTTTCTGACATTGATTTCCACTTGCACGTTATTATGGTCTAATTTCTTTGCATGTTTTTCGAGGACGGACCTTCATCGAGGTGGCTAGGCTCCATCAACGAGTGGGGCATAGGGAAGGTGGAGTCCGCGCCAAAGACGCTGTCGGGTGAGGAAGCAGCCCTGAAGATTTTCCTTACTACTCGAGACTATGTACAAGTTTCCTCCTCGGGAGGCTCCTCATCTTCTTCGAGTAGCAATCGATCTTCCTTTGCTGGCCCTAACGCGCCAACTTAAGGCTCTTGTTTGGGAAATCCATCTGCAGATATTTCAGAAGGGAGAACGAAAAATGAACAGCGAGGACCACCAAGGTGAAGATGCCCATGCATCTGAGACAGACCACCGGTGAGACTACTTACAACACACAGAAAGGCTCTGCACTTTTTTGGAAAGAGCCATCTGTTACTCTAATCTTCAGATCAGGTAGACGGGATGAACATGAATCTTTCCTCTTCTCCTTCTGCGAAGCTCACCGGAAAAAGCACTGGAGGCGCGGTCGAACGAGTTTGGTGGTCTAAGGCAACAGACGATCATAGTTTTGAAAAAATATACATGCCAGTAGTAGCTTCACGAACAGGCCCACCAGTAGTTTCCATTCGCGTTTGCTACAATCGATTTGCGAAACACCTAGCACCAGAAAACTCCATGAGAGGACCAGGTTTATGAATTTGGTGCCGACATTTAAGACACAGAGCCCTTCCAGTTCCAGACCCAGCCTATACTATTTAATTGCGGAGCAATAAAGAGTATGATCAGCTTCTTGTCCTATTATAAGAAATTACTTAGCGCGTCTTACAGCTTCATCGTTATCCTCTTTCTTTTAGTGAATCGCCTTGCTTCATTGTGCAGAACCGGCATTCTAGGGAACCAGCCGCAGACAAACGGCATAATTCTAGTGGACTTTCGTTGCGAGAAGGTTAAACACACCTTCGTTGTTGGCATTGTTCCACCAGCACTCTTCGACAAATCACATCCGGGTCTGGCTCTTCTACAGATTTTATGACTCGACAGATATAAAAAACAGCCAATAGTACTGCAGGTGATTCAACGTGCGAACGAGGACTCTGCATCCAATATGTTGCGTCCGCAATACATATACGGTGACATCATGATCGACAATCACAGCTACAACAATCTAAGTAATCCAGAAAACTAGTTTTGCTTTTGTCTAAAATTACGGACAATGGCTCGTTCGGATCCAGCGCAACATGCAGAAGATGTCAAGCTTGAGTCTGCACCGATACTCGAAAGGACAGCGAAAGCTTTGTACTATCACTATGTATGTAAGAATAAGAAATGAATACTAACTTCCTCTACAACTTTCTTCTAGCTCCATCATTCATTTTCCAATGATGAGGACAACGATTGCATGGGCACTTCCACGCTGTGAAATACTGTTCAAAGTGAGTAGAGATGTTGTGAGATTGTTATTCAAAAAGGAAGTCTTCATTTGTTGCGGTTGCTTGCACACCCATTTCTTCTACTACAGAGAATCGGTGCAAGCGTCTATCGAGGAGCGTTTTCCTTCGCCTGACAAAAGTCGCAGGTCTATTTCGAACGTTCGAGAATTCGCCAAGGATGCAACCACTGGCAAGACGCTTTTCGGCACGATCAAGGACAAATTCAACGTCTCCGGTGCAGGTCCTAGTGCGAGCAATTCCTCGACCATCGATAACCTGACGCAAAAACTGACGAAGGGTCGAATAGACTACAATGTGGAACTAGAACTAGCGCAAAAAGTAGCGAAGATGAACCCGACGATCAGTCGCCTCGCAGGAACATTGACAAACGAAGTGACAGGGGAAAGCAGCAAAATAGGCATTAAGTATTTGAGTGGTCGGTTGATGTTGGGAGGCGAATCGAAGCTGAAAGCGAGCAAAGGCATAGACGAAGGAGTACTACTCTATGCAAAGCGGGTTCAGAATATTCTCATACCAGGCGCAATCACGTTTACGATGCTGTATTTCAACCCATCGTGCATGCATCCTACAAATCTTGGTTCCATTTTTCAAACGTGGTTGAAGCGTAGTAAGATTCAGTACTTTCTTCGTGAAAACAAAAATTTTGACCACTTGCAATTGCATTACAGGTGAATCGTTGGTTTTTTCCCAAGACAGTTCGGATTTTAACGCATGACGAATTCGAAACTGCAGTGATGACTAGCAAAGCAAGAATGTTTGTCGTGTGCTTTCACGCGCCGTGGGACCCGCAGACGAAACATGCGGAAAAGCTAATGCAAGTGTCTCATGCATGTGCTCGCAAATTCGAAAAAAACATGGACTTTGCTATGGTGGATATGGCAGAGAGAGGCGCGCTCATATCCGATAAAAAGTACTCGTGAAGACATCCAGTAAA
Organism: Amoebophrya sp. A25; assembly: GCA_905178165.1. NCBI lineage: Eukaryota > Dinophyceae > Syndiniales > Amoebophryaceae > Amoebophrya > Amoebophrya sp. A25. The sequence continues at coordinate 1,106,163 of CAJINU010000006.1, read as the reverse complement.
AGCTTCTAATTCTTCTAGTTGTGCTTCTTAATTTGTCAGCAAGTAGTGTATGCACTGACTAGCGTAGGAGTAGGACTACTGCTTCATCATTCATCCAAGTACCCATTAATCTACGCTACACCACCGACAAGGTTTGTAAACGAGCTCGCGCACAAGTATAGCGTTACGAGTACGCCGTGGTTGCTTATTTTCAGCAGAGGAGCGCTGATGCTGAGCAAGAAAATGACAGGATTTGTAGAGCGGTTGCGCTTTGAGACATTCGCAAAACCACGTGCGCTCATAGTAGAACTGACCGGCACTGTCGTTGGTACGTCTCTTACGTTTTACTTACTCTTGTTGTTGTAGAGGAACTACCAATGACAGTGTTGAATGAAATGCTTCGAATACGAGAAGTAACAGCATCAAATGAATATGAATCTTCTTTACAACATCTCCATCTAGGTGAGCGTGGTTTTCCAGATGGGCCAGAAAATCAAAGGAAGAGCAAAAACGCGCTGGTACGCGCACAAGTGGATGCAGATCTAGCTCTTAGTGGGAAAGACGCCATGCTTATGGCAGGAAGAATGGTGCCACCATACGGCATGGTCTTCGCGACGTCAGAGGTATTGATTTTGTCTTTTACCGGTGAGGACTTTAAAAATGAGTTTTAATAGATCACGAAAATGGACGATGAGGATAGATTTGTGTACGACAACAACAACATAAAGAAGAGATCGTAGGCGTTGCCCTGAACGCAACAATACAAACGAACAAAGACGGGATGTCAATATCAATATCATCAGAGCGCTCATTATTTACGTTTTCGCAAAACACCAGATACCTTACGCTGACCTAGAGGGCATAAGGAGTATGGTGCGTCGAAGAAATTCTTCAGCACTATTTTTTCTTGTGCACCACGACAAGAAACACCAAATTTGCCCCGAAACGCAGGCAAGACTACTAGACAACGCGCCGAATGGAGCAGTAGACTTCGTTTTTCGGCGCCCTCTCTCAACATTATGGCAAAAAATGAAACAAGATTTAAGTAGATTATCTTGAAACCTCGACAAAGATGAAACAAATTGCAATTAATACATATAGATACACACAAGACTTAGAAGTAGGCACCTCTTCACGAAACTTGCCGCAGCAGCTACGGAGACTTGACGGAAGTCCTCTCTACATTTTTACTCCATAGAAATACTGACTTTGAAAAGTCCTAGGTAAATCTCATCAAAACATAACCTTGAGGAGTATGCGCAACATGTGGACAACACACACCGCAACGCACAAGAGTTTCAAATTGTTTACGTACTGACGTACACCTACAGAATCAGAAACATCTCTAAGCATCAGTCGCGTGCAGTCCGTTCTGGCGGAGCTGACGCACACGCAGTTTCATCTGGCAGGGGAGAGCGGTCATCAGTTCTGGGATTACCTTAAAAACCTATACGAACTGAAAACATAATATTATGGGGAAGTGGCACGCACGCAGTGAAGTAAAACTAAAAGAGAATGTTGTATCAATATCAAATTAAAAGAGATGCAGCAAGGCTCTTGCAGAGATAGCAAAATCAAATCCGCTCATCATGGAGGAACTAGAGGTAGCGGAGGTAGCGATTAAAGCGTCACATCCTCTTATCATGGAATAAAGAGGTGGCTAAAGCTAATGAAAAAGTCGAGGTTTGCGATCACCAGTAGATAGCCAACGATGAGATGCACTCACCAGTTGTAAGTAGAATAAGTAGAATGTTGGAATATATTTATAGTCGACACAGTTACTAATACTAAAAAATTGCTACTTATGATCAGAATCATAATCCAAAAAATCCGAATGATCAGAATCCAGCTGTTCCCGGGCCAGGCGTTTCTTAGTTTCGTTTCCTCATATACAACAACGCTGAAATTAAATCTTCGAACATGATAATGTAAGCGTACTAGATGTTTTTTTTGCCTACAACAAAGGAAATTGCTGAAAGCGAGTTTCAGGACCAGAATGCATGGCCCTGAGTCTCCTAAACAGCCTTCTTGCCAGATGCAGATAATAATTTCACATGAAAGGGTTACGCACTCCATTCTTTCATACAAGTAAGAAGCAGATGTCATTGCCGTGGTACAGCTTTGTATAGTTGAAGATAGAGACAGTCCTACAAGACACGACATCCAGGCACGGCAATAGCAAGTCGCTACAAGACACGCGGCACGGCCACAGCAAGTCGACACGCAGGCACCATTCCGTGCGCCGCGCAAGCAGGTCGGTGTTGCCCGGAATCGGACTAGTGTGACCAGCCCAAGCAGGTCAGCAAAGCAGCACGAAACCGAGGCTCGCGAGGAAGGATCTTCAAAGGTTAGCATTCCGAGCGGAGAAAGTGTGCCCACTGGTCGCCGAAAATGCGGCGGCAAGTCTGCGTGCAGAAGCTAGTAGAATCGATGTGACATGGAAAGCTGTGCTCGAGACAGGCGACGCCGCGGAGCCGCACTATGCCGTAGCCGAAGCAACAACACACGCAACTCTTACTCCGACCTGGGAGGTGTGCACGGCATGGCGAATGCGCGCGCGCGAAGAGAAGAGGCCGTCGGGGTGGGCGGCGTGGCAAGCATCCAAAGTGAGCACATCAAGGACAACTTTAAGCGAGTTCCAAGCGGGAAAAGGGACGTACGTATAGGAACGCGACAGAGATGCCGCCAGCTTATCGCGGGATAACAATAACTGGCATCGAGAATTCAGATCGCGCAAGCCGCACGTTGTGGATCTGCAAGCACGGCCCGGCGAAGTGCGATAGACGCTAGAGTAGCACAGGTGACCCCCGGTTACGCCGAAATGGACGATGAGGAGAAGCTGCAACAGGCATTGAAGGACTACAGGCAGAAGTATGAAGTGGATCTCATGGCGCGGCACATTGGCGCTTCTGTTGATACGTGGGACCGAGCCGCTGCCATCCGCGAGACCATATAGGACTGTGACCCCGTGCAGCAACGAGGCAGGTCAAGCAAGGGTGACAAGAACGAGAAACGGAGGAGTCAGCGGGAGGGCACAGCGCGACGAAGGAAGAAGAAAGGAGTGAAACGGGCGCTAGTGCGTCACAAGAAGTTAAGAGTCGCTTCGTCCGGGATCCCCAATCCACAGATGAAGTCGCGGGCGCCGGGAGAGAAGGAGAGCCGTAGCGCGGCTGGACGGGGAGAGAAGATGAACAGCGCACGATAGTACTGCCGCACGAAGACCCCCAAAAGAGGATCATACTTGTAACAAGCAGGGCTTAGCACTGCTCGAGTCCCAAGATGAGCCAGATCAAGACGTACAAATGATGAGCAACGCCAGCCCCTTCGTCCCAATAAATTGCTCGATGATGCATCTTCCCTCTAAGACGACTGCATTGTAGTTTTGTTCGCCATACCTTAGACACTACCACGACATCCCGCTCACCTCGGCACACGAGGATACGCATGAAGGCTTACCCTTTTCGGTTAGCAGAAGTCCCACATGTGCATGGATGAAGTCGGTACAACTCTCGGCATTCCTCATGCCCTTCACATCGGTAAGCGTGGTTCTACTCGGACCCGAGCCGTCCCAGCCGGTGCGGCCTGGCCGCGGTGCAGTGGACCCTCAACCTTACCTTAACAGTGCTACAAGACACATTCCACAGTGTAGCTGCAATTCCTGACCTGGCACTGGTATCTGCATAGGTCAGCGGTTTGCGTGTAAGTGCAGTAATGAGTATGCCAGTCGTCGCGTCGGTAGTTAATCATGTCGATGCTGCTGGATTTCTGCCTTTTTTGTAGATGCGAAATGGTCATGAAGTTAGCATACTGCATCCATGAATTGTAACTTATGCTGGTCGTGTTAATGCACAATATTATTATTAGGTCTCCACGCATATTGTACGGATTGTTATTAGCGACTGTGCATAACTGCTGGTGCTGCCGGCCTCCGAACGCACTCGCGAGCACGATTACTTAAGTAAGATTTATGCTAGAAATCTTAGCGCCATTCATCCCTGTTGCATTCCGCATTCGATCGATGTTTCCTAAATTCCGTTTACTCCCTTATCCAATCCCATGTATCCTGAAACTTATTCCCATCCCATATTCCCCAATGAATGGGCGCACGCTCCTGACGTTGACGAACTTTAGGAAACGAATTTCTATATCTCGTGTAGAATGGATATGAAGATACTTTGATCTAGCCAATGGGTTCGCAGGGCGATGAGTAAAGAGATCGGTTGTATTCTTGTATGTCGTTCGTAGACGTAATGCTTAGCCGATACATAAAGGTTTCGAGGAGGGGAGAACGGAGACGCCCGTTCGGTATGCCTAAGGAATTCGGTTAAGCAGGTTGCTCACGTAGCTGGTAGTCACTTGTTCAAGATCTCAGAATCCGGACGAGGAAGGGCTCGAGAGCAATAGAGATAAAAAGGACGACGTGGCACGAACGAAGGGAAACACGACAGCAAAAGGTAATGCATCAAAAGACGAACAAATCGGAACTGGGACTCTCGATTGCTCATGGTCAGTCCCAGAAAAAAAGAAAAAACTGAGATTGATACGTGAGAATATTAAGCAAGCACCTTCAACGTCACGCTACAACAGCAACAGAATAGTTCTCGTCCACGCGATAACAGACTGTGACTCATTTGTTGGACTGCAATTAGTTTTTTTTGCTTTATCAAGAAGAGACATAACAAGCTGGCATTCTGCCAGTAATTTTGTGAAAAGAGAGAGATAAATTAATTGAAATCGTTCGGATTAAGGTGCTCCCTTCCGCCAACTTTCTAGAAAATGCAGCTGGCACCTCTTCCGGAAGAGCGATCGGATGAGAAGGCCAACCTCGTCCCATGCGTGGGGGACTCACCTGTCCTGACCACGGGCAAAAGCGGCCAGTATAATCTTCTAGACAGAGATCGGCGGACCCTCTCAGAGTTAATAGCCTTCACGCTGTATAACTTTCCCTTGGGCGTCGTCCTGGGCGTCAGCGTGACCCTTTTGTCGCTAGAAGCAGAAACCTTGGCGCCAGAGAATAGCAGTGTACTTGAAATTATGATTGATCGTAGCCAGATTTTGCTGGCTGGCTCTTTCCTTCCTCCCAAACATCCCTTAGGAAGAGAGAACAGAAAGGAAGACTTGAGCTTAAACTCAAGAAGTGGCTTAATGACTTACTAATGAAAGCGGCTACAATCTAAACAATTCATCACTCTTCTTATTATGATTGATCGTGTGGCACTTGTTCTTGCTGTAGGTACTACTTTGATGTGAGAACTCTTATTATTGGAGTACCTGTACTAGGTAGGGGGATCATGGTTGTACGACATGCACTACCTAGCTGCCAGTGTAGACTTTAACATTGAAATGACAGCCTATCAGCATGATCATTCCATCACACGCAAACGCAGCTTCTTTTGGGTATTTTCTGCGTGCTTGCTGGCGTCGCTCAACTGGTCTGCCCGCCTCTCGGGAAGTTATCCGACCGTTGCCGGTCGAAATGGGGCAAGCGGACACCGTATATGACAGCCTTCACAGTTCCTGCAATGCTCTCTTTCGTGCTGATGTGGTACGCCTCAACCTCGCGTTCGCTTTACGGTTACGTCTTCGCCTACACCATGATGATGGTGTGCGTATCTGCAGCCCAGACTGCCAGCCTAGGCTTTGTAGCGGATATGGTGCCACCACAACAAAGAGGTGAAGCTTCCGGAGTTTCAGGCGCGATGTGGCTGCTGGGGGCACTGGCGGGAAATTTCTGTCTGCAGAGCGTTGCTTTCATCAATTTTCGACTTCTATACGCGGTTTTGCCGGTCATGCTGGTACTCTCGATGTAGAACTTGTTGTAGCTATGATGTCACTGTGATTTTTTATAGGACTCTCATGTGCATCTGCACGGTACGTAAGTAAATGGATTTCTTCAACACCTCAACATCTTCCATCTCCATGATAACTGCCAGTTCCTTGCCTGGGCTGTGATGGTGATGGTTGTTTCTGAGCGAGATACGTCTCAGGATGAGATCACCGCCAGCGACGAGATGAGTCTTTACGCTGAGCTAAAGGACTGCTTCTATATCGGCACAACAAGCCATGGGACCGATTTTTTCTTTGTTGTGCTTGGTCGCACGTTTTACTACTGTTCCGTGGCATCCCAGATCTTCATTTTTTTCTACATTCGGGACTTCTTGACGCAGGATCGCAATATCCTTACTTACAACATGGCGGGCGTAGCCATCGTGTGCTATTGCATTGGTGTTGTAGGCAGCTTGGGCATTGGCGCATTATCCGACGTTCCCGGATACGGGCGAAAACGCATGGTCTACCTTAGCTGCATCGTCATGTGCGCGGTACCTAATCGTGGTCAGTGATTAAAAGTATCAGCATGATGAGGATGATGATGATGATGATGATAATCATTCGATGAAATAGGGTCGTAGAGTATGAACAATTCTAGGACCACCAGGTGTAGGTGATGACGTATATACTTGTTCGCGTCCAACATCTTGTTTTTTCAGTCACGCATCATGAGTTGTAACTCCAAACTTCCTCCACCCCAGGCCTGCGTGATGTTGCTGTTCTTCCCGTACGTGTGCAACGGCAACTTCGACCTTCCGAAGAAAATTAAGGCGAGTGGTATTTCGTCTGACGATCTTCACGTGAGAGTTGTAAGTCCGTCTCTATCATTGTTCAATGTTGGCAAGTACTACAAGGTGGAGGATGGAAAACTTTGAGAACTAAATCAAAGATTTCTGAATGAAATAGTGTGCAAATCATAATGCTGGTCCATCTAAGAACACGAACGCAAAAACTTCGAGTTTCTTCAGATATGTAGAAGAGCGGTCTCGGAGACGGCCCTATGCACCTAGTGCGGCTGCTCGAACGTTCAAACTGCAAGAGCTCGCAGGAAGTGACGTGGAGCAGAAGGAGGACCAAAGTTTTCTTGAAGACGAAGTTTCTGAAGCTAGAGGTGAATTTGATGAAGACATGAATGTTGATTCTTCAAAAATGCAAGAAGATGTTGTGAGTGTCAACGACAAACACTTAGCTAGGAGTCGAACCCCTAGGCATCATCAACATCATAACGGAAAGATTGAGAACAATCACCGACGGAAAAGCGCACCCGCAGTTGCTTCCCATGAAGATGTTGCTAGTGCATCGTCATTACTAGATGCAGACCACGCCGAACAACTAGAAAACAACAAACATCCTACGCCTACCCTTCTGGCTAGAAGTGCTACGACAGGGCTATTATCGAGCTTTTTCGAGCTTGATCACGCAGTAGAGGCAAGAAAGAAGCTGCGCCGCTTGCATGATGCGTTCATTAATGTGCCATGGCAAGAACCTCAGTACCGGGAAACTAGAGGTTGGTGTTACATTTTCCTTACCGCAATGGTATACGCTCTCGGGAATGGCGCGTTCATCGCCGTCGACTGCGCTCTTGCGCTTGATACTCTGCCGAATAAAGAAAACGCCACAACGAAACTAGGTCAGTGAATGTGATTTTTACTTGACGATGGGCGGCAGTGCGCTTGAGTATGGTTCAAAGAGTAGAAATGTACCATAGGAAATGTCGTGACTCATCAACACTTTCTTCTGCTTGTGTTGCACCTGCCAACTGGGCAGAACAGGAAGAAGATTAACTCCTGGTCAGGCTCTCTCGTAGTTTTTTCTTGTTTTTTCGTTCGAAAATCATGATGTTTTGATCATGAATTAAAATTAACTCAGGTGTGTGGTCAACGTCCCACTTTATCGGGTTCGCGATTGGACCGATTTTCTACGGGGTATACTTGCATTACGCGGCACACATAAACGACGAATCCGCATCATTGACTGACCTCCTAAGCGCCGAGCCAACGCAGTTCAACTACCTTGGCTACGCCCTGACCTTCTCAACAGCGATGGTTTTCCAGCTCATTTGCGCGCTTCTCGTCTTCAAGATCAAGGGCAGTACGTAAGATGTCGAAGGTGACGTTCTCATCCTGTTTCGGGCTAGGTAGGGTGGACGACGAGAACGACGCAAGTATAAGGGCGATCCTGCTGGGGCTCGTCGCTTCTGCGTTGCCGAGGCTTCGAGAGATCCGAACACGCTCCCGGCAGCGGCATCATTTTACCTCGCAGTGCCAGCCCACAGATTGTCAGCTCCAGTAGGGAAGAGCAAGCAAGCGCGAGCCCCATCTTCGGCGATCTGTTGTGGGAGAAGAAACCAATGGAGCTGTTCTCCACGGAGATGCGTTGGGTCGTGCGGCTAGTACACGGTGCAGCCAACCTGATGAGTTTTTTCCGAAGTACGCGTAGTTGTGGATAACCAGTGACTTCTTGGCAATGAGTGCAACCCGAATAGGCTTAAGCTTTTTTGTGCAGAGCTTAAATCTTGCATGTGAATTTTCAAACGATTCAAGTCTGGTTCAACATTTTTGGAGGATGCCGTCTCCCGCAGTGGTCCTTCGCATTGAGGTCCGTTTTTGCTTCGACAGCAACAGTAATAGAATGATTAGACCTCGTTATCGACCTATTTGATTCCGAATCAAACAGTTTGGAGTATGTATCGCGTGAATGATTATACATGATCATGTAGTAACTACCTCTACCACCTACTTATCGATGGTCGTTGTAAGTTAAAAAATGTATTGTATAGAAGCCGAAAATTTTCTTCTTGCCAGCAATTCCAATTGGGAGTCGGTGCAGTTTTCGAACAGGACTGAACTCTCTTTACTTTTTTTCATTTTGCAATATCATGGAATTCATTGGCAGGGGGACGTGTACGTGAGAGAGTCCCACTCCTACCCAGACACCACCGCGTAGGCCACGATAATCCATGGCGTTTTGGCGACGCTTTTTGGGCATAGGCAATCTCTGCTTTTTTGATGCTCGTACACACTGGCAGATTCTGTTGATTGTCCTGCTGCTCATCCACGCAACAAGAACACTGGGCTTCGGTAGTCTGTAATTTCTATGTTGTTCTGTGTCATCTACCTTCATTGTGATTATCACTAGCATTTCCGGTTCTGTATGATCGAAAACACTTCTGTTTCTTGTCGTGAAGAGAAGGTTCAACATTAGGCATCTCTGTTGAACTGGAACAAGGTGGAGTAGGAGAGTCTACGTACGTACATATTTACCTTGCGCTGTGCGAGAGAAGAAAAAGAATACCCGACGAGAGCCCGAAAAACAAAGCATACTCGTTTTTGCTTTTGAGGTATGGATACTATAATTATCTATATTATAAACCAAAACTTATTTTGAATGCTAAACAGGAGTGATTTTACGGCTTGAGATGTACGCAAATCATGGCAAAGATGTACGGTTGAGATGTATACGTCTGAGATATATATCCCGAGATATATATCTTATACGTAAATCACGGGAAAGATGTACTCTCGGGATGTACTTACACCGGGGCGATTCATAGCAGGCTTCCAAAATTCCACTCTTTTGAGATGTACGGAAATCATGGGAAAGATGTACGGGCTAGATGTATACATCTCGCGCCGTAAAAATGCCGCGTTTTTGAGTACAACTCTCCCGCGATTCTGCTCCTGCTAAGGCTTTCGGCAGTACCTCAAAACCCTGAACCAACAGCACAAGCCAAGGACTGCGTTGCATGGACAAAAAACGAAGAGCGAAGCGCCTCAGCCTGGGGCCAGTCATCTCATGAAGAAAATCCGCTGCGTCTGCGTATGTGCTACAAAAAGGACCCACATGCAAACAAAGAAATGCAAACAGAGGCAAGCACCCAGCAGCTCTACGCTGAGCAAGTTGGCACCTGCGTGCTTTTTGGATCAGGCGCCTGAGCTGGCTCAAAGGGTCAGACCTTTCAAGCAGGTCAAAAGTAGACAGCGACTTCATAAAGCTGCACGCTTTGGATAAGCATTTCGAGCTGACTCAAAGGATGGGGCCGCTCAAGCACGTCAAAAGTAGACAGCAACTTCATAAATGTGCGCCTTGTGGCTAAGTAGAAGTCTGAGCTGGCTCAAACTAAAAGGCTGAGACCTTTTAAGCACCTCGAAAGCGGACAGCAATCCCACAAGTTTGCGCTTTTAGGATAAGGAGTCCGAGCGGGCTCAAAGGGTGGGACCTTTCAAGCAGATCAAAAGTAGACAGCAATCTCATAAAGTTGTGCTTTTTGGATAAGAGGCCTGAGCTGGCTCAAAGGGTGAGACCTTTCAAGCAGGTCAAAAGTAGACAGCAATCTCATAAAGTTGTGCTTTTTGGATAAGGAGTCTGAGCGACGTCAAAGGGTGAGACCTTTCAAGCAGCTCAAAAGCAGACAGCAACGGCATAGAGTTGCGCTCTTTGGATAACAGGTCTGAGCTAAGTCAAAGGGCGACACCTTTCAAGCAGCTCAAAAGGAGGCAGCAACTTCATAGCGTTGCGCTCTTTGGATAAGGGGCCTGAGCTGGGTCAAAGGGTGGGACCTTTCAAGCAGGTCAAAAATAGACAGGAAACGCATAAAGCCACGCGCTTTGCATAAGAGGTTGGAGCAGAGTGAAAAGGTGGGACCCTTCAAGCAGGCCAAAAGTAGACGACAGCAATCGCATAAGGCTGCGCGCTTCGGATAGGATGCCTGAGTGGCCTGAGCTGGGTCAAAAGGTGGGACCTTTCAAGCAGGTCAAAAGTGGGCAGCAATTTCCTAGAGTTGCGCTCTTTGAGTAAGGCGCCTGACTTGACTGAGTGAAAGCGTGGGGCCTCACCTTATGAGCAGGCCAAAAGTAGGCAGCAGCTTCATGAAGTAGATTGCGCTCTCTGGGCAAGGAGCTTGAGCAAAGAAAGGCAAAAGGCGGGACCTCTCAAGCAAGCCAAGCCAAAAGCAGACAGCAGCCCCATGGCGTTGCGCTTTTTGGATAGGATGCCCGAGCTTGGTCAAAAGGTGGGACCTTTCAAGCAGGTCAAAAGTGGGCAGCAATTCCATAAAGTTGCGCGCTTTGAATAACCAAGCTGGCCAGATCTGGGCCAAAGAGCGAGACCTTTCCAGCAGGTCAAAAGTGGGCAGCAATTTCATAGAGGTGCGCCCTTTGATTGTGGGAGAGCTCTGAGTGAGCTGACTGAAAGGCTGGGACCTTTCAAGCAGGTCAAAAGTAGAGAGCAATATCATACAGCTGCGCTTTTTGGGTGGGAGGTTTGAGCAGAGTCAAAGGCCGAGACCTTTCAAGCAGGTCACTCAAAAGTAGGCAGCAACTTCATAAGGCAGGCTGCGCCTTTTGGGTAGGGTGCCTGCGCTGGGTCAGAGGGTGAGACCTTCCCAGCAAGTCAAAAGGGCCAGCAGCTTCACAGCGTTGCGCCGTTTGGATGAGGGTCTTGAACTGAGCCAAAGGGTGAGACCTCTTAAGCAGCTCACAAGTACGCAGCAACTTCATCGCGCTGCGCTTTTTGGATCAGAAAAGAATGGGCGCAATCGCAAAGGACAAGGCCTCTCGAGTAAGCCATAAGTAACCAGCAAGCTCATAGGCTTGGGCTTGCTTTCTGATCAGAAAGCCCAAGCGGCTCACAGATTACATCGCCCAAGCACATGGAAGCCGCACAGCACTGCTCGCGTGGCGTTGCTCTTGTTCACTTAGATCAAAGCCTTGAGATGACGCATGCCCACACCTCTCGAGAAAGCCAGAAGCAGATAGGGAAGCTAAGCGATAGAGCGCAACTTGCCGTAAGCTTGGGAGGGTAAATGGCTCACAGAGAGCACACGCGAAGCAGCTGAAACGTAGGCAGCAACGCGACGCCATAACTCAAGCTGCGTGATTTGGATGGAAAACCCAAAACGGCGCAAAGAGTAAAACCCCGCAAACAGGCCGAGAGTAGAACGGAGCCGCCCCCTAGTTCTCTCCACGGAAAAGATCCACGGTAGACGTTCTCATGGTGAGCGGAGTCGGGCGTAGTGCTTCGCCCACTATGCTGAGAACCGAAAGCGACAAGCCTAGGGCCCCCCTCGTGACACTGCCATGCCAGCCGGAGACGCAACACACTCCAAGAGTAGGGGACACACGTCCAAAACCCGGGCCAGGGGGCGCGCGAGGTTCTCACGGTGAGCGGAGTCGACTGCAGTGCTTCGCCCAGCCACTACGCTGAGAACTGAAAACAGCAGGCCCGCCTGGTGGAGTGATCTGCTCAAGGATTTGACTCTCGGCGTATGTATTTGGATACCCGTTTGCCTCATTCGTTCGAAGTAGTTCGTTTTGGGCGTTTCGGGTGCTGCCAGGGTGGGGGTTTATGTAGCACGTAGTAGCTTGTAGCGCGGAGCTGCTTTGCTTATTCCATAGCCCGCCACTCTTTACGTAATTCGTAGCACGCCGGTAGGCCGTATGGATTTTGTGTAACTCGTAGCATTTGCCAGACCCTTCCGCCCTGCCCCGGCGTGTGTACACGCCGGGGGCACGTGGGCGGTATGGATATGCAGTAGCTTGTTTCGGATAGAGTCTATCCTGTGCTTTCTTATCGAGTAGGTAATTAGATTTGCCACTAAGTAGTTGTTTTCCAACTTGGAATATCTTCTGCTCCTGCTCCCACAGGGCCTCTTCACGTCGTTTTGGATGGAATTTGAAAGCTTAGATCTTCTCTATGGCAGAAACATAAAGATCAAAAGAGATCTCATCTAGAAGTGCATTTTTTCCCCCAGGAAGATGATCGATCAGCCTTCCGATGACACGGCTTGTTTCCTGTCAAGCAAAGAGCTTTTCATCACAGTGGAGTGATCGTAGCTGGAAGTATTTTCGTGGTGGTCACATCAACATCATGGACATGGAAAAATTGGTAGACAACATGTCATATAGAATAGGAATACAACCTACAGCAACAACTTAAGTATTTGGAGATGTAAGTAATATGTTGACCGGCCAGCACAACTGCCTCTACCACGTCGGAAAACCACCGCCCAGAACGACCAGGAGGCCATGGCGTGGACTGCCACTAGTACGCTCGAGCGTCTTCCACTCTTGCAACGTCTCATCTGCTCCAACGAGAAGGAACTGCAGTTATACGATGCCGTGGCGCCTGGAGGTTCAAAGACACATCGAAAGGGCGTTCCATCAACTGGGCCAGAGAAGGGAAATTACTCTACGAAGAAGAATCGGAAAGCGAACTTGAAATGGAGAAGGCTGCCTGCCCCAGATGTTGCAGGTGTTCCTAGTCGTGCAGGCCAGGATAGTAATGGAAATGTTGCCGAAGAAGCGTCGAGTAGTCTTTCAATTTTTCTAAACGGTGACCATAACACTCCTGGTGTTCTTCGAGGAAATGAAGCTGCTCCACACCAGATTGGTCTGAATGATACGATCGAGACCACAAGCCCCTCCGGAAAAAGTGACATCCTAGAGCGCCTACAACTGGTGCAAGCCAAAGGAACGGCGCTGGGGACCTCTCAGCCGTTGCAAGCACATCGTATTTTGAAAGGACTGGTACCTGTAAGGGAGACTGTTATCCCCACACAGTCGTTACTCGACGACTACAGCACGAAGGCAGCGCGCGCTTCTCTCGCGACTCTTGTCGCTGCGCCAGAAGCCGATCCACCTATCCTTCTCCAAACTCGCAACGATGTCGTCTGGTCGAAGGACCGGTGGCGCGACTTTCTCAGCTTGTCCAGGCGGTTCGAAGAGGGGGACCATTTCCTTAGAAATGGAGAAACGGGCACTATGATCGCTGAGCAGGGCAGAGGACCGGATGCAAGTAGATTCATCAGCGGAACAAGAACGAGGTCTGTCAACGGTGTGTTGGATCGCTCGGCAAATAACCGTTCTTCAACGCTCGAAAATTACCTTTCATCTCCTTCGCGACGTGCGTCAGGGCGGCGCTCGACTCGACAAGATGCGTCCCGAAGAAGTGCACTGAGTGCTATCGTGCCCGGTCGTGCGAGTGTCCTCGCTCGTGCGTCGGCCAATTGTGGAATCTTCTCTGCACTAGAAGACGAAGGATTGCCCAATTTACTTGAAGAGATAGATCAAAATGATGGCCTAGAACTGGGTACTGATAGGGGAGGTGGTTCCCTTGGCAACAACAAGCGTGACGATGCTTCTCCGCGAATGACTAGTCGAAGTCTCCACCAGGCATATTTAGGGGGGCAGCACCTGCTCCCGCAACGGCCCGACGCGATAAGGAGCGGGAAAGCAACGTATCGCAATGTCAGTTTCGCACGCTCTCCCGCAAAACAGGTGTCCTGGCTGTGTTTTCCTTCCGGCGATGTCGATATGACCAATGAGTTTGCGTATTCCTATGCGGTGGAGAAGGTGTCCGTCTTCAAGAACTCATCCCATGATCAGGAGACCAGTCCTGCATCACCAAGTAGACCGCCACTGCCTTTGAAAAGCCATGATATGAAAATGCTAGTCGATGATCCCCATTCATCGTCGAGAGGATTTTACAACTCAGATTTGATTCCTGAGGGTGAGGACAAATCGAAATCACTACCAGCTATCGTTACGAATAACGACAGCCAGATTTTGACTAGTAGTACACAGCTTGCTGCAAATGCAAATCCAACTAGTAGTATAATTCCTCCTGCCTCGCTGGTGAGTCCTGCTATTTCATCATCGGTAGGGTCCCACTTGAGACCTGGCGAGTACCAAGGAAAACCTATGAAGAAGGTGAAAAGCGCAGTTCGTTTTGGGTCAGTTGAACAGCAGAATTACGATACTAGTCGCGTGCAAGAAGCACAATCAGGTGCAAAAAAAGGCTCTGTTGTAGAGAGAATAGGCGTGACGCGTTCTCACGATACTAACGGAGAAGAGTGGGAATCCGAAGCGAAGAGAACATCGTTTTCAGCACTATTGCGGCCTTCTGTCTATTCGACGACAAGTAAGATCCTCTGCGTTAATGGCCGCACATCTCTCGCTCTTGGACTCAACGACAATGTCGGACTGCTCTTAGGTGCGGTTGTAGGAGCGGAAGGCCAGGCGACCAAGCCCTGGATAGAACAACAAAACGACGAGGCACTGGTGAAAAAGCCAGAGTTCTCAGAATTTACAAAGGAGCCGGATTATTGTTATAGAAAAGATAGCACTACAGGCACAGGAGCATTAGTGATGTCGGGTAAGCCAGAAGAGGCAGTCGAGCAAGGTTTTGGACAAGAGCAAAGCTCCGCATGGGAAACTTTCAACAGTAACGCATCCGACGTTGGGTCCTTAAATCTATGTTTAGAGAACAAGCAACGGTATGTCGCTTCTCTGGACAGCAGAATTAATGTTACACCTACAGAGTCGATCACCGGCTGCAACGCTGATAGTTCAGTACCTTTCCCGGCTATTGAGCGTGCGTCTGCGGGGGGCTCGTCGTCCTCGAAAAGTGCAAGACTTGCACGCTTTACCGGTGGCGGCACGGCCTCCGCTGATTTCTCCATATACAAAGTACGAAGAAGTGATACAACACATGGAGGAGCTGGCTTTCAAGAACAAGACGAGGAGCCAGATAGCAATGGTACTCCACTTCAGCCAAAAAGGTCAACACCATCTTCATTCCCACCACAAGCACCATCGCATCAGATGAAGGAGAAGAATGACTTCGTGTCGGACGAATATGCAAGCAAAGGGCTAGATCACGAACTTCAAACCGTTGGAAAAAGACGGCTCAGCAACAGCTCTACCCTTCTTATGACGTTTGATCCTTTCGCTTTCGTGCCGTCATTTTTACAAATCGAGCTAAAGCACTCGTCTTGCTTTATTTATTTACAAGTTGTAGTAGTAGTTCACTTTCACAGATTCCGTTGGCACTGATAAGCCTACTTAGAATGATTAACGACGAGCATTGACTTTTGCAGCTCTAGATGAAGCGGAACTTCCTTGTAGGACAAGCATCAATACTCGGAAAGTACAGCTCCTTGCTGGGTCGTTTATCATGTTCTAACGCTCTTGGCTTCACTGCGCCGCAGGGAGAAGGTGAACCCCCGTCAATATCGACCACAGGAGGCGCTGTTGCAGATTCTGCTGTTGAGGGAAGGGCTGGCTCGCTCGAGGGAAAATTCAGTCAGGGGAATATGGGCGTCGGCGTTTCCTTTGGCCCAGCGGTAGCAAGTGACATGAAAGACATGAAGGCCGACAATGTACCTCGCCTCGCCTCCGGAGGTGGTGTAAGTGCAGGTAGTGGCACAACAGGAACAGGGAAGGTGGACGCGGAAGCAGAGTCTCCCAGTACCAGTCCGAGGAAATCTGGACGCTTTAGTAGGCGGCTGTCGCAAGTGATGCAGCCGCCGCCAGTCTTTCAAGACGACAGCACTACAGAGAAGCACCACTCGGAGGAATCCGCGGCTGCCGCATTCTTCATAAGAAGCAGGCCTCTGGAAGACATCGCAGAGATTCCGACGGACCAACCCCAGCCTCCGATGCGAAATAGCGTTACAAATGCGATTGGAGAAGGTGGCTTTTCACCTCAAGTCGTGGCAGACAAGATGGTGTCCCGCGCCACCTTTCGTCGGGGTTCGCGCTTCTTTGCTCGCGCAGCAACGGCTGACATCGGGAGCCTTAGTCTCTTTCGTCGCTCAACCAGCGGTCGACGCATGTCAGCGATACGCGGCGCACCTGTCGCGGCTGGATCACCGGTCGGTGTGCGCCGTCGGAGCTCCATCGAGGACCTGCATAAAGAGTCCAAGCCCAGTTTACTGGAGAGCGCCAGTGTCAACCGGCGGCAGCAAAGGCGTACTTGGAAAGAGCGAGAGAAAACCTTGTTCGAAGAAGCACTCAAAAAGCATGTAAAGACGGTAAAAAATAGTGTTTCGATGGTTAAGAATTACAAGAAACAAGGAGGACTGTTTGGCGGTATCAATGCTGCCGGAGTAGCAGCTGCGGGATCAGGTGGAGGGTCATCTGGTCCACTAGGAAGTGCTATGTTGGAGGGGCCATTTTTGCCAGCAGGTATCGGACTAAATGCGAGTGATGGAGGGATGGCGTCCATGCCTCTGGGCATACAGTTTGCAAGAAATAGTTCGACAAATGTGATGCGACGCGGTTCCGTCCTCGGAGCATCGGCAGTGCCTCTCTCGTCTTCACTTATGGCACATCAGCTGGGTACAGTTAGTTGTACGTGCATGTCAGTTCTTCTCTCTTTCGAGTTTAATAGAGGTCAATGTAGATCTTAAGCCTAACAGGACCAAAATGAAAATCGGAACTGCAACAACCATGACATGTTATCTCAAAAGGTTCATCTAACTCACGTCGTGGTAGTGTGAGTGTCGGCGCGTTTCCTGTGATTGGTAGCCCAGTGAGGTCGTCACAGGGTATGCTACAGCGGTCTGCGACGTTCGCGTCCGCATCGGGAATTATGCAGCGAGCAGCACTAGAACTAGAATATTTCCGGTTCGAAGGAAACTCGTTGATTCCTATACCCAGAGCCAGCAAGCAAGACCATGATCCGGATTCAGACCGAGCAGGGGCGTCGGTAGGGCTTTCATCTAGTCATTTTGGAGAGACCGGCCCGAGGCAGCGAATCCTCGAGGAGGAGAATCACGCTGGAGGTCCAAAAACCGAAAACGGCGCGGCAGCGGGAGGATCAGCTACTGGCAGCCCGAATTCTCTTCCAAGGACGGGAGGAAACACCTCAAGAGATCACGATACTGACGCGTTTGGTGGAGGAGAGTTATCAACGGGACGTGCTAGCTTATCGCGGATTGAAGAGGAGGTGGGAAAGGTCGTAAGCAATATGACATTCTTCGAAAATGATGAGCTCCTTCATGATGAGGAGGCGCAGAGGCAGGATGAGGCTCCACCCAACGAGAAACAAAATCCGATTCAGGAAAGACAAACATCTCACATGGATAACATGGACAACAAGGACAAGGCTTCCAGGTCATTTATTCATGTAGCGGCAACCCCAGGCCCAGACCGTCATCACCAACAAGATGCCGGCGAAAAAACACCTTTGTTTACACCAATGCAAGAGCCTGGCAGTGGTGATAAGAATTTTGTTGGCACCGAGTCACCCGGCACCAGTCGCGGAGGTTCCTTAGCAAATACAACACCAACATCATCGCAGCTCTGCTCCCCGATTACTCCTCTACCGTCTGCAGCTAAAGACCAAGAAGGCAACGCTGTAAAAGAACGTAAAAGTGGAGAAGGCAGCTCCGGATCCATTACAGGGCCTGGAGTGTCTCGTGAGCGCCGCCAAAGTTCAATTCGACGAACGTCCCTTGTGCGGGATGTGACTGGGCGAATCAGTCTCATCTCGGCCGCAGACCTCAAACGCATGACGGATATGACCCCGCTGGGTGCGGTCCGACGGGCTTCCGCTACCGCAGCGGCGCAGGAGAGGGATCGGGAACGAAAGAGCGAGAAAGTTGATGCTGCTATGAAAAGAAATGAAGTGAATCCATCTCAATCTGTAGTTCGACTAGGTTCTGGTTCTTGGTGATAGTCGTTTTCTAGTTTACTGTTGAGCTGCATTCTCGAACTCCATTCCCCCCCGTCCTGCATCTATTAAGCAATTCATTGCAGAAAGTGTATGTATGCATAGGCCATAGGGGTCCTCACTCAATAGAAGCGACGTTCATTCCTAAGCAACAGCGACGCTCGTCAACTGGCACTGCGAGTGTAAGGATAGATCCGGCTGTGATAAGACGAGAGGAAGCAAGCGCCGAGACCGACCAACCGGAGGATAGACCTAGCTGGCCGAAAAGGGATCACGATAAAGCAAGACGGCTTTCCCAGGACGAAGCATTCACGATGCGACATAAGAAGGAACCTCCTGGATCGGGTTCATCAAGAGACCCAGGCGTTGGTGCAGATTCTTCATCTTCAGCGCCGAAAACGTTGATAATTTCCGGAGGGGGTGCTACTTCTTCTGAAGGAAGCAAAGTAGAACAACACGAGTCGGGGAAATGCAATTCCTTCGATTCGTCAGAATCCGATGACTCAGACGATGGTATTAGTAGGAAACAAGGCAAGACAAACGAAAAGTCGTGGTCCACATCAGAACAGCATAACGATCCCTCACGCAGCAAGCATGCAGCGATCCTGAGTGACCGTGAAATCGCCCTTGTTTTCTTACGTACACTTTACGCGTCCGCCTGTTCGCGTGCAGGGTTGATCGACGTTGGCGCAGACTCCATTTCCAGTCGTATTTTGCAACACCAGGCGAATCTTTCCACTTCTCTTGCCGGGAAAATTCAGAGATCCGAGGAACCACTGAGGCAGATAAACGTTTCGGCGCCGCCACCGCGTCGCAGTAGTCTCAAATCTTCGACACCCGCAAAGTCGAGAAGTAGCGGCGTCGCGGGAGAAACTGAAACGAAATCAGGCGATGCTTTCTATGATTGGGGTCGTGCAATTGCGATTTTGATTTTGACATTGTGATTGGCTGTAGCCATTGCAAGTCGTAGTTGTTTCTCTTCTTGAACATTCAAGTCTCTAACGTTCAGGCGCGACTTCATCTTCTACTTTCAGCAAGCCTTTTCTCAGCGACGCGTCAGATGGCAGCGCGGTTGCATCGTTTTCATCGGTGCGACGCATGAGTGTTACGTTGAAAGAAGAGCCAGACATTCTTGCTGTTCCACAGGCCGAAGAGGATGACGCCATGTTGTTTTTATGGGTAGTTGTTTTTCATCATTTGGCCCTGGCGTAAGGTTGAGTTATGACTATCCCGAGTGGATTCGGACTTCCTTCTGCTCTAAAGCAAAGGGGAACAACACTCAAGAAACCACCTAGAGTCGAATGAAGTGTTCAGCGGATGAAAAACCTCTACCTCCAATTTTCGATAAGCGAGCGACTGGGCAGGACTATAACACAAGCACTATTGCGGGTTTTAGTCGTCAGTTGAAATCAGCTTTGAAAACGACATCGATTGGCGGCAGTCGGGTCACGACAGCACGTCTCCAGGAAACACGTGAGGAAAGCGACTCATCGGATCTAGATGGAAGTGATGGGCCAAGGGGAGGAAAAAAATTATGCAAGATCATCAAAAATAGAGGTACTGCTACTAGTACGTACTAATAGTTGATGGACTAAGTTTAAGTAGGTACCTAGTAGTAGCAAAAGATACCAAGCGCAAGTATCTAAATCGAATGACTTTAAGCACGACCGCTCCTTCGAAGTCTAAAAGTTGGGAATAAAGCAGCACCGAAGTCAGTGTCAGGCCATTTGCGAGCACGTCTACAACGTGCGGTAGCAGAACGAGCGGCAGAGGAGTTGCCATCCCCCGATATGCGGACTGACCGAAAAACTACTTTTTTCGGCAGAAAATCTACTGAACGTGGAGTCAATTTATGAACGGGGAGTACGATGGTATATGCGTCGAGAGGCACGCGTGCTACGTAAACAACTGCTCGCCATTTCCACAAGCAAATACTGTTCTTAGGTGATAGATACCAGCAATCAAAATTTTCATGATCCAGATGCCCCTCGCGTTCTCTGCAGCATCAGCATCGAAATCGATTATAGCTGTTTCTTCTCAATGCAACTTCTTACCTCTTTCTACGTAGAACTTTTTTAGCTTCTTCCTTCTATCGACGTCTTTCTTCATTTCATCCACGCGATCTTGGTGAGATGTTCCATATACGGTATTTCACGTTCTGCATGCATTTTCCAGAGTCCAAGTTGCTCATTGACAAGTTGGCATGGCACCAGGAGAAGCTAGGAAAGATGATCACCGAAGAAAAGATAGAGTTTATCTTCGAGGAGGTCCAGGGTGCGCTCACAGGACTCTTGCTGGGATACGTTACAGGTAAGAGAGGAGTGTACCTGATCTTAAATAGGTACTACGGATAAACTTGATTACGAAAACCTGCTTTTCACCAGTTTATTCTTGTCGGGTCTTGCAATCGCAGAAAGTAAGTACTCATTTATCAATATTTGGAAACTCATGAAAACTTCCTTCATGGGAATTGATCTGACAATTGCTCAAATAAACTCCTTCAGATGCGCTCGAAGCGACGCAGAAAAAGGCACAGATGGAAACAGTTCGTGCAGACCGCGTCATGGACTTCCTTGGGGAGGTGGGTCTAGCGCCTCTTGTGGAAGAAGAGGAGAAGATACTCAAAGACACGCTGATGAAGTACCTACTTATTTTTACCTAGGATGTCGACGCTTCACATAGACATATCAGTGAAAACTCATTTGCTTTCCTCAATATCTTGCTTCCAATGCAGGAATTCCAGAAATGGTTGTACACTGTAGGTACCTTCGCAGTCTCCACCCGAAGCCAAACAAGAGAAGCGACGGCATAGAGCGTCGTGCCAACTGGGAGGCGCTGCGAAAAATCCAACTGTCTGCGATGGATGTGGTTAACCTGGTGAATCAAACCTTGGAAAATTTTCAGGCAGTTTATGATGACCAGAAGACCAAGCTCATCGACGATTTTGCTCTAGATACGGATGTGCTCCCGCAATTCTCGATCGCAGCAGGAGTGGGACACCATGTACTTCACTTGAGTTGCTGTTCGCTATCCTACGCCTGCTATCATACTTTTTCTATACGAAGCTAGGCCTAGGCGCTCCTGCAACAAGTGTGTTTGATGGAGTCCACATTTAAGCTCAAGCAAGTAGTCCCGCTATGTATTCTCTTTGTTTCTCGATGTTCGGAAGTCATTGGAGAACCATGACAAGTGTCAGGCGGAGCGCCTTGTCAGTGTCAAGAGGAGCGCCGTGACAAGTGTCGGGGCGAGAGTCCTGACAAGTTTCAAGCGGAGGGTCTTGGCAAGTGTCGGGGCGAGAGTCCTGGCAAGCGTCAAGCGGAGGGCCTCGGTGGGTGTCGGGGCGAGGGTCCTGACAAGTATCGAGCAGAGGGTCTTGGCGAGAGTCCTGACAAGTGTCAAGAGAAACGCCGTAACAAGTGTCGGGGCGAGAGTCCTGACAATTGTCAAGCGGATGGCATTGGCAGGTGCCGGGCTGAGGGTCTAAATATGTGTCAAGCGCAGGGTCTTGGCAAGTGTCGGGGCGAGGGCCTTGACAAGTTTCCATGGCGCTCCCCCTGGCACTTTTCGCGAGGAGAGCCCCGAAAAGTATCAGGGCGAGAGCTTTGCCCAGACAAGTTCCACGGAGAGAGCATTGACAGGCATCAGGGTGGGAGTATTGCCAAGACAAGTGGCACGGTGAGAGTCGTGACAAGTGTCAAGGCGAGAGTCGTGCCCAGGTGAGAGTCGTGGCCAGGGTTAGACCCAGTTTCGGACAGTGTGCACCGCGAAGAGAGTCCTGACAAGCGTTATGTTTAAGGAGAGTCGCCTTCTTGGCAAGTGTCTAGTCGGCCAAGCGTCTCGATGAGAGTCTAGTAAGCGGAGGGCCTACCAGGTGTCTGTCAAGGTAGCGGGGCTCTTGCAGTTTCTTGACAAGGGTTATCGGGACCAGAGTCAGAGTCTTGGTTGACGGGTGTCACTTGCCAGGGCGCTCCCCCCTCTGCTTCTCCTGAAACTAGACAGCACTTTTCATGACTCACCTCGTGGCACTTGTCAGCTTCCCCCTGACACTTGTTCTATCTTGTCAGGGCTCTCCCTTCGACATTTGTCAAAGCTATCCAATGAGTCGAGCTGGACACTTTTGGGCCTCTCCATAGTGCCACGTGTCTGGGCTCCTTTTCTGATGACAGAAGTATTTGCTTGACTTTCCCTTTTCGCTTTGCATGGATGCCACTCTGTACTTCAGATCGAAGACGAAACGCATATGATGCGTGATTTGCTGGAACTTTACAAGGGATTTTGCCACATGGATACACGCAAGTGCGGAGTTCTCTCCGGCAACCAGTTGAATCAGCTAAGTCGAACCATCTTCCGCGAAAATCGTGCAGCAAAACAGAAATATCTACACAATGTCACGCAGGTATCACTTCTGTCAGCGTGTATTGCCACAGAAGACCACTGTACGTAGATGTAATTCTTCTTGTACTTTTTGTCAAAAGACTACCCTAGGCATAGTATGCCTAGGGTAGTCTTTTGACAATTATATGTAGACTGGTACCGCACGTACAGATAAGGTCTTGAACTTTCTGTCTCGACCTGTGCAAAAGCCACAATAGCCTTAAAATTCTTCCCACCTCCGCCTCCGTTCCCCTCGCAGCCACGACGTACACGCCACTCAGGTGAACTTCTGCGACTTTTTACGGTTGGTTCACAAAAGACGTTTGGATGACTTAGATGCGATGAAAAATGAACTCTGGAAAATGACTCCACGAAGTTCAGGGCATTCGTATCATGACCAATACCACGGCGCACCCGACGATGACCTCTTTCGGAAGCCTGGCCGCCAAACGTTGGATGTCACTGCCATTGAAAACTATAATCGCGAGCATTCGCACACGCTCTCGCAGCCTGATGTTTGCAAGATGTTGAGTACTTTTGTTTGGCTTTTCTTATTTTTCTGTTGGTGGTGTTGGCGTTGGACAATGCTACTTGTAACTTTGATTCTACTGTATGGGTATGCTGGGTACTGAGCCTGAGTAGATTTTCAGGAGTCCGTCGAAAAATACGAAGAGGCAGACAACGTCTGGATGGCCAAGCCGGCTTTTATCTATTTTGCTTCCGACGCTAACGCGTAGCATGTTATCGATTCTTATTCAAGATGAAAATATAATCATCAGCCCGGCTCGAGATTTTTCCAAAATCGGTGGCAGAGCAGCTTGAAATCAAGGAGATTCTGGAGCTGGTGTTTCCAACTGCTGACGACGTGCTATCCTTCGACGAGTTTCAGTACCTGTGTAAAAAGATTCAAAACCTGCTGTGCTTCAAGTACGCTGAAAGCGAGCTACGTTTCGTGCAGAAATTTTTCGCTCCAAGACAGGTCTCTTCTTTTCGCAAGTCGTTTGAGCGACTGGCGGATCCCGGTTCGGAACGCGTAGAGCTAAGCCAAGTACGCAATTATCTGCTTGTGACCTACAGACTCACAGTAGAGGTGCGAGAGCTGTGGAGATTTCTCGAGGAGCAAGTCCTCATGGTCAACGAGCGTGGGGTACCAGGACACGAAATGCTCAATATTAAGGCTTGAACCAAATGCATTTCCATTTATCCAAATTTTTTTTTCGTCTAGAAGTACTTAGAACGTATAAGTACGTTGTTTGTGTTGCCGATTAGATCCCATTGTCGAAGGTCAGCTGCCGAACTACTGGCTCAAGTCAAACTTATAGATACTTGTCACGGGAAGTACAAGTAGTTTCACCTCAATTTCTAAAATGAACGTTACAGCGCGACGCATGTCAATGATGAGTGGGACCAGTGCTGCCCTTGCCACCATAGGGCGTGGAGTTGCGCCTCAGGGAGATCAGAATGCGGGTTACGCACCTCAGCAGGAGCAAGAAAATGGTTCATCCGGAGTATCTGGAGCTGCTGGAGGAGGCAATACAAGTGGGCATGTAGTTAAGGCTTCTAAAAATCCGTCTTGGTCTTGACAAGAAGTACTATCAATCTCCTTGACGAGATTGTCTGTTTGAAAGAGGAGAAAAAAAGATTCAGCGGTCAGAAAATGCATTTCACATCAAGATGGTAAATTGCTAGAAGTTGTACTAGAATTTCGACGCGAGTCCGTCTAACTCTAACAATGGCGATATTACTGCAAACATAATTGCTAGCCTAGACGCGGGGTTGTCGGCACAAGTGGCTGGTGATGAGTCCAGCTTCAAGACATCTGCAGGCCCGAAATCGGCGACCTTTTCGGGTAATATACCAGATCTTCATAGTAGTGCCATGATGAATAGTGTGGGAGCGAGTAATGTTGGCATCAGAGACCACGATGTCGGCCCTTCAACAGCAGGTTACGTCGGCCCTAGTACAACACTGAACAGCGATCATCGAATCGGGGAAAAGGCCCAGCTCAGCAGGCACAACCAGAGTATTCACGATGCCACCACTTTGTCTATTCCATTAGGGAGCGCAACTGGCGTGCACTTTCAAACCAGTGGAACCGACCACAACTCGGAGCGACAGGGAGACCCGTCATCGCACCATCATGAGGGAAATAGTGCTAGCGGAATCAATACAACCGCAGCTGGCGCGGGAACGAACAACGGGATCAGCAACATAAGTTCAGGGACTTCTACGTCAGCTACAGGAACTGCCCATCATATTTCAAGCAACTCATCTACGAATCCAAATGCAACTGTGACACCTAGTGGCGCAGTAGGCGCAGGTGTGCATGGCAATCCAAATATTGCAAGTAGAGATCACACAATAGCAATACGCGCACAGAGAAGGCAAACACTCCGAACAGAGCGCCGGATGGAAGTCAATCCATTAGCAGTGGAATATGGTGGTAGTGGAAAGTTCATCTTTACGGCCACTACAACTACATGTAGATGTAGTAAATCAGGACCGGTACTACTTGAAATTGAATTTCTTCTATTTCTACCACTCATCTACATCTTTGTCTCCGCAATGTTACAAAAGACGGTACGAGGCACATGTTGATGTTTGTTAGAGTATCCGAGCAGAAAGTACTTGTGCTCGGGCAATACCTCGACGATATTTTATCTTTCTGTTTTTTGTAGCCGTAGAAGTAGAGGTTGTGCTTGGTCATGTTCTAAGATACCCAACGGCTTCGGCAGCGGAACTGGGGGTCAGCAGCAGCTCTCACTTGCGTGGTTACAGGAGTTTGGGCTGTCATTCGACCAGTTCATTGTCGTCCTCCACTGGGCCCTGTCATCCAAGAAGCCACCGAAGAAGCAGAAAGCGGCGACTTCGCAGGCAACGTCGGGTGCTGCTAATAATACTATTACTAATAATATTGTAATTGTTAATAATGATACCTCCGGTTTGGCGTCTGCCGGAGGAGGAGGACTTCAGCCAGGGCAACGAGGTGGCCAAGCGGCTACGGGCTCGCCTAATATGAATAGCCATGGCGCTGCAAGCGGAGGTGGGTTGGGTAGTGGGAATGCCGCGACATAATCAGGGGAGTGGTCGCGTTAGGTTGTGAGAATGGGACTGAGTTCGGTCGTAAGTAAGGAAAGGACTTTCCAATTACGAAGAAAAGGATGACGAGCGGCAGTCATCAGATAGTCACAGTCACAGAAATGATGCGCTCTTTGTCTTTGCCGTTGACAGTCTTGATGCTACATTGGCGATACAATAACAAGGAAGATTGAGAAGTCACGACATATGGATAATCGGCAGGATTGAGTCACATAACACGATGATATATACCGCAATTTGGATGATATTTTTCGAGTGTACTGTCCCTTTAGTCAATTTGAATGTCATGACGTTTATGCATAGATAGTGATGTTAAGGTTACTAAGAAAAACGGTAAATTCATATCACCATAAGATGCACAGATATGAAGGAGCCTTGTTCTTCATTTTCATCTTCTCCACAATGAAATATGTTAATGTAATCAATGTTTATACAGCTTATTTAGAAAGTTAGATATCAAAAATATCGCGCGAGTAATTCACCCTACTACGGTACAAAATATAGTATTTCCTATATTTTGCTGTGAGCTTTGACTTTCTCTTATACACCAAAGATGGCGGTTCTTCGACCTAAGTTTTGATCTAAGTCAATCTCCGTGCATGGGTGGCGATGCAGTCGCAGTCAGTTAGATATTATATGAAAAGACAAGTATTATATATAGGATACATGTAGAGGTAGATCTAGATGTACTACCTAAGAAGTACATAGAACAAGCAAAGAATACATGGGCTTTTTGTTGTGCATCTATGGTTCTGCAAGTAATTTGAAGGTAACCCAGACCTCCGATGAAAAGTGAAAAAATCACTCTACTTACGTCCATACTCAGCAGTCTGATTACGATTCTGGTAGGATAATTTTGCACAGACTCTTTTTCTTTTGGCACTAGCAATTTTTGCAGCGGTACAAACAATCTAGTAGAGGCAGGAATTTCTACTTTGCGGGAGATGAATACTAGTACTGACGTAGCGGCTTATGCGGACAAGTTCACGTCATGCTCATGTGAAGATGATTTGATAAAATTTGAGCGGTGGTATGATACTATGCTATGTATCACGGACCGGTACGTTGTAGCGATCTGTCTTTTCATGCCGTCTCGCAAGCGAAGGGAGATTTCAGTTCGTGCTTTTCGGACAGCAAACACATTCAGCTTCGAAAATTTCATCCGTATCACCGAAGATGCAGGGTCATCCATTTTCGCCTATACTGTTTCGATTTGATGTTTTTCGCATGGATTTTTATTCTCTTTCTCCAGAATTTTGAATTATAGGACATGCTTGCGTCTTCAGCAACGGCCACCACGAGTGAATCTCACAATTTTCTGTCGTGCTCGTCTGCCTACGAGCGCGGAGAGACAAGAAAGAGAGTGTCGAGTTCAGTTAGCTAGAGAAGAGTCATTCGTCAGTTTCCGCATGAAGAGATTTGCTGCTGTTGTTTCAGATCGATGAGTAGTGATGGTATCGACCGTATGGACCTTAGGTGTGCTTTCCTACTGCTGCTGTTGTGCATGAGCGCATTTTATCTACTTACCTTTATTCCTGCCATCCACATGGAGGCTGAATTATTTTGAAGCAGATCCTGCAAGTGCACAATGTTGACGCGAGGGTTGATTAGTTGTCTCTACTTTCTTGTTCTTCTTCTTTCATCTCTAGTTGCTGACGCTATTGCGATTGTCGTATTGATTCTTTGTTTGGTGCAGGTTCTGCTTATCTTTTCGAACATCATCTCGTCCTTTTGTTTCAGAAAATCCAATAGTGGTGTAAGTGTAAGAAATGGTCAGCAACAGTGTTCGTGTTGGTCACTGCTACTGGTCCCCTTGTCCGTTCCGCGATTAGAGGCTTGGTTGTTCTGTTTGCGAGATGTGGTGCTACGAAGCACATCCTCACCTATAGTATTCGCAGACGCCACGTCGTATCTCTTTGCCACATCTCCACGAAGATATCACGATCAGCATACAGGTGCATCCCGATTGCAGGATAACATCAGGAAAGAAAGAAGCGAGCAAGAGGGAAACGTCGCCGCATATGAGGAGACCGCAAGTGGGATCATCACGGTGTCTTCGTCCTCTCATGACAAAAAGCACAGCGATGGCACGGAAGAGAAAAACGAAGAACTGCATCGCCATGGTTGGATGGCGGAAGGGGCGCTCCAAGATCCGGATCTGACGCCCGAAATGGTCTGGATTATGGCTTTACATCTGGTGGCCATGATGATGTTGGATTTCCTCAGCAAATATTGAGTTGCTCTCTCTTGATGTCCTTGTATTACTATTATGTTTTTATTAATATTCTAGCATGCCATGATCGAGATCGCAGCATCCTCCCTCTAAGTAACCATGCTTGATGAAAAGGATTTTTTAGACTGGCTCTAACGATAGTCTCCAACAGCTTTACCGCAGTCTAGATGGCGTAGAGTGCGATGGTTTGGTGCAAGCGGCTACTGTACCGCCAATTCGCAAGGCCCCCGATTGCGAGTATATTTGTGCCCAGGAAGTCCAATGTGAGGCCTGGCAGTGGATCAATCGAACTTGTTGGTGTTAAGGCATCTTCTTTGATACCGAGCCAAGTTCCACCATTAGGACTAGGAGTCGGTGTAGGCTTGTAGTTTTATCTGCTACTACAAACAGAAACAGCACGATGAGGAGACATTCTTACAAATGTAAGCGTCGGCCTGCGACAGCGACTCTGCAGAGCCGCTTAGTCCTCTACTCCGCATATTTGTAGATAGTAGCTTTGTCTTGCTCGGCTCACAATCGCACGTAGTACTATGTATATGCTCTAATGCTTGGGTAATCCGTTTCCCAACCGCTGTAAGGGTCTTCGCGCGTTCTGGCCGCCACGACCACTCGAGCTGTTGCAGGCAGAACGGGACTGGTACGATGGCCCGAATGTTAAGGAATGAAGGCAGCAGACTCAACGTCACGTCTTCGTGTTTAATCAAGATGAGAGAAGAAGAAGAAGAAGAAGAAGAACAGCTTCGACCACCTCCAGCAGTTACTGAGTATCCTCTGATGATGAACTTTTATTGCCACGTAGACTAGCACCAGGACCAGCATTTCTCTAAGCGTTGCACGAAGAGCTTGTGGAAAGGCGATAGCACGGAGAGCGCTGGCTTGCAGGTCAAGCAGTTCTTGTCAAGAGCCGAGCGAGAATTGATTCCGTTTTTTAATCGCCAAGTCATCGGCGGGCGCCTTCGATGGTTCTCGTGGCGATTCGAGGAGAGCTCGTGGGCTGAAGGCTTACGCCTTTACTCGCGAAAGGAAAGACTTTGGGATGCGTTAAAACCGAAAGCCAATGATAAGGAACATAACAACGCCGTTCAGCCACAGCCACTCGATCAGACCACCGACACAGAGTTGCGTACATTTCATGAGACGAGACGAGCTTATCGCGTTGGGCATCATGAAGATGACAAAACTATGGATTTCTGTCAGCGCCGAGACGAAAGATTTGCGTCAGATTACCCTTGGGCTAGAGCTGAAACGGACACTAGTGAGATGCGGAAAACGAACATTCGGTCCTTGTCTTGAGGCTATTCATGTAGTAACTATACTTTCCAACTTTCATCTCCACAAACTAATCGCGATCAAGAAGGTAAAATTGGAGCGGAAAGATCTCCTACTTTTCCTATGAAGTAGACTCTTCAATTTTACAAGCTCGACTTCTAATGATAACGTTACTCTCTGCTTCGATTGCGCAGTGCGATTCCAGCGCACATGAGGAGCGGCAGATTTTTGAATTTCGGTATTGGTCCTTGCCTCTTCAAGGATCCGATGCACTCCTTTTTTCATCACGGGCTTGCCGGCAAAGACGCACTGCTCGTGGACGACCCGCCAATGAACGGATTCGGGTTCGAACGAAATCTGGGCATGTTTCAATTATGCTGAGATTATAGTAAATTGTAATCTTCTTGGTTTGAATTCGATATTGTGAATGGTTCCGATATTTGGTAACCTGAATTTGATCCTAAGGGAAAACTAACAAGAAGAGAACCCTTAGGATCAAACTCATGTTACCAAATACCAGAACCATACATATTGGATAATATCAATATCTTCATTGCTTCTTGGTTCTTTCTTAGTTAGGCTGGCTCCACCGATAATATCATGCTTTGCCTCTAGTACCTCCTGAATGGCAGTGATTTTTTTGTCAATGTCGGCACAATTGGACCGAGTTCGGGATGAGCATCCATTTTCTATCTTTGATCGAACACGTCGTTGTCGACGTCTGACTCTGACTTGGGTGGCAACTCCTGTCTAAGGCTCCTTGCTGATTTGAAGAACATTCTGCCGAATTCTGAGGAGTTTGTCAGAGTCAGTAAGCTGGCTGGGTTCGATTCAAGAGAGATCGAGCAATTTAGAACCCAGCACGATCAAGGACGTCTTGCGACGGACAAGCCTGTGAGTGATTTCGAAGCCAACGGCGAGATGAAGACTCCCCATGTTAAAGAGCAGCGACGCGCTTCATCACATGATAGTAAGAAGAATTGGAGCATCAAGGGCAGGAGTAAGGGCGAGCGCACGACAGAGGGAGGATCTTCGTCAAAGCTTCTCTCTGGTTGTCGATACTATCGCAACACGCGGATAGTTTTTGATACGGTCACGCCCAGCAACGTGGTTTCCACTCTACGTCGACGCTCGAACGGGACATGGTTTACGAATAAGCCAAGTAGACCAGCAGCTACCTTAGAACGGACGAGTACAAATGATCACGGCGTCATTGAAACGGCGGGGTCCAGTTCTGGCGGAACCCGCAAAGATGTTGACGAGGAGCCTCCGATAGAGTTTGTGATTGTGGATATCGACTCTCATGATTATCAAATCATACGGGAAATCGTAGCACATGGGCCGAAAGTGTTGGTGTATATGGTCGAAATCGCGACCCATTTCCCGCCACCCTTCAAGTATGCGCAAATTTATCAGCCAGAAGAGGTCGTTAAGGTACATTCCAATTTTGTGTAGAGGAATCTAAGTAGTACTCCTAGTTGTGATTGTGTAGAAGAATCTAAGGATCACCGAATGCTGCACTTCAGGAAAAAGGTCGTGAATAAATTTGAAACTCACGTCAGTAGAGTCCTCCAGTCTAGCAACTTTTAAGTACACGTAAGGCATCTATAAGTACAACCCTCCTCCTCCTGCAACAAAATTCAGTGAAGAAAAAAAGACGAAAGCACAATTATGTATGCATAACAAACTGCATCTCAGTTTTCCGAAAAGTTGCGTTCTGGTGCGTACACAACACGCTATGAAGGTCTGGCAGGTGTTTCCTTTTCCATGATTTTCGATTTGCTGAAAGACACCCACGATTTCCTGATGTTCCCTGACCTCGGAGACGCAGTTTTTGCACACAAAGATCTGAGGCCCCACTTGGAGCGCGAGTACGGCATTCGACTGCCCATGGACGAATTTCTCTGCTTCGCGAAAAGCTATCTTTGTTAAGGCCAGGCCAGGAGTGCGTAGGTACTTATGCTTTTTCTTCTGCTTCCTTCATCGAATTATAAGTAAAAGGAGTCTCTTACTCTTATTTACGACTGTGATCGTTTTTTGTATCACCCGCATGCGTTGTGCACTTTCTCGGCCAGTCTTGCACCGTCGCAGAAAATGTTTCGTCTTGTCAATGATCCTATAGATACGATCACCAAAGACGCAATGACGATGTTGCTTTACTTCTCTTTGTTTTGTAGGTATATCTACAACATGCAATGTGAAAGCAAGAAGTAGGTTATCTACTTATCATTCGTAGGTAGTGGTAGATGAACTACAACATTACAACATTTACAATTTGAAATGGAAATCAAGTTTAAGAGCAAAACAACCTCGTCTAACTCTGGTTCATGTACCCAACCGATGTCGTGCGTCAGTGGACATTTATGCAGAACTTTTCCAATGTGCACAACGTCCTGCCATGGCTCTGGCGAAATGTGACAGCATCCGTTGACGACACAGGATTTGGCAAAGAGGACCACAGCTTTTCTCTGTACATCTGAAGGAGAAGGGTATCCAGACCTGGGGGGTTTTGGAGTGGAAAGATGCAGAGTATACACGGCGTATCCAACACACGCGGAAAAATATCCAACGCCTTAGAACATGGATCATGGATTAAAATGAATACGCAGTAAAGACGAGAGGGTGAAAGTGAAGATGCTCTGAATCATGAAGTTGAAGGCAATATCATTATCATTATAGCTAGATACTGACACGCTTACGCATATCCAACAACATCGTGCAGGCACATATTCGCTTTGTTCTTTCTCGCTACGCCTACGCTAGAATTCTATTCGCGGCTGTCCATTACCGGTTTTACTCTTCACTTGCAAGACGAGTCACGGTTTTGGAGTTTTTCATTTGCTGCTAACATAGTTTGCGACAGCTAAGCTGGCATTCACTCGCGTGGAGAAGATGTTTTCTCTTGTTCGTGATCGCTTGTAGGAGGCCTTTCTTCACTTGTAAAATTAAGTTCCGTTCACTCTTACTGTAAGACGTAAACGTCCTTTGGAGTTGAGCTTTTTACTCTTAAATGTGATAGGGAAAGAGGTAGTCACCATCGTAGTCGATATTGATGTCGCGTAGTTGATTTTCGTTGCATGATTATCGTTGCTCCCCGTTCTTGTGGCTATAGTCGTATTGATCGAGGACTATATTTACGTCATTTTAATAGGATAGAAGAGCGTTCCATTCATTGTAAAAATGAGTATCAGAAGTGCGGCTTTCGTGTCTTCCTTTTGGTTAGTTTAGTTGCACAACATGAGATAGCGATAGCCACGATATCTAAGAGCATTATAGGTGGAGGACGATAGAATAACAAGGTCAAGTAGACGGCACCTCTGGTCTCCTGCTCACACCGCTCTCGCGCATTGCAACGACGGACGGTGATCTTCAGTCTCGTCTACTCCTTACGTTGCGTGTTGCACATGAACCCCTGTCAGTGAATTAGATTCATACATCGCAGAATGTCCGCGAGTCTTGCCCGCACCCCTGGCATGGATATGGAAGATGGCGAATACCACGTCGTCGATAAGGATGCCGATCCGAGCGCATCCTTGTCCACGGCTCGACTCGGTGCGGGCGGAACATCAGCAGGTCCCAAAACGAATTCACCAGCACTATCGTCAACGGTCGCCATGAATTCTACGAGCACAACGACTGGTCTGGGTCTTGGCTCGGAAACACCTCAACAGGAACACCAAGAGAAGTATTCTGCTTCGTCTCTAGCGTCTTCTCCTGGAGAAACGAGTGCTATCATCAATGGAGCGGCAAATAGAAGTAGTGCGCCGACGAGCAGCACGACGGCGGCGGGCATGGCGCAGGATCCCGAACCTACGCGAGAAGTGGTGGACCCAGGTGGAGCTGGATTGCCGGCATCAACGCCGTCGTCCTCTAGAGTCTCCTCGCCTGCTGGCAGCGTTGCCAAAACTAAGGTGAGTGTCTCCTGCCAAGGCTGCGGCAAACAGACCAATTCAGAACTGTGCTGTCCAACTTGCAACAGTTTTGGCCGAAGTAGCTTCTTCTGTACGCAGGACTGTTTCCGTCAAAACTGGGCAGTCCATAAGCGTTTGCACGTCCTCTTGCAGCAGCAAAAAGACCTGGCGGGACAGTTTCCTCAAACGGAACCTGCGACACCGTCATCGAGCATGGGCGGCAACACACCGGGGTCAGAGTCTAGAAAGTGTCTGGACGAAAGCTGTGGCGATACTTCTTCCACACCCAGGAATGACGTCTTTCAGAACGAAGGGCTGCTGAAGCGAGGAGGGCAAAGCATCGGGCTTTCCTCGCTGCGAGAGAAGATGTTTCACGCAAGCACGCCAGGAGGTGTGCCGACCTCACGATCCTCTCAAGACGAAGAGGACATCGACGAGAGCAAGAACAAGCCCTTGTCGCACATGATGCGAGCGTTGGTGAGCCAACCCTTCATCAGCAACGTGCTCCAGCAACTTCCCGCACCGCTTGTGTCTGGCGGCGCTGCCTTGATGAATGGGGCAACCGGGAGCAGGCTGGCGAGTCCCCGCACGCCAGGGGGACCGATCTTGCCAGGGACTCGCTCCGATGGGAGTTCCTCAGGAGCAAGCAGCAAAAACATCTGGGCAGGAGGCATGATCAATTTTAACGTGCCTCATGAAACGCTGACAAAAAATGGAGACGGTGGCGCTGGAGGATCATCGCGTTCGACGTTCTACATTTCGCCTGGAGGTGCAGCTCTTGGTCGGAGCGCTGCGGGTTCCGCACCTGGTTCGCAACACGGAGTAGTGCGGTGTTTCCTCGGCTTCTGCAGCGCTTTGGCTAGTGCGCCGCGCCCCCTGCGCTTGCTCCTTCTCGGCGTCGGATTGGTGTTTTCCCTCTACGTGTATGTCACTCGATGGTTAGCATCCCCTGAGATGAACGGTGTCTTGTCGGCGAAGCCAGTTGGGCCACCGATTGCAGGTCAGGACGCGACGAAAACGAAAACATCCTCGTGGTCTGCAACTGTGATTACGATGGATATCATTTTTGATAATCATGCGTAATCATTTTCATTTCGTTCTGGATTTTCACCGCATCGCGCACTATGCGCTTGTTTCTTGCTCCTGGAATCGCGTATCTCTTATGTATTTCAGGAGCGTCCTTCGCGCTGCATCCCGATATTTACAGTATGCTTTCGGGAGAACAAGAAATGAGCTGTTTTTTTGACCAGTACTAGCACTAGCACAGAGACGAGTATAATACATCTCAAGAACAAATGTGCTCACGCAGTCTCTAAGATTAGCAAGACGCATGGTCAGGACCTATCGGCAGGCATGCAGGAGATGCTGAATCGCTTAGACGAACAAGAAAAGCGTATCGAAAAGCTCGAGAAGCACCTAAACCTTGGCAAATTTGTCGACGAATTCACCGGTGTCTCGGGGCAGCCGAGATTGAAAGTCAAGTCGTTGTCGAGCAGTGCTAGCACAGGAGTGGCGTCCTTTGGTCCTTCACCTACAGCAGACTCCACGACGCGGGAAACGCACGCCACTGAGCCGATGTTCCAACAGCAGCAGCAGCAGCAGCAGCAGCTAGTACCTCAGGCGACTGCATCAGGACAAGTCCCGGACAGTGCTGCTGCTGGCGCGAACACACTGGTTATTCATGATGAGTCACATCGGCAGATGAATTTTCAGGCGGCCACATTTTCTGATGTTGTTGCTACAACGGCAAGCACAGCATCGTTCGCAGCCCCAGGTGCTACCTCCTTTGCCGCTCCTGCAGCACATCAAAGTGCGCCTGCAACTACCATCAAAACATTTCCCGGAGCACCGGTTCCATCTTCAGTCGAAACGGCACTAGTCGCTTCAACGACAACATCCAGCAGCGGTGATCCTTCCTCGCTGTTTGCCGCCGCAGGACAAGCAAAGCCAGAGTCCTCCAGTGTCGCGTTCGCAGCTCCTATGCTTCAGCAGGCTGCCTTCGTGACCGATGCAGCAGAGCCGCACCGTCAAGGCCATGCGCCGCGATCTTCAAGTGTATTTGCTATTAATGATTTTTCCCACCTTTATGTAACAGCTGCATTCATGCCCGACTGATAACGAAAAATTTTTGTGGCACAGAAAGCTCCCACCTCCTCGGAGGCGTCTGTAAGGCGATTGTAGCGAGAATAAATTCCACATGACGAAATCAAGATGCTGGTTCGTAGTTGTACTACTCAGAGTATTTTTTACCCTTACCAAGACGAGGAGGAGTGGTTTCGGCATATTGAAGATGTACAAAAACCGTCATTGCGATTTCCATAGGATTCTGATGAAGAAAGTCAGAACCAACATTCAGAACGGAAATTTTCAAAATGCCCAAGAATTAGAATCATCTCCTTACATGACTCTGATGCAGGGTGTTGCAGGCGCTACGCCAGCATTTACCGCGTGGGATCATGTGCCAGAACTAGGTGGAGGACGCCAGGCCCCGGGGTCATTCGTCGGGGTTGTAACTGCAGAAAAACCAGCAGACGACCCGTCACACGACGCTGCGACTGATGTTATTCCGTGAGCTCATCTTTACTGGTTGGTGATTGCTCGGGCTTCTTTTTGGTTACTTATGTATCATCATGATTTGATGATTGTGAATCATGACAAGACCTGGGATTTTGATGCTGAGCTCGTATTTTATTTTATGATTGTATGCGCAACACCAACATTTTTATTTTCATATTAAAAAGAAGATGAAGATAATGATACGTAGTACTCGAGTCTGTTCGATTGATAAAGTCATCCATCCATTTGCGTCCTCACCTGAGTTTGCAAACCACCATTAGTTCATGTTGCAACAACTTGTATTCTCTTGTCACCAGTAAAACTCTTCCGCGAATAGATTGGTTGCTTCGCAGCTATGTTGTGTGCTTTCATGTTGAGACTCCGAAAATTCGGTGGTAACCCGAAAATATACACTCTAGTCATTGATAGAAAGATTCTACAGTCACACCGTCATAAAATGGATACTTGCTCCATGCTTACGGTTCGTATGGGGTCAGATATTTCGCATGGTCTGTCGTGTTCACCAAGGATACAAACAATTGCTTCAACATTGGTAAAAGGACTTGCCTTATCGGCAAGAAGACTTGGGCATCGGTCGTCTTTCATCTGTATCTACTATTCTGCTCTCTGTATCCTCTGTAGTTCGATTCGCTACTTTTCCCCGTGAGCCTTCACTCGCCCACGAGCAGCGACAGAGAGAGAGAGAGAGAGAGGTTAAATTTTAGTCTCCTACGCGAATCCGAATCGATTTATGAATGCGAGCCCAGGTATCGTTTGCAAGTGGTATATCTGATGCTCGTATACTAGTCTAGTTGCTTTATCTGAACCTATGATTGTATTTGCATCTTCGTTCGTTTCATCCACAGAACGATTTTTTCTATGACACACCTTTTGAAAGTAAAATCGACGACGGCCCATTTGCATTTGTTGAAACCTGATAAAAGATACGCGTTGATAAGATTGATGGAAGCGGGTTATTTTTCTCTATGACGATTAGAATCTGAGTCAGTCATTATGAATCGATCATTTGTGATGTCTCTTACTTGCAAATTCTCAGGAGAAAGGTCTATTGTCACCATCAGTGAGTGTCAAGACCCGAAGAAGATTGTGTATGGATTACTGAGTAGGAATTGTTTTTTATCATTCCTGTTTACCTTTACGTCCAAGACCAAGAGCAAGAGTATTGTAACAAGTACTAAGTCTTTCTTAAACGTTTACTGCGCGTTCTCGCAGTGCAGAAAAGACGAAAAAAAAACAACAAATATACCGAATGCTCCAGGCGGCTCTGGGACCAGGACGTGGCGCAGGCGGAGGACTATTCGGACGAAATGCAACACCGTGAGCACGAGACGGAAATGGAAAATCAGTAGTTCCAAGCATTGACACTCGCACTCCATATAATGGTCCGCAAACGCGCGGAGACAACCCGCAGAGACCTGGACAAAATGCAGCTCGTGCGACGTCGAACGCTAGATTGAGTTGGGGATCGTCACCGCCATCCGCCCGAAGTGCTTCTTCCGCTGCAAGTACAGAAGTCGCATCTCCATCTGGAGGATCAGGACCGTCTAGACAGCCAGCGCAAATAAACAAAAAAAACGTCACAAATGAGGCTCGCTGGCTCAGCAGAACAAATACTTGCAGTAGTGCTAAGCGATACAGGTACAGATGTAGCTGCAGATCAAGTGGAACAGGAACAATGTGACAAGAGGAGCACGACACAGAGGAATTAGGGGACAAAGACGAATGGGAGAAATTCGATGACGGCTTAAAACTCTTTTGGAGGTGGCCAGGCAAGCAGCGGACTCAGCGCTCCTCGAGCTAGACGATGCCGTTAAAAATAATCCACGCCTCACACAGTTGCAGCGGGAGGGTGGGTTCGCGGCCACAGACGAAGGGATCGACCCCATCCTAGGGAGAGAATTCCTGCAGGAGATGGGGAAGATGGAGAAGGGGATTAATAGGCTGGAAGCGACGGCCGACCGAGATGATAACGGCGTCGCGACAACAGATGGAGGAAACGTCTTTTTGTGGCACAGGGTGGCTGTAATGACGGAAGCGGCTTATCAGGCGCTTTTGGTTGCTGCCTACCCGCGGCGTTGGAAATCGCATAACCACACGCCACTGATTAAGTGGCTTCACAACCATAGAGCTTTGAAACGACCCCTAGTTACAGAAAAACACCGAGAGTAAACAGATTCTGGTAGCTTCCTTGAAGGACCTCTCGACAAGGGCAAGCAAGAGCAACTTGCTTCGAGGTGGCTGCTGTTACGAGTCATGGATCTTCTTCCGCAGGCGAAGCAGTTTTAGACGACGAGATGGAGAAAGCTCTCGATGTCGATCCTTGCTCTTTAATACATTTACAAACAGGGCATTACAATGATCTTCAACGAGATCCTTCATCAAACAATTGCTACGACCTCAATCACTGTTCGTCATTTGCAGGTTTCAGTGCTGGGGATAGCACGGATCCTTTGCCAGGACAAAAATCTACTTCGCAGGTTGGGTGAAGCTAATACGCTTATTGAAGCTTGGCCCACACAAGTAGCCGTCATGGATTTTTAGTGTGGTATCCCTTTCTTTCTGGCAACTTTTAACGGATTTCCTGAGAATGATTCGCGACGGAAAGCAGTCTTTTTTGGCGAACGAGGCGGGCCGACGTAAAATACTCGACGCGAAGGAGATTAATTCATCGTATTCAGTTATACATAAAGCCAGAGTAGTAGTAGTTTATAGCACGCATGGAGTAGCATGGAGTGCATGGAGCGCAGAGCTTTAAGGGGCGCAAGAAGCTCCCCCTTTAGCTCCATGCTACTCCATGTGATCCATTCACTCCATGCCATGCGAGCCGTGAAACCTTAGATATAAATTGCTCTGATGTACTCTTATTTAATTATGTTGTCGAATTTATTATCAGAAAAATGATAGTTTCTCTTTCATTTCCGCTTGAATTTGAAAAATATTTGGTCTTCGCACAAAATTTGTATACGTCAGCATATTTATTTAATTGAAGTTTTCCGATACCGACGGAGTGTAATAATACATCGTTAATCTTTCTTGTTGGAGTTAATATCCTAAGATAGAAAAAGGGTAATAATTTCCGGGTAAGAAAAATTGGGAATGAATAGCTCGTAGTTGGAAATTTGAGAGAAGAAATGAAGATATGATTATAAATATGAATATGCTCACCTCATTATAAATATATGTAGGTGGTCTTTTAGTATCGAGAAAAGCATAAAATCTATAGTCGCTCGAAATCTTACTATTTATCTCCACGCACAGCAAAAATATATACAGACATCGACATTGTAAAAGAGAAATTGATGAAGAGAACTACTAGTGATTTGGATATATACATTGGATACTATAGGCAGCATCACAATTATTGCACATAGGGCAAGTATAAAAATGATGAGTCTAATATACGAACTACAAGTACAAAGGGGAAGGATAAAAGGCCAAAAGAATGCGACATGGAGCCAACATATATCAGACAGAAGGGGCTTTTACAGATGCAAGAACCAGAACGGACTTCACTTGTGATCTAGTTCTGAATATGACTAAAGTCCGGACAAGGCAAGATCCCAGGATTGGATTCGTTGGCGTGAATATCGAGTTAAAACTTGATGCAAGGATAAACAGCCGCGCAAGTCTTTCCAGAGATTCGGTAATCCAAGAAAAACGAAAAGTGTCCTTTGAACTAATATTAGCTGCCTTCTTTCTAAAAATATGTTAGAGACATCAAAAAAAAAACGTATGACAAAGTTCACTCGGTCTCTTAGTCCTCCTCATCCTGCTGAAGAGTGTGTGATGTACACATGCATGTGCGCGATGAGTGGCATCGGTTGTTGTGGTTGTCAAAGAAGCGTTATAAAATGACATTCGCTATGTTTTGTGTCTGTCTGTCGGATAAAAAGCGTCGCGTCGGTTTAGACGTAGTCTTAGGGAGGCCTTGAAAGATCCAGCTAGGACACTTGCGAGGCCCAAATCGGTAGAATTCATCCTCACTACCCATTCTCGTTGATAGAACCCTCACATTGTCGAATAGTCCTTTACTTCTCTTTCTAGACGTAGATTCCTTACAAGGGCCCTCGAGTCAACCAGTAATCAGGGTTTTTCTTCCGCCGAGGGAGGAATGTCCTAATCTATTCAAGCGACAGATGATATCAAGACCCTATTCGAGTTCTCTGACGTAAGAGGTTATAAGCTTTTTAAGAAGACTTCCACTTCTTGGTCTTCTAGCGAGCTTGAGCATCTTAAACTCAATCCTAGCCTGAATCATGCAATTAGGCTCAAGCTATTCGTTCTTGTAGAAATTTGTTTGTTTACAAAAGAGAAAAACGAAGGCAAGATGGTGATTCCTATGCCTGCTATCCAGGTCTCTGCGGTGCCCACCGAGTATGCCCTGAAAAGGAGAAATTTCTTTTGGGCTTTTGCATCGATTCTCGTGGTTTGCAGTATTCCTCTTTGAAACTACTAATGATGTTGGATGATCTTGATTGGTTATTGATGACCACC
Organism: Amoebophrya sp. A25; assembly: GCA_905178165.1. Classification (NCBI taxonomy): domain Eukaryota; class Dinophyceae; order Syndiniales; family Amoebophryaceae; genus Amoebophrya; species Amoebophrya sp. A25. Next base: position 1,065,942 of record CAJINU010000006.1, on the reverse strand, counting down.
CCTGATATTAGTCAATCAGAAGTTCTTGGCCACACAGACACAGTCACAGTCAGAATAAATTTCCAGAAAGCTGCTGTCCACGTGGCACGCTTTAGGCAACCTACGATTGCGAATAACAGCGTAGCCGCTTCTTACATTGCTAATCACCTACTCAAGCACAACCCCAACCTTTACTCAACACCTCTCTCCACCTTGTTACGATGACCATGTTGTTGCATCATTCTTTCTCAACCTCAGGTGTGGTGCAGATTACGATGTTTTTGAACATCATACCTGGTTTCATGATGTTCGTTATTGGCCTCGTCGGCCTCTACTGCATCCGCGAAAAGTCTGTGGACATGAATTGCTTGATGACCTGGGGTATTTCATCTTAATCAATTTGTTCTACTACAACATCAGCTGTCGATTGTTCTGTGCTTCATGACATCGGGTATGCTTGTCTCTTTGCTGATTCGCAACTCCAACTCCTTACTTCGTAATCCAATTGTTACTCTACCTAGGTATGATATGCGCAGTTAATGGCGTCTTCGACACTGTCTTCTTGATTGATCGGGCAGTCAAGATGGACAAACCGATCTTCACATTGCGCATCGAGCACGCTCTCCTGTACAATTTTTATGAGGATCAATACAAGAATAATTCAAATTTTCATTCTCTCACTATCTCGCTTGTCAGTTCCTTTATCGTCATGAAGATGGAGCCTCGTTAATGTTGTCAAAAATGGCGTCGAGCCGAATACTTTACCTTCCCTATTGATATTGTCCTCTGGTGACCACTACAAGTTCAAGTTGTACAATGAAATATTCTATATCCCGCGAAGAGGAAGAGCAACAGCAACACCTTGGCCTTCATCTTCCTTCTAATGTTTGATGCATCTAGTGATTCTTTCTGGACCAACTGCTGAGCTTTGCACGGCCTGGCTTTCCTACAAAGTATATCAGGATGCGGCGTCAGAGAGCGGCGCGGATCAAAACTTCATGGTCGATAACTATCACAGCCGTCAGAATGGAAATTCTGCAATTATGAATTGCTCAAGTTGGAAATGTTCACTTATCATGCTAGAACCTGGAGAAGAGACAACAGATGGAATGTAAACTTTGGAAACCGATGGTAATAAAAGGGTATTTGTGCTGGTGCAGGTGCTGCGGCACATACCTGTAATGCTATAATGATTTGCTGCATTCGTTATCATGTTGAGGACATAGAAATTTGAATTTGCAGTGGATCATCTAGTTTTAGATTGCGAACCACAAGCACAAGGCAGAGATCTTTAGAACAAAAAACAACTCCATATTTTCGCGTCGTTCTCCTTCTCGTCCGATGATTGAATTTGTGTCTAATCCAAGCGGTGGAGGCGTTGGGTCAGCATTTTCGGGCAGCGGACCATCCTTCTATGGCGGTAGTGCTATTTCCGGTGGTGGAGGGAGCTCTCTTAACAGCGCGAGCACAGCGTTCCAGCCGTTTGGCGGCAAAGGCAATAAACTAAACGGAGGTGGTTCATCGGAGTCTTGCGAATCAGACTAGGGAAACAAGTAGTGCGGTAAGGAGGGAGAAGAACTAGAACAGCAAGGAGGAGGAGATGAAGTCAAGGAAACAGTAAGAAGTTGTTAGGATCGAATTGCGAAGGCAAAGGCGTAGTAAAAAAATAGAAGAAGCAGGATAAAAAAAAAGGAATATGAAAGTGAATTCGATGACATGGTGTTACTTCGAAGAAGTCTGACTCAATATATCGCACGCTGTTTTCTCCACTTCTTCTTTCTGTTCTTGCTTTTCATATATTTACTCAGTGAAATTATATCTGAAAGCTAGTATTGACCCACCCGTATGTAGTTGAACCCAACGTCGTGTTGCCGCTGTAGCCGCGGTAATAAAGATGGCGAAGGGGGAGGTTCAATCTCTACCAGAACCATGTAGTCAGTGTTATCTAGTAGTGAAAACGAAGAACGTAGTTTAATTTTGCCTGCAGAGCTAATGCACAGAACGTCCAATCTTCTGCTCACATAGGAGTTCATCTTGACCAGATGTCATGTTGAAGGTTGTGCATATGTTGAAGATCGTGCATTACGGATCCCCTTCCGACCTCCTCGAGCACGATGTATGGTATGAAGCACACGATGAGTTATGACAGTGTGACATTGTGGTCCTCCAATGCTAATACATGTATTAGCCCCTCTGACAGTATTGCCACAAGTGGATGAACCAGGAGTCCTGGCAGAGAAATAGTTGCATGTAGTACAATCGCGGCATCTAGTAAGACAAGTAGAAAGATGATTTGGCATCAAAACTCCAGAAGCACCAGCGGCTGCTCCTATAATCAATTCTACTCCAAACTCCGGAAAATGAGTGACCTTGAACGACACCCGATGCAAAGATTTGATACAAGACGCAAACCGTAGTCGTAGTCCCGCTTGTAACATACGGTTAGGAACGAAGGTGTTCAACTTTCCGAGAACCGAGCGATGGAGTTTGTGCACTGGGAGGTGCAGTTGGTACTACTTGCTTCACTTCTGCCACAAGGCTTCATTCTTCTGCAAATTCTCTTGTAAGTATCTGTAGCAAGGTGGCCAGTATCTCTCCAGTAAAGGCAAATTTTCGTCCCAAGAAAGAGATTTGTGACTTTTCTTGACTTCTAACGATGTGGATTCGACGGCTTCTAGAAGTTGGGACACATGCTCTGTTGTTTTCTATCTCAAGTCGGTGTGAGAAAACAGTGTTGACAGTTACGCGAGCCATTGTTCTGTACTGACGAAACCAGTCATCTTATTTGATATAAGTATGCGGACGTGGCCGCACCACAAGAGGCGAAAATTGGCCAGTAGTTGAGAGAGACTCTAAAGTCTGTTTATTCACTTTTTCCCTGCACTTTTTAACATTCTACTGGGGCGTTTGCTTTACCTGTCGATATTTCTGCTGTACGATTTCAAATCGTAGTCAACGTTTGGTGCTGTCCTGGTTTTCAAGTAGACCTTTCTTTTCACCTTTTTCATCGTGGACACTGCTGCTCCCCATGATGAGATAAATATGATTTCTAAGTATGGGTATAATGCTGGTCTAGTTATAATCCATCCGACCCATTGGCAGTGTTAGTCTTCGTTCTTAACATCTACCGTGTCTATGCTTTCACTAAGATTTACAAAGAAATAGATCTTAGCAGGATCACGAATTGCTCGAATTAGATGTTGATGGTGGTGGTGCAGAGTGAGCCGTTTACTGCAATAGCTGTACCATAGAGACGACTGCGCTTTCTAATTCTGCCTTTGAACAATGGAAGATAAGGTGTCGATGCCCGAAGCGGACTTGACCGCGATTCGCTCATTACATTACGGGTGGGTTTTTATCAATTTTTTGTGCGGTAGTATTTTCTCGCTAAGAAGTGTTGAAATTGAATGTGGAAAACAAGTAGTCCCGCCTGCACGATTATTTTCATTCTGTGGTATACATAGAAAGTAGAAGTGCTAGCGCAATCTCAATCACAGGATACTCGTGACAAATGAGTCGGAATCTAGGCGATAGTTGGGAATAATATGAGGAATGGAGTATACTAAAACTACTAGTATAGCACAAGAACAACTAAAGTAGAGTTAAAGGTAGGAAGTAGTGTAGCATTACCAGCTGTAGATTGTAGTCGTGTTTTTTTGGCTCTTCAGTAGCCACTGAAGTCTGCTGGTTTATCTAGTGGACCCACACCTAACCTAGACTTGGACTTGCCTCCAATTGCCAGAGCAGCTGCAAGAAAAGGATGAAAGGTTGCGACTCGCGAAGAAGGAGATTATCTGGCTGCGAGGGATTATTGCTTCACATGGGTTAATGCATGTTGTTGTCAAAGCTGAATTCTTGGCTAGCAATGACGACAGCTATACTGCTAGAGAAGTGTTGGATGAAGGAGGAAGAGAATCTTCGTTGGCCAAAGCAGTACACGACAAAGGCCAGGACGCACCAGAAGAGCAGAATGATTCAGGTACTCTCGGGTCTATCTCTGGAAAAAGTCGAATACACTAAAGTGTATTACGAGCAGGATGTATTCATTTCTATGTACTGAGGCTGCAGTATACGTGCTAATAAAAAAAAGTAACAATTTTCCGCTTGTTGCGCTGTCATGTTTGAGAGATTGCGAGAGCAACATGGAAAATCGAGAAAGTAACAAGGGAGGCGTCGAAATATACGTTGTCCGATAGGTGAGACGCGTTGTCAAATTACAGGTAGCATCACAAGGCTCGGACCGACTGCGTCATTGGAGGACTTCTGTGGATTGCCGGATTTTCAGCATTCTCTGGTCGTTGTGACCGACAGTGTTCAAGCGAGGAATAAAAGTGCTAACGCGACCGTAACTAATGGAGAAGATGAACAAGACGAAGACGGAGAGGCAACGCATAGCATATCTGACCTCGTACCAGCACCAGTTGAACAAGAGGAGGAAGAAGACGCTACCATTATGGTCCAACCTGAGGACATCACCGCTGTCGAAGTTCCCAGCGGCACGAAGGGCTATCGATATCAAGCGCTGCAACAGAACAAAGATACGGAACACAAATTATCCCTATAAGTATGAATCAGAGTAGAGTCTTCGTTTATGTAGGTGTTGTTTATCTGTCGCACCAGACTACATATCGATCATTACCAAACTAGAAAGTCGGCTCTTCGTCTTCCGCAACCGGCGCTAACCTTGTTGCCAACCACTTCACTGTTGAGCCAAAGGTTAAGGTATGGTTACTCGCATTTAGATTTCGCATTCGCTTCTTTTTTTCATATTTTCGGCGAACAAGAAGCCTTCAGATGCGGCAAGTAGAACTCCTGACAAACTTGATCGTACACGGATATCGTCAACCGAGGTCGAGCGGATGGAAGAATCGCTACGCAAGCGCTATGCGAATTTGACATGCTTACATCGTGACACCGCAGCAAAGGACAAGGAAGCTGGTACGGCTGGCGCTAGTAGTACAGTTAGGGGATACAGATCTCCTTGGTTATTTTTCACGCACGTCCATCATCTTTGGTTTCTTTTTGATTGATAAGGACAAGCGAGCCAGAAACAATGTACTTAGATGTGCTGAAAAAGAATGTCTAATTGTATCCACCTCATTCTCTAACGGGAACGGCCAAAATACGGCAGGCGCTGACGAGCATGACAAGCTTCAGTCGCAAAAGGACACTTGCATTGTGGGAGTTCAAGAGTCACCTTTTAGCATGACGGTTTCTGTGCGCACTACTGTCGACCAACAGAAGCAAACTTGTTCTCCGACACCCCTCAAAAGCACCACGATGTCGTTGCAGGTTCTTGAGGATCCGCCCACCACCCTTCCCAACAAGTATACTGTTATGCTGGGTGGATCCGGCTCTACTGGCTCTGCCGATATACCGGAAAGTCATCAGACTTCTGGGACAACTCGGAAAGATCATGTAATCAAAATGGTAGGAGAAGAGCAGACTTCTTCTTCTTCTGCGTCAACTAATCGCGATTTGGATTTGGTCGTTCTGGAAAATGATGCATCTACTAGGGTTTTGGCGTCAGGAGAGCGGCCACACCTGTCATCTCTGAAGGTCTCAACGCTTGTTGGCTTGCCTACACAGTTCGCTCTTGGTTCTGCACCGATTGGTTCATCAGCAGCCTTACCGTCACTGGAAGCCGCCTCGCCAGGATGTATAATAGAGTAAGTAAAATATCGGGTTTCGAGTTGCTCGAGTTGCCGAAGCGAAGGGCTTCAATTCTGGAACGAGTTGCCACGAGTTGCCGTAAGATATCCGCTTCACCGGAATGCGGCGCAGCAGGGCGGCGCGGCCACGGTTTTGGCTGCGTGAAGTGAAGAAGTGGCTGCTTTTGTTGTTGCTCTCTCAGGAAGGGGGCAATCGGTTGCGAAGGAAGGGCTCCCCCGCGAGCCCTTCCGGCATTTTCTCTTGTAGCGTGTGGGCGCGCGTTTGAAGCGCAGGCATTGAGGGGTCGACGGCTTCGCCTCGTTGTTGTTTTTGTTTGAGGGAGGAGCGTGTCGCTGTGGCTTGTCGTTGGGTCGTTGCCAGTCTCTCCCTTTTTTCTTCGGATGTGTGCGTGGCCAATGAGTCCCTTTTGGGGCTGGGGGTGGCAGTGGGTTCCCGTCTGCTCTGGAGAGCGGCCCACTCAGCCCAGGAAGTAAGTAGACTAGGCTTGGCCACTCTCGTCTCTGGTGCGCATTAAGAAGAAAACCAGGGAGCGGAGGCATGGCGTGGAGTGTCGTACGCTCCTGCTAAGGTATCCCAGAGCCTCATAAAGCTGCGCCCGAAGGGCGCCGCGCAAAAAATTACTGCGAGCAACTCGAGCAACCCGAGAAACTCGACCCGTGCCGGGCCAAAAAATTCCTAATTCTAGTATAAATATAGAGACTTATGCTTGAAGAAACAAGAAAGACACTATCACCACTACGAGAGTTGTAAGGAGGGTGTGAAGTAGATACGCGCTTGATTGTTGTGTTTGATGAGTGGCTCTGATGTTACTGCCTCTTCGATTCAACGAAAATTGGAAGTCGTCCTTAGAAGGATGTATGTATGATATCGACCAATCGGCAGGACAATATTCATAGTCGACCTTTCTCCAGCACCCAAACTCAAACCACAGTGCAGTGTCGCGGAATCGAGTTGCCTGCACCAGCTTTTTTTAATCGCACCTCTGGAATTACAGCACCGAAGTTGAGCGCTAAGCCACCTCCACAAACACGACTTCTTTCACGACCACCGGTCCATGTCGCTCCAGGTGTGAACGACAAAGTTTCTACAGCTGGTGCCGAAAAAAAGAAGGATCAGTAATTGAAAGATGAATAATGTCAATGTATGCACTACGCAGACGACCCTGATCCTGTTCGCGCGAAAGTAGGTAACTGTGCCAATAATGAATTGCCTTCATCTATGAATGTGTTACGAACGGATTACATTTTTTGCAGGGTCATCTATCAATCAAAAAATTCAGAATCACCTTATAACAGGGACGACGCCAGTGATAATGCCGGTGAGAAGAGTACGGAAGATGGTATCAAAGCTGGGACGCTGTCCGTTCGCGGTGCTGAAGTTCAAGGGGGACAGACACCAAGAGAGATTATTAAGATTGCGGAACACGTTATTTCTTCAGGCACAGGCCTGATTCGGAGTGGTGGCGCTCCACTGACGCTTTCGGGTCGCAGCACGTTGAACGGTTCCGGAAGTCTCTTCAACGTCCTGCAGCTTCCGCGATTTACGCCAAGCCTAGCTTCTAGAACGCCACTTCTTTCCGGAAGAGAGGCGGGACTTGCGCTCCTTTCTCGCGAGGGCAGCTCCGCCGCAGTGCCTGCCGTTTCGTCTGCTAGAAACGCATCGGGAGCAAATGTGACACAAGTACAAGGACACGTCAGCGGATCTCCAAAGAAACTAGATGGAGCGGTCCCACAACAACGATCCACTAGTAGTAGTACTGCGACCACTCGCATTCTTCCGACAGCCTCTTCGAGTAAAGGTAGTACTTTAAGGTCATCCATCGCCGGAATTCTTGTATCCCCAGAGACCGCTTATCCTTTTCCATTTTTATCGCCATTTTTGAGTGTTAAGAAATTGGACCGAGGTAAGTAAAAGTATAGGTAGAAGTAGGATCATGCTATTAGAGCGGACGTGAGTGCGTTCAAAAACTCTAAAAACCGTTTTGCCAGCTGGGTCACCTTTAGCCAGCAGCACGATAACTGGCGAAAGCCTATCGCCAGAGAGGGAGGAACTAGGATCTCGTGCGCAGCAGCAGTTCACAAGAGTCTCAAATGCTCATGGTGGAGGAATCGGAGGAGGCAACAATATCTTCACGCATTTTTTGAGGCCTGTGAATACTTCTAGCACTGTTTGGCCGCCATCGTCCTATCCATCATCGACAACAGGAGGATTAGCCGGATCCTTGGGCTCGGATCAAGAGGAAAAACAGAAATTGCACCACATAGAACAAGCCATTTTAGAACGGAAATACAGAGAAAAACTGTTGGCCCAACAAGGAAAACAAACAGCAGGTGGAACCAGAAATCAAATCAAACTTGGAGCACAGCAGCAGTTACGAACAAACCTCTAATCTAAGTATTTGGACGAAAGATTTGAAGACAATTTTTCTCAACCCCAACTACGCACATGAACATCATGCTCAACAACTGTAACGAGTAATACTGCGACTCGTTACTCCTGTTACGCAGTAGTTGTATACTCGATTTCACTACGACCTTGGGCTTGAGGTGCAGACGGCCACACATCTATAAATATTAATATCTTGCTGTTCTGTTTCTGTACCCTGCAGTCTATATTAAGATGGTGTGGTGTTCTGCACCCTGTAGTCAAAGTTTGGTGTCTTGTCTAAAATGTCAGCCAGTGGCAACAAAACTGCAGCTTGCGGTGAAGAAGCCTGTCCTTGGTGCGCCGCTTCTTCAACCTTCTTCGACGTCTCAAAAAGTCGAGGGAAGAGAGGATGCGAGTAGCGCAAGCGAGTACCCGTACTACGAATACTAAGGCCCGTTGTTTGATGTAGTCGCGCCATCCTAGTTCTTCGGACGATACAAATGCATGCTAGAAGGTGCAGTTCAATTTTCAATTTAGTGCCTTGAAAGAAAACGGAAAGACCTATCTTCAGGCGGCAGGACTTCATTTCATCAAACAGTTTCTCTATGAGAATGAGATGCCATTTCTCGTCTATTAAGTAGTTTAATCTTTCGTAAGCTTGTTGTGTCTCATGTTTTAACGTCTGCCGAGCTCTAAACTTTCTACTATGGGAATACAACCGAGGCCAAGTCTGCAGACGGCGAGGAAGAGGGATACGGGGAGCTCAGCAGAGGTGAGGGGAGCTTTCACACTGGTGTTGAATATCTTCGAGCAAAACGTTCCGAGACCCTAGACACAAGTCCCGCAACAGCGTCAGCTTAGAAGTGCTGATTAGCATGCAATTGCAAATGGACAGGCGTACATTTTTTTTTATATTCTAATGCTTTTGCTTTTAGGCCGAATCATCTTTTTTTCAGAGTCAATGAATCTAGATTTCTGTTTCTTGAAGATTCAAACCACAAGCTGAACTGCGTGATCACAAAATGAGAACACTCCTACCTACATTATGACTATTTTGTATACTCACATGTTATACCAAATTCACAATCATGAAGGAGAAATAGAAGTAGAAGAATGCTCCACCATCGCATTCATCACTAGCGTCAGGGATCAGTGGGATCCATAGTTCATAAGCATAGAGTTAAAAACATCACATTACCATATTGAATGTTAAGGACGGAAACTGATCGTGGGTAAAAGTGAACTACCTATTCGTGAACATTTCACAGCACATATTCATTGATTCTTTTTCGTAAGTCAAAGTCAAAGTGATGCTGCTCCCACTATACCAGCATGGACATTCTGATCGATATAAGATTCCTTACATAATAGAGAGAGACACACATACGTCATCCTACTTCATGCTGCCATTGAGTTACTACAGACACAATTTCGTAACCTATACATAGTATGATTTTCGTATGTAGTCAGAAAATAAGGTGAAGTACGAAAACTTGACACTTTTACCCACTTAGTTACTGTTGCTTGTACTTCTTCTTCATCTTACTACTTATACAGTCAGGCTTTTTGCCTTGTTTTCATTAGTTTTGGTCTCGTGGCTTCCGGAAGTAAGGAAGAAACGATGATGGAAAGAAACGAATGTCGCACAACAGGATGACAGTTTACTTGCTACTTGAGAAGATCTATTGCCATTATTTTTTCACTATGTCAATCTAAGAATGAATGTACCTGTACGGCGTCAGCATAATAGCAGATGCAGACTCGCTCCTCGGTGGAAGGCATTTATTAGAAATATAATCCCTTTCTTCATTTCAATTTCTTTATTTCTTTTTTTTATAGGACGTCATAGCTAGTATCGAGAGCATGAATGTTACATTTTCACAGTAGAGACGTAACTTCGCCAATGACATGAAAAGGAAAGAGGCAAAAGCAAGTAGAAATGTTTTGCAAATATTAAGCATCTTACCGCATTAATGTATCAGGAGTACGAGCACGATTTTGATTTACAGACGATGATAAAAAGGTAGAAAAATATTGTTGGAAGTATACGACGAACAAATTTCGTTGAAAAGCAGGAATAGATGCCAATCCTTGTGGTGGTGGTTTGCAGATCGTGGGTAACGAGGTACAAGGTCAAAAACGCGTCAAAACGACCTTCATCTTCATGTTAGACCAGAATAGGTATTGCTTACTGGTACTGGTACAACTACCACAAGCAATATCAATTGTGACGGCAGAGTGTTCGGGAAGGCGTACAATGTGTGCTTAGGAAGTTGCACGTATCGAAAGGACACCAAAGGGACAAGGAAGTAGATCAAAAGCACATAGGGGACGATAAGGCAAAGATGCGTCGATCAGAGATCTGTCTGACCGCAGATGCCAATCTTAGTACAGATCTCTCGCGTACCAAAAACAGAGAAAGGTTGGAAAACAGGATCTCTTCGTCTGAATAGACATACTTAGATAGTTCCACTATGACCTATGTTGCCTTTCATTCCGTTTTTCCTTTTCTATGCATTCTGTATCATTAACACCCCGTTGATTAAGCATACACCTACGGGCACCTGGGGCCGCTGCAGGAGATATGAACCACTGAGCTCGTCTTTGTCAACAAAGCAAGTGGTGTACTACTACAGTTTAACCAACTAACACGGCAAATAATAATTTAATTAAGCTCCATCAATTCTATGTGCTGGAGCTTCAGAAACTGTGTCACCAACTTAATCTTACATATATAAAATGCCCTCAAAGACGAGATCACAACTGCAGCAATGACCCACACAACAATGAACTTCTACAGGAAGAATGTGCATCGTTAACAATCCATTTTGCTGAAACTTCTAAGTACCACGTCTGTCACTTTTAAAGGTTCTATTCTGCGTAAGGATCTGAAAATAACAACAAAATGAGTGAGGACGAGAAGAAAGTGAAAAAGGAGAAAAAGAAAGGCAAAAAAGAACGAAAAGAAAAACCCTCTGGTAGCGCGACGCCTCAGCATCAACCAGAACAACAGCCTTTGCTTGGAATCGTACTACTCTACTTTCAGACGCAATTCCAATTCATCATCTTTTCCAACACTGGAGATATGAGGGATAGTCCTCGTCTTGAAATCAAAACCATAATTAAGAATTTCGCTTACGCTTGCGCTTGGCTCGCCTACTAGACGACCTACAACGAACTTATTAAAATTTGATGCCGAGTACTTCTCGTGTTATTGTTCTAGGAACAACACTTGGCAGTCGCACTCGCAGTTTCATTTAAAAGAAAACATATTTACACTACGCACAGCCTGGCGCGGGAGGTGGCTTCGGTCAGCATGTTTTTGCGCAGCATGGTTTTCCGGGTGCTGCCTCTTACCACCCAGCGTACGAGTGGTACGCTGCACACGGCTGGGCCCCTCCGAGCCACCCTTTAATGGCAGCTCAACATGGTTATGATGGGATGCGCGTTGATTTTGAATTTTGATGCATCAAGAACTAGATGATCTTCTCAAGTAGAAAGAAATACAACAATGTATGACTGCTACTTGTGAATCATTGATTCTAATTTTCTAACTCAACCTCAAAGAGTCAATCTCAATTGAGTCAATGTCAATACTCGATATATACTTAATATTTATAGGTTAGATGAAGATGAAGTACAAGCTGAAGCTTGACTTTGGAATTGGAGATGATCCCTTGCTCCTTATGAGACGGGATCCACCACGAGCTAGAGCTTCCTCCTTTAATCCCTCCTCCTCCCCACGACTTACCCCCAATCAGCGCCATCCTTTCATATATGCGGGTCTCCCGTTGACCAGCATTTCGCCTCAGCGAGCAGTAGCAGCGCCTGTGGCCCTTCGTCTAGTGCAGCTACAGGCAGCGGCACCACCGAAAGAACGCGCCGGGAAAACTAAGGCTGAAGACAAACAATCTTGTTGTTCTAGTAGTCATAGCAGTAGTTGTAGTCCTCGGGGATGAAATGTTAGGCAAGCTGCCGACGAATAGATTCGAGTCGTCATGTATGGCGCATGATTCCAGAATCAGACTTTTCATTTCTAAGGCCAAAAGTCAAGAAAAAACGATCGCAAAGGACGAGACTATGAGGACCAAGGCGAGAGAGATCGTGAACGGGATCGGGATCGAAACGATAAAAAGTATGGCATTGAGCATGGTTCTAGTAGAGGGTCGTAGAAGTTGCGGGGCCGGGGCGACGACGCGTTTTTTCTTACACTATTTGAGCTCGACCTTACTCACTCACTGCCACTGGAGATCTTGACTCATCATTGACGAGCTTCTAATTTTAGAGTAAGAAGAAGAGGCGAAAGCGGGCGCGCGAGGCGAGCTCGGACGACTCAAGCGCAGAGGATTCCAGTGAGGAGTCTGAGGAGTCAATAGCGGTGGCAACAGTTCCTAATCCCTATGCGCGATATGCTCATGGGAAGCAACCACCACCAGTGTCAGGCGCACCTATTCTTATGTCTCTACTTCAAACAACAAGATGACTTTCTATGGTAATTTCAACTAGAGACGAACACGAATGTCGTCAAAGGACTGCTTTTCTCATGTTGAGGATCATCCCCCTTATTTTCATCTGCAGAGTGAATTCGTAGCAGCTAGCACTTCGGAATCCATGGGGTGCAGCGCTTGATTCGGATCAGAGTCACATATTATTCAATTCTACGCGCTCGCGCTTTTGTTTTGTCTCAGTCTTTTTCTCTGAAAATGTTCGACAGGAGGAAGGGGTTTGTGATTTAATTCTTGTCGGCCTTCTAAGCTTCCACGCTCAGGCGAGTACACAAGTGAAAAGCTCGAAGCTATTGGGATTCATGAAAATCCTGAGCTCGCAGAGGGTCTCATGGAGTGGGTGGAGGAAAATAGGGTACTAATACATCGATAGCTCGTCACGTCTTCGTCTACTCTCTGTTCCTAAACTTCCACCAAGCTTCTGGTGTGCTCTGGTTGCTTCTGCCTTGAGCTTGGGTGACTTTCGACCTTTTTATAAAAGAGGAAAATGAACAATTTGCTATTGTTTCGTTCCATATAATACTCATTTTTGTTCGTATTTCTAACTGACTCCTTTCTTGTCCTCACATTCTCAATAGATTGATAAAGACGCCTTCGTCCGCCTGCGGTGTCTCACTGTTGAATTTCAAATGAAAGTGATGCAGAAAGGGTCAGTTGCTGATGTGGCCAATCCATCGAACGTTTTGATTGCCAGAATCCGGGACTTTCTAAAACATCCTGTCTTGGGAGCTCCAAGACCCACCAAGAAAAATCGGACCCATGAGCCATCGCCAGAAGAAAGGCAGCATCAGGAAGATGGTAGAGTGTTAAAGAATATTGTTTTGATAGATAGCGATAGTACGGATGTCTAGTGCATGTGCTGCAACTACTTACCGTTAACACTACCAGTTGTACTTCTTTTTAGGTTCTTTGTAATATTACTTCTAATATATTGATGAATTAGATTTAGAATCCCCTGGCTCGTCTTCATCCTCCTTGAATTAAGGGTTAACCAATTACATCCCCCACAACCATTCCTCACTCTTTTTCCAGTAGGAATAGGAAAGAGGTGAGGGATGTTCTGAAGAATGTAATTCTGCAACCTTTAATTGAAGCGTCGCAATCCCTTCCGTTCTTCAACACAACCATTTCAGTTCGGCAATTGGAGATCCAGCACCGACACAATTTGCAGGTCGAGTTTAATCAACAGAGAATGCGTGCACGTTTTGAGGAAGGTGAACATACCAGCTGGGGAGAGAAAAAAGGCCATAAAGGTAAGGACAAAGACAACCATTACAAAGGGACCGACAAAGATGCAGGCAAAGGCGGCGACGGAAAGTGTGGAGGCTGTTATGATCAACATGCATGTAAAGAAAAGATATGTACCACTGTTGGTCATTTGAAGATGCACAACAACAAAGAACAGAAAACAGTCAATGAAATGGATCATACCACATTTTCATGAGGGAAATAGAAGGACTTGCACGTCGTAGCAGTATCTATTAGTACTTCTGGTGCCGGTCAGACAAGCTAGGAAAAGTAAGTATGCAAACTCTGACATCTAAACAAGGTTCCCTGGAAAAAGTGGTTTCCGACGTGGCGGCGCTTGGGGCCACGCAGCATCCACCCCAGAAATGATCGGACCAACGCTATCGGAACAGCAAGATGAGCAGCACTATCATGGCAAAGGCAGAAAGGGAAATAAAAAAGTTAAGGACCTCCATGAGAACTACCTCTACCAACGAGAGCGACTCATTTCAATTGATATAGATATATTTATAGATATATAAGTCTTTACACCCATAAGTACATGATCTACAGAAACTGAAACAGAATATCAAAAAAAGTATTATGGTCAATATTGTTCTTGAGAAGCTACTTGTTTTTCTGGAGCTTTTTCTTTTTCTAATGCGTGATGGTTTCATCATAGGAACGCCCTGACAGAGGCCCCGCATGATCCGATGAGTGCCATCATGGATCAAAGCACATCTTCGGAAACCTTAACTCAGTTAAGGCTACGCGTTCACAAATCTTAATTATATCTATTCTTTGATATTATACTCACAAACAGCATCTGCTTCTGCATCACCATCACCATTATATATGTGTATAGTTTTTCTTAGGAGCGTCAGCGACGAGGCTACGATAAAGAGGTGCGATTTAGAAATACTAGAAAAGTGAAGATTCCTCATATTCATCAACCATATCGAGCCGAAATAGTTACCACATCAACACTTCGTACGATTAATAAGTCAATGAATCAACAGAATCGGTCGACCTGTTCTAATGTCTCACTTTGTCGCTGCCGGAACTACAGGTCGCCACAGTGCCGAAGATCAACATAGAGCTGCAATTCCAGCAGGAGGAGGTGGCATGTCAGGTATAGGGGACCCTGGATCTCAACAGCCGAATGGTACACTAGTGCCCGCTATTAATCATGGAGCTGATTCGCAGCCACCACACCAGCAAATAGGCGCAATAGCACCAGGTGCACCCTCTGTCCACACACCGACGTCATCTTAAGGCTTGCGACGTTTTGCGTCTCTGTCTGTCAGTGTTAGCAGGGTTTCTTTTGTGGCTCCTGCGAGTTTCTAGTACATCAACCTCTAGTACTTACTGCTGTTCTTGTGACGAATTCCTAAACAACATTTTCTACAAATTTGTACAACAACGTGTTGATGACAGAGGTAATTGTCAACTGTCGACATACGAACGCCAATACGCAGACGCAACGTTGATTGATCCTCTAAGAAGCGTCGTCTTCATCTAGTGCACGCTTCGTGCAACCTCCTCCAGCTCCCCATGCCTATCTAGTTCCAGGCCAGTCCCTAGCTCCTGGGCACCAGCTTGCTCCCCCACCGAAGGGGGTCATGCTGAAGGGTGGGATGCATTGGGCAGGCCCGCAACGCTTGCCAGGAGGCGTGCACCTTATCAAAGGTGCTCCTGCTCCATTACCACACGTTGGAGGAGCAGCGCCGATTTACCCAACCACGTCAGCGCCAACAGGCTTGTCTCTCCTCACAACAGCAACACTTAAGGCTACTTAATAAAATTTTCAAAGAAAGGCGTAAAGTTCTCGAGTTCCACTTATGGTTATGTGCGCCTTATGATATAATTGTGCTCCACCACATCTTTATTGTTCAGCAGCTTCAGTGGTTGCAGGTTTTTCATTATCGCTTTTTCAACAAGAGGCCCTCTAGTTCTATTTTTATGACACGAGAGGGTTCACCTCTAACGTAACGACGCCAGGAGTTATGGTTCCTCACCAAAGTGGAGGTTCTGGTGGCAGTTCAGCACACCGGGAATTTGGGAACCGCTGAGCCTCAGCAGTAATAAGCACGTGGAAGCAGGTGAACAAGAAATCTTCTACAACGCAAGAGAGGGAAAAGATAAAGACCGTGGAATAATCATACCGAAATCTAACGAGCATGTTTTTTTTGGAGCATCGCCATAACAGCAACACACTCTGATTCACTTCTACTCCCGAGCATTAATTAGGACGCAGCTCATCATAATCATATCAACTATGTTGTATCCAAAACGCGGGAAAGTAAATGGATTAAATTGTGTTGACACCAGATGCATTTGTCGTATGTTTTCTGCTCCCACCGTATTGTGGGCGGGGGTATGAGTATGTCTTAACGGTTACCTTTAATGGGTATAAATGTTACATAGTTGTCTTGGGAATCGTGATATTATGATCAGACCGCCTTTGAAAAAGTTCTTCCATGATCGGATGACGGCTCTTTAGTTGAAATAGGCGCATTTAGCGTCTTAAGGATACCACCTCGTGCACCCAGTGTCAGAATCCCAAGTCCCATTGTTTACGATTGATTGTCGATCATTTTTCATCTTGTGCGCAAATCCCACCTGCTACGGGTGTCCACATTTCGCTGCAGCTAGATCTGTTTTTGAAACCGTGGGGAAATTGAGGTTGCCACCGTCTGATTTTGCTAGTTTTCTGCCATTCACGTTTCATGTCTTCACAGCATCAAAGCAATCAGCTATCCGAGCTTTCATGAGTGAGCGTTTGACGCTTGTTGATGTTGTTCAGAGCCACGCACTCCCGAAAAATCACACATCGATTACAACTTTGACCGAAATTGGAGAATAGCAAGTCTGAACTCAGCGGGAAAAGACCGTAGATGATTCAAGTGCTAAGCTTCACGATGAAGAAGGGCCAGTGTCTTGAAGAATGAGTCGTGTTGCTGCCGACTAGGTCCCGTCCGTGTGCAGTACCTTGTCCTTGCACATCTTTCACTACACGTGAGTGTGAGAGAAGATGAGAAACTCAGAAGAGATTCACTAGTAGCGAGATTGAATTTTGTTCGTGATGGGTCTTGATGACTAAGTAACAATTGCCGTGGCATGTGAACTAGAAACATCAGCTACCAGGACAGAATACTATCGCACATGCACAACATGGTGAATTCAACGAGTCGCGCATTTTAGTAATGAGGATTACTACTTCGACTACAAGGACAAATAGATACAAAAAAAAGGATGCCTCAGGACGTCTTTGTTCTCGGCCTGTTCACGATCTTCGCTTTCGCTTACCGAAAAGTATAGGCGTAAGGCAAGAATGGGTTGTGCTTTCAGCGGACCGGATTCCAGGAAACAACTGTCTGCCGTGGTCCCCGCGGCTCGGCCATCATATGGAGGAAACGTTTCGCCAAAAGTAGGCAGCAGAGATTGGGCAGAGAAGAGTTACGACTTGTTCTGCAGTACTAAGACTAAGAAGCACTTCCACCTTGTTAATTAGAAGACGGACACGGAGCAACTTCTTTTACTTTTAGTACTAGGCAGGTTTCAGATGTGGGTCGTTGTTGAAAATGATCGTGATGTAGTTCTTGATAAGTGGTTACTGTTCTAAAAAGTTGCTCTCGATACAACAAGCTTTGACAGTTCCCGATAGATGGCCATTTTTTCTAAACAGCAAGCGTCAAGTTTTCCGGAGAAGATGCCTCAAGACCCTCCTATGAGCCTCCGCCTTCCGCACCTGACCGCTTTCCTAACTGCGTATGTGGGTGGTGGGTTCCGGATGAGTCATTCGAAATCAGCCCGACGCCCAAAGCTCGAGTCACAGGAAAAAGCGGTAAGGTTATGTGCAGTGGATTGATGCGAATACTGATTTTAGAAGCAAATACGCTGTTAGCGATTGCTTTTCTAGTGAAGAGGACCACGCTGTTGCAGTGAGTGCTGTGCTACCCGAAGGAGAGCAATCATCTTCCATCATCATCATCATCATCAACAAACGACACTCACGACAGGGAGCGACGAATACAAACACACTCTAACTCGTGCCTCGGCAAGAGTGCCTCGCTGGGCAAATCGGGAAAAGGAGGCTCTGTTGGAAAACACGGCCAAGGATCTAAAAAGGGGAGTAAAGGTAAAGCGCCCGGCAACGGTAAAGGTTCGAAAAAAGCCAGCAAGAATGCAACTCAAGACCACGGCGCGGAGGCCAGCAGCAGCACTCCATTGTTAAGGCTTTTACAAGGCTACAGATTAACATCAATCATATTCGACTGTCATCCTTGCCATTTATGTCAACATTTTCATTCGAAAGACAGGTATAGAACTTAACCTTGCCCCAAGTTCTATCAGTAGCAATAATAGCGTCGCCCGAGAACGACGTATAAGCAAATTAAAAGCCCCTAATTTGCCTGGTATCATCCGCTTCCGTCTTCGAAGACCACCCTGGTGCGGAAAAAGATGAAGGTGAAGAAAACGAACCGAATAAACAGATCCAAAAGCTGCTTCGTGATGATTGGTCAGAAAGCAAGTCTGGCAAGGTAAGGATTGGTCCTGATACTTCAGGTAACCTTTATATATTTATAATTAACAAATAATGAGAGAAAGGGTTACTTACTAACTTGTTAGTTGTAGTTGATGTAAAACCTCTAGAACAAGTAGGATGTCATTTTAGTTGTAGGTGATATCCTCTTCAGCACATAGTAGTATCACTAGGATTGAATCCGTCTCATGTTCCTCAAGAAAGATACTCGGCTGGCGAATATTTTATACTCGTGGTCAAGCGTGGTCATCGTCAAGCTCCTATCTTTCAGTCACGATAAAATATATTTATCCGGGTGTGGTCGTAATAAAAGCTAAATGTAAATGATCGGCATTACCACGTAAGCGTATTCTCCGCCTACTACAGGATCGCGAAGTTGGAGTTTTGCAGCGTGTCCGTCAAATTTTAAATGTCCCCTTCGATCATGGTGATGCTGCGCGAGCACGTCTTCGAGAAGAGCTGTATCGCGGTGCAGCGTTTGACAATTTTATGTTTACTGTGAATAGCTTTCTTGATCCTGATGGTTAGCTGATGTGGGAATGGATGACTTGGGAACCGGGATTTTTATCAAACTAGTCCGTCGTAGGTGGGATTCACCTGCTCTCAGGCGAGGTAGTGAATGTGAAAAAGAGTACTTACAATAATGTTAAGTAATCAAGATGAAGATTTTTCCCAGGGGCCCCCGGATAAGTGCTCGATCCCCTCATCGTTTCTAAGAGTACGCCTTTTCCGGCGTACAATATCGCAGGCCTTCAGGGTGGGGATGGTTTTGAGAACAGGGACGAACTGAAGAGGCTAGAAAAACAGTGCCTCAGCCTGCCGAACATTTGGGGATACCTGCCGAACGACGTCATTAAAAACGATGTGCTGCTGCTGCTGTCGGAAGAATCTTCATCTTCAAAGAAGCTCAGAAGTTGCGCAAATCCAGGCACCCGTGGCAACCAAACGAAAAAGCCTGACCTTGATGGAGGTCAAAGGAAGAATGACAGAGACCTCACAACTGAAGTCGTAACGAAAATATCAAACACCCTTCTGCAGGATGAGGATGTCGTGGTGAACGCCAAGAAAAGCTGTAGGCAAAAGCACGAATCAGCAAAGTCGAAGTCCATCAAAAACGACAGTAAACACATTCATGATGTCGAAGCCTCTCCAAATCCTAATAGAGAGCTTTGGGAGAGCTATGAGACAAAATTCGGAAAGCTGTCCTTAACCCAACGGCGAAAGAGAATAAACAGACGTAAGGCCTTCCGCTCGCATCATGTCCACCGTCCGGGTCGGCCGACCTCGACATCAACAGTAAAATCTAAATCAGTTTCAGGAGAAGTAGAGCAGGTCTCCGACTCATCTCTCGTACTGTATGAACCCGATCCGGATTTTCGATGCCAGTACCGAAGATTTTTTATATTCGCCAGACCTGAATTAGTAGAGAATGAGCACGAGGCTGTCGGTATGTCGCAAGGAAAGACTTCTTGCTCTCCGTCACCTGCGAAATTATCGCCAAAGAACATCAATACAATCAACAAAAGCCCTCGAAGAAACGGTGAATCATCATCTTCGAGCAGTGACTGTGACTCTGCGAGCGAAAGCGGAAGCTCGTCATCCGCATCATCTTCCTCTTCTGCAAGTAGTTCTTCTAGTCGTGCACGCCAACCAAATTTTGATAAAAGAAAATGTGTCCCTGCAAGTAATCCTAGTAGTAGTTCAAGTAGTAGTGCAAGCATGTCATCGTCAAGCAGTAGTTCTGCGTCAAGTTCTCCAGAGTCTTTATGAGATAGTAACTAGCTACTGATTCCCCATCCTCGCAGGCTGATTGGATGCGCACTTTTCAGCATGATCTCTGTTACTATTACTTTATAATATTAATATTAACATGAACTACACGTACAGGTACACGAGCACAACTTTCACAGCTTATGCTAAAATGCTGAGTTTCTGGTGTGTCTCTTTTCAACCCACTGCACAGAAATAGTCATGTAGTTGTATCTTATAATATAAGTAAGTACATGATAAGTAGATTACAGGTACCACTATAGGTATAGCGTTAGCGACTACATTATCGATGAAACTGAAAGGTGTGCAGAAGAATTTATTGATAGATCTTGGCGTCTAATAAAAAGGAGGAGTCCGCCAGCATCTCGCACAAGATAAAGGTAGCACTGACTACGATTCTGTGGCACCAGCCTAAAACGACGATACAAGCGGCCGCGAAGATAAGTTCTTCAATATAAAGAATTCAGTTCAAAGAAGATCAAAATCGTGGCTATGATTATATATTTCTTGGTTCATCTTCATTTTGCTGTTCCTTTTCCATTTCCCGCCATGCTTTCCTATTCATCGATTTCATTGATGACATTGTCCTGTTGACAAGGATGATGAGATGCCTCAAACATGGACAGGTACAACAAGTTGCGCAGAATATGACTCGTCACTTTAACATTTCCATGTGTCGTTATCAGGATTTCAACGGCCTCCACCCGGTGCTCCACTATCCTCGACAAGAGTGAGACCAAGCTCCTGGAGTTGTAAAAGAACTTTAGAATGCTCTCAACGGCAGCAATAGGGTTGCCTGGGTTGTTGACTTTGTTCTTGTGTTCGGGCTCGGCGCAGCCAGGACGATTTTACAGCCACAAAAATACTAATAGATAGTAATACAGCTCTTGTCACACCCAGACTTCCTCATCACCAAACACCTTCCTTTTCCTACCATCACCAAACTCCTCTTACATTTGGAGCTCACATTGCCTCCAGGATCCTCTTTGAGTGTACTTATTTTCATCTAAGTAACAAGTGTCGCTTTTAGCTTTAGGAAGAGAAACCCGATCAGGGTCAGAGTCAGTGACATAGAAACCAAAAAAAACGACAGGAAAATTTTGACGCTCATTGGAAAACTTTCAGAGTCGCAATAGGACACGCGATTACGGGGCTGATGAATGATCACTGAAATGATGAATTAAGATTTTTAGAAGGGGAACGAAGGGCTTCTGTGCCTGCTGAGCGAGTGACAACACTACTCAACAACAACAAGAAGCAACAGGAACTTCGTTTTCGTTACCTGTTCTCGTCGCCGTCAACGGTAACGCTTATAACTAGGAGAAAAACTACCTACTGCATTGCCCTCGAAGACGAAAATGAGTTCTGGCACTGCTGGTAGTGGAGGCAAGGTAACGACATTCCTTGCCGGACTATTCAAGCCAAAAGACGAACTTACTCAAGATTAAGATTGGCTTTTCATGAGGCAATCTAGTGTGAGGAGTGTTCCTGAGTGGGTTCACTTTCTTTTACTCGTCCTTCTAGAATCCTTACAATTGATTCTCATCTGGAAATGATTTCATCAAGGCCAGGCCAACATTAGAAGAAAAATAGAAAACCATTTCGTATTCCTATTCCAAGACCAAGAATTCTTCCCTCTAAAATGATTTGGATTTTGTTGCTGCATGCGACGACGAGGTCGAATCTGAGGAAATCAAGCAGAAAATGGCAAGAATAAAGATGCGGATCGAACCGGGGTATCGACTCGAAGAACGTGCGACAACGATGAAGTACATTCAAGAGGCTATCTACGACACGAAAAGCTGGCGCAGGGTCTACAATGGCCTACGCCTATTGGAAAGAGTACTTCTATCGTCCTTACTTGGACAGCACTTCTCATTCAATCTTTTATGTATTACCTGCTTCTATAACCATGTCTAACTATGTATAATGGTAGTCGTCGTCGTGCCCGTGCTTGTGTAGTTGTTCGCACTCGTAGATGTAATTATTTATTTTGATGTTGCTCTTTGTCTTTCATCTTGTCTTTGAAGAACTGTTGAAGATGATGATGATACTTACTGACCGATAAATTTTCAAACATGGGGTTGTTTAGGAATAGTTTCTTCTACAGATGTGTTTCTCTTCTCTCATCTAGAAGGGCATTGTAGACGAGCGGATCAGGTAATGCAAATCGCGGTCCTTGCTGAAGAGCAGCGTGAGGGACGGCATTTTGATGTGGTGCAACAGTGTGCTTTGTTGATGGCATTTTCGCACGAAGATAAGCGCGTAACACATCTCGTTCGCAAGCGCGCTCAGCATGTTCGAGAAACCGCACTCCAAGTCCTGAATGTGGTAGCTGATGATTCATCCGGAGGCGCAACGAGAGGAGCGAGTAGTGGAGCAGGTGATCCGCTGTCCACAGCAGAGAGCGCCTCCATTAGCAGCACTGGCAGAGGAGGGGCCTCATCATCCACATCATGCACACCTCGACCACACGTAGATCTGCTGTCAGCAGACCCAAGCAAGCAGAGCCCATCACCAAATACGCCGATTAGCGATCCTCCAGGGAGTAGAGGTTCGACAAATATTACGGCATGACGTTTTTGGTAGGTTCGAGCTCTGATCAATCGACATCACTGTCAACCATACAATCAATCTTCCCTTGTTCTAAATATTGAACTGGCGGAGCTCTTTGTTATTTCATCGCTGGATGATTAAAATCACAGACGACAGAGATTTCACGATGTAGTACTTTTCTGCTCTAACGTATGTGGAATCTACGCGAACTTTTATCAGAGTGACAAGAGAGGCGCCGCACTGACAAGCGCCACAGGTAGCACGATTTGCTACACGAAACACAGGGAAGATACCGACAGTGAAGAGGAGGGAGACCACAATGTACGAGCACCACCAGCAGCATACTCATACAATCAGAGCATTATGAACGCGAAAAGCGAATTTGCTGAGATATCTAAACATAAACTCGATGATGAAAAGGCTAAAGATTCTGTTAGAGGTAGGTTTTGGTTGCTTCTGTTTCCTGTTTTGTTCTGCTTTTATTTTCTTCCTTAGGAGAGGCAAAGCAAACGGCGACAGGAATACCTAAGGCCTACCCCTAATACTGGCACTTTGTCAGAAGGTGACACTAACAGAGATAGTTTTAGACGAAGACGGAAGATACAGAAACCAGGGAAAGAGAAGATGAACATAAAGTGTACGTGTACCATCACTTAAAGTCAATATAAATCACTTTCGTCATTATCATCCCCATCGAATCATGATATTGGCATAAATTGAAATACAAATTTCAATCTGAATTTGTTCTTTCTCTTCTTCCTGTTCATACCGTATCAGGGCCCAGTCAGAGGCAACAACATGGCCAGTTCTGGTACTTCTGTTGACCTCCTCGATGCAATGGAGGACTCGGCACCATCAGGTGGAGCTCTGCCACCTCCAGTTTCTTCTGCGCCAACCGTAACGAACTTGATAGATCTTCTCTAGTTCGTCTTACTGCAGCGTGGCGGGTGAAGAAGGAGAACGAGAAGCGTTTTTTAAGAAGCTAACAGTTAGCTAAGCATCTACACGCACGAGACGTGGTTGCTGTAACTTGGGATGGGAATTTTCTTCCGGAAAGAACGAAGGACAATGAATGTAGGAACTTTATTTAGTCGACCGCGGGATTGATAGGTCACACGTCTGCACAACATTGAAAGAGACTTCTTCTGGGAGGTGCGCGACTTTTTACACGAGATTGGGATCAGCACACTCACGGAAAAAAAATTCATATCGAGTCGCATACGGCTCTCACTCTCAGGGAATTTGTCGAATGTTTTGTAACCTCGTCGATGTCGAGGTGTGCTTATTTCGAATCGAGTGAATTTATCAACATGCTGCTCCTTCTCTCTGTCGTGTTGATGTCCTTTTTTCTACAAACTGACCCAAACTGCCTCGCGGAAGCGTGGCATCGTTCTGCACCCAAGTTTCCGTGATGTAAGCACGTACCTAGATACTCTGTACCTTCTTCTAGTAGAGTGTTCGTATTCATCTCAACTTGATTCTTTTCACATTTACAACCGACCCCGTGAAGCTGCTACGAGGATGCAGCTATCAAGAACAAGATGATCACAGATTATCGATTCTCTCCGAAGAGATTCATATTGAAATTGGTCTTCGAGCTTCGAAGGTGAACAGCGCCTTCTACTTCTAAAGGTTCTTTTTCTTATTTGTTACTGGGTGTATATCCGATACGGATTCCGTGTCGTGATTGATGAGAGTGAATTATTTGTCCCGTCTGAGCGTGAACATTCTGAGTGTTAGTTTAAGTTTGTTTTTAGTCATCTTCTCTATGCCCACATCAGGATCATTTTAGTCGTAATATTTAGAATCTCCTAAGTAGAAGTTTTTTTCTTCCAGTAGCAGTACCTACTAGAGATTATCATATGCAAATTGATTTCCATAGTTAAAGAAATATATAATAGAATTAGGGTTTTTTTGACCCATATCGGCTCGAGTTTCTCGGGTTGCTCGAGTTGCTCGGGTTGCCCCTGGAAATTCTTCGCTGCGCCCTGCGGGCGCACCCCTGCCGAGGTGTTCAAGTAGAGAACAAGAACGCTCCACCAGGCTGGTAGGAGGGGCATTCACAACGGGAAGACATCCAAGTGCTTGCAGTCTGTCAGATGATTGCAACACAGCGGGGCGAAAAACCGTCCCCGACTCGAAACTCTGCACCCGCACCACAGGGGGGGGGCGAAGCACTTGCTCCGCGCCAGCGAGTCGCCAACATCGACCCCAAACGGAAGGAGGCAGCGCCCCCCCGCCTTCTTTTGCGAAGTAAGTCCCGAAGACGGCCCCCAGCATGCCGAGCAAGCACTTCCGCGCCCACGCCGCCCTGCTTCGCCCATTTTGATGGGCTGGGCTTCTTCTGGCAACTCGTTGCAACTCGTTCCAGAGTTGGAAGCCCTTCACCTCAGCAACGAACTCGAGCAAACCGTGGCAACTCGAGCAACCTGAGCCCCGTTATATTATAAGGATGTTGCTTTTCTTTTTGTCTTTGCTCGTAACTAATGCAGAACGTTTCATCTTGTCTGCGAGTGTCTACGCGATGACTCTCTGAACAGAGGATGTTCGATGCTTGAAGCTTCGCGAAGAAAGAGCTTCGTGAACTTCTAGATTTATGGAGTGGGGATTTGGCACATGGGGACCAATAGCAGCCTGCTCGAAAAAAGAAAAGCTCGTGAACTGGAAAGGTAGATAAAGGCGGGTAGTTTCGCTCGCTCGCCAAGCTATTTAGTACAGAGGCGCGCGGCCTGAAAGGATCGCGGCGGCTGGAGAATGCAGGCGGCGGGGGTGTGGCTATTGGCGAGACAACTGACGCAGTAAGCTGACGCAGGTCGCCCTCTTTTGCTGCTTCGTTATGTGATGTCCCCGAGCTTTCAACTTACTTTTTGCTTGATGAAATTGAAAGTGAAACGTATATTAGATATATGTGCTGGAGATCGTGGTAGGATCACGTCATCGTTAATTAGCAACAAGGCATAATCTTCTGAAACCGATGAAGCTGACGGCGTCCCATCCAGTATGTACTTCTACTAACACGAGCAGGACGCACTGGGGTCACACTTTTGTTCATCCAAGAGAATTACTTATTTTTTCCTTGATTATGCCGATCGTCTTTGATCTTTTTCTTTACCCTACGCCTTTACAAGCCAAGCCGTATGTGCGTCGCAGTCGCAAGTGCACTTGGCTTATAGATTCACCTGATTTTGGTCCAGTAGCTTGAATATCGTGATGCACCCTAATACTAGACTTATTTACATATTTAGGCGATATAATGGTCTGGGATCGTCGTATATCATTATTTCTCTGAAGTTGAACGATATAGAAGTGTGATATTCTGCTCTAGACGTTATAGAGAATAGATCTAGTCGTGGTCGTCTACTGCAGTAAGAGGCGACGAACAACAGAACGTCACTCAGAAACGTTAAAATCTGGTGTCTTCGTCTTCCCCATCCTATTTCGTCTTACTTTAATTCATGTTAGAGTTAGATGAAGTGGTCTCCTACTCATCGCAGCCGCAGATACTTAAAAAAATGTAAGGAGAGCAAACCTTTCTGGTAAAACGTTATTAACTTAAAGTAACATACTTTTATGAAACTTCCTCCTGGTACATCTGCTACGTACGGGATGTGTCAGTCAAAAAAACATAGCCGGAATTGAACACATAGATAGGTAGACGTAGACAAAGAAAGAGAAACACATATCACAAAAATTCTGCTTAAATCATGGAAAGGTTCAAAATCTCTGGTTCACGTTCATTTGTTCCATTTTGCGTTTTCTTGGTGGCCTACCCGTCGTATTATATAGGTAAACAAGCGCCCCATTAATGTTTTTTTAGGTGCTGAGCTTTTGGTTCGCGAGTATCTATTTATTTTGTTCTGATAAAAAGTCAACAGTTTATTCCACCTGCCTGCATACCATAAACCAAGACAAAGGTGCAAATAGGTGATTGTTGCGCTAATTGTACCATTTATTGCGGGCCGTCCGTCGTGCGTGGTCGACGGCGGGCCGGAAGATGATGAAGAATCAAACTGGTTCTTGTTGTACTACAGATCAGTGGTGGTCCACATCCGCCGAAAAAATTGTTTGTGACTGCATGAGGATGAGCGACCACGTGGAGTCGTGCTAGTTTAGGTGGAGATGTGCTGCAAAAAGAAATTCTTGAGGAGGTACGTACTCTTAGTCTTAGAGTCCTTGTTCTTGTACAAGCGCAGGGGATATCATGCGAGGATAAAAATGGCTGTCCTCGGTCACCGTCCATACTACCCATAAGCACTCTGCCTATCATCTAGATGAAGATGAGGCCATAGCAGAAGTATGTCGCCGAGAGAGTTTGATCGCATTGACAGGTAAAGTAGCCCATCTGGCAAAACTTCTACATCTTAAGAACGTCTGTTTACGATCATGTCATAGTACGTTACGAGCGGCCTGAACCTCGAAAAAAAGTCATCTGTCGTGCATATGAAGTACGAGTACTTATGTTTTCAAAAGGAGAACAATCTGAGGTGGCGATAGAAGTCGATTTTCTGATACCCAGCATAGGCATAGGTTCAAGAACGCTGATCATGATGTGTCGTAGAATAGTTCAGTTATATTAACTACTAGCTGCAGAAGCACAAGCAGATGAACTACTCATTTTTATACCTACAGCATAAATATCGACCTTCCCGGATCACACCAGCAAGCAATTATTTTTATTATCAAGGAAAAAGAAAAAGTGAAAGTACCTACGCGCAGATTGTTGTCTACATGACTGTGATATTGACACTAATGTCGCCAGTTGTATGCTCTCGCATTCTGATTTCATGTGTTATCGAATGGTTGGCAAGAAAAACAAAATCGATAGAGCGAAATTGATTTTTGATGATTGATTGTTCCTTTCTATTTCTTGTGGAGCAACAAAAAAAAGAGCACATCTGGTTTCTTCAAGTGCCAGGTGGGCAGAATGTACGACCTCCACGGCTGTGATTTCCCTTGGTACTAACGCAGACCACCCGCATCTGCAACTACTACCAGGAACTCAACCTAGGTAACTATATCTAGAGATATGTGCTAAGCACAGGAGCCGGCCTAGTACAGTGCGGCCGACGAGTATGAAGATAATGCTGGAGCTTGCGGCATTTTCCTCTTTCTCTTGTAGTTGGAGTATGCGAAGATATTGATCAAAGTGGCCGAGCAGGATATAGTTGGACGAAAGCTGTACTTGTGGGTACGAAGCAGAAGACGCTAAAACCCACACGAACAAGAAAAATGGACCTGCTAAACGAAACGGCCCGGATATGGGTCGCAAACCATCCTGATCTAGGATGGTGTCCTGCAAGGGTCGACTCGTTGGATGACAGCGGAAACTATATTGCAGTGGACGATGAAGGCCAACAGTTCAAAATACCACAAGACAAGGCGACCAGCGTCGACGCCAGTACTTCTAAGAAGTTAAGTTATCTCCTGGAAGTTAAGTTACCTTCTTCGTCTTCTTCTTCTTCTTCTTCTTCATTGATGTAAACAATCGCATTAAGTTGCTGAGGTAGTCTTTTTGTTTTACTTTAAAATTATTCTGCGTGGTGTCTACGGCACGACTTGACTTCATCCATACTGCAAATTATTATAACTGATGGTACAACCGTCCGTATGAATTCCAATTTTTTGTTGCTGCGATAAGTAACTGTCTCACGAAGAATACTGGAGTGAAATCTAGCCTTGAAGCATTAATTACCATCGCCCCTATGGAATTAAAAAGCTCAATTGTATGCAGATGCACACGCACAATCACCACGTTTCCAATATCAGAAAAAAAAACCAGGTTGCCTTTCCGGTGTGGAGGACTTACTCACGTTGGGGGACTTTAACGAAGGGTGTCTACTGCACAATATTCGTGTGCGGTATTTCGAGGACCGCATTTACACGGGGATTGGCACGCCGATTCTAATCAGCATAAATCCATGTATGAACAAGCACCAGTAGTTTGTGCTTCTACTTGTTGTACTAGTAGCTTGATTGATGATTATAAATATTTCTTGAAGGGGAACAAGAGCACTGCATATTTGTTTCCTAAAAATGAAAACAATAGAGACCACTACCTCCGCCTCCGCGAGCGCGCCCAGTAGTGCCGCAATTTCTGGCTGGCTACTTTGTTGTAATAAATCGCAAAAAAATAATTGCAAAAAATAGGTGGAGAACAGGAAGAATAGGTGGATGGTCCGAGTAGTCTTGAAAATGGAAGAAGCCACTGCTTGCACTCTTCATAGCCTACCAGAAACTGGACCACCTCTATTCAGAGACAACGATGGGTGAATATTACGGCGAAGCAATGCAGTGGCTGTGGCTCGTGCTCCACAATAAATGACAACCATTCATCCTCAATCTCAATCACTATCGCGGATGGAAATCCTATAGTTGCAACCTCGTTTTTCGACAATTAATCTCTGGGCCTGGGTAGCTCTTTGTTAGTGTTACTTGCACTTGAAAGAGCAGATAGAGATAATTAGGCAACACCAACAGTAGAGACCCACGTGGGGATGTGTAATTGTCTAAAAATCTCGTCGGCTAGCGTCCGTAAGAAAGCAGAATCCAGATGCAGCAATCTCGCCCCACTTGTACAGTGTAGCTTCCGAATGCTACGATACGATGCTCGAGGAAAGAGGCAGTCAGAGCATCATCGTAAGGCTGTAAATTTCAGTGTAAAACAAGCGGCAGTTTGAATGTTTTAAGCAATTTACATTTATTTATTTAGGATTAGGTTTCTTTCCTGCCATGACTTGCTTTTGTAGTTTCAGTTTCTAATAAAAGCCCTCATACGTCGGCCATGTTGCCTAATACCCTCGAAATCTTCACCTTGGGACGTGCATCGATTCTTGTACTCGGCGGCGTCATTCGCTAGTAGTTTTTGGTAGAAGTTTGAGTTTGTTTGGCCCTATTATGTCAATTAACAAAAGTAGTGTTTAAGTTAACAGTGTTTGCGCCGTTTGGCTTGTGGTATATTCAAGACGCTGGTGCTCGGCTTCGGTACATTTTTCTAATCATCATTACCGGCGAGTCAGGGGCAGGGAAAACCGAAGCAACCAAGCGGGTCTTGAACTATATCGCAAACCTGCAGTCAGTGGGTGGCACGCCATCGAAGATGTCGGCTCGTGGAGCTCCCGCGGACTCTTCCTCCTCAGATGAAAACTCACACAAGTTTGAATCTGATAGTATCTTATGTCCAGCAGAAGCCAACATTTGTATCTGTGAGAAGTACAAACGAGTTTGTGTCGTTATTTTCCATCTTGCTGCAGTGAACAAGAATTCACAAGGATATTAGGACTTCAAGCCATTTGTGCCCGCAACGATGACGAGGCAGAGGCGGAGCCCTTCTCTTTGTCATTAAGTACGTAGGTCGCGATCGTAAAGCAGAAGATGCACCCAGACTCGGTCTAATTCTAGAGAATCAAGTCCTCAAGAGCAACCCGATCCTCGAAGCCTTCGGTAATGCGAAAACCGTGCGAAATGACAACAGCAGTCGCTTTGGCAAATTCATCGAAATTCAATTTGACCAGCAAGGAAAATTGAAGTTAAGGCCTGCTCTCAGTACTTCAACTTCTTTGCTTCATCAAAATGGAACAAAAAGGCTTTGTTACGCCATACGCATACGTAGTCTGCCCAGCAAGAACATAGACAGAAGCTTCGACTTGTTAATCTTGATCAGTAACTATAGTTTGTTATTATCGATCGTTGGATAATGACGAAATGGTCTAATGAGAACAGCGAATATCCGCAACTACCTACTCGAGAAATGTCGCATTACTGCACAGCAAGACAACGAGCGCAACTACCACGCCTTCTACCAACTCTGTGCGGGCGCCAGTGATGAACTCAGTTACGATTCTACTTAAAGTGAGGGAGTTCATGCAGATGTATTGACTGACTTTGCTGGTATTTCAATTCTATGAACTCGCAGTCGAAAAACTCCAAGGCTTGCTGTTCTGCCACAGGGACTGTGCCCCAACAGTAAATGATCGATACTGCATACGATTAAGAATATCATAATCACTGCTTTATTTCGCTTCTTCTAGCTACTTCTTCTTGATGTTGGTGTTTCCCTTCTTGAATCAAACGTAAAAAATCAATCCCAGTGTGTAAAAATTCGCCCTGCCCGTCCCCATGATAGAGTTAGAGCCACTCTAATTCACACAGCAGCTCCATTTAGGCGACTTTATCGCAGAGGATTTCGACTTCGTGAGCGTTTGTCCCAATATAGACGCGCCAGAGCACTCAGACGCGGAGGACTTCATGAATGTCTGTGACTGTCTGTACCGATTGCGATTCTCTCAGTCCGACATTCACACGCTGTGGAAGTGTTGCGCTGCACTACTACTGCTTTTACGTTGTGGTTGCTAAGAAGATTGTGGTCGTGGATGTGGGGGTGCGTAGATGATGTCAATGATATCAAGAATAAGGGAATATGGACGAATATCACAATCATTATCATAGCGGGCAATATTGAAAATAGCAAAACATTCCGGTCCAGCTAGTAGTCATCTACAGATGGAATGGAACGGAAGGTCCTAGTAGCTAGAGTGAAGAACTAAAAGTTGGAATCGACCTTGCGTTCATCTTTTGGAAACGTGAATTTCGATGTGATCGATGACGACCGAGTAGAAATCGCCGACCACGCCACTGCGTGCCCGCCGATTTGCGAGCTCCTTGGTATATCTGAAACGGCTTTCCGTGGTGTATTGCGGTCGAGGAAATTTTTCGACCCGATCTCGAAGAACATGCTTGTCTCCCCACTCCGGCTCGAACAGGCGAAGCAGGTGAAGTTGAGCATCGCGCGAGTCCTCTATTCCCGAATGTTCGACTGGATTGTGTCCAGGATAAACGCCAGCATGCAGATGGAGGTAGCTGCCACTGCTAGCGGGAACGAAGCAGGCGGACCCTCGCCGAGATCCGGGCCTAGCGAAAATGCCACTGCTAGCACGACATCACGAGCTGCAAGACGGCCTACAGCAGCCGGTAACAAAGGAAACGCCTCATCAAACAGTGCGCCACCGTCGACGAAAATCGGACTTCTCTTATGGCCCCCGACATAAAGCTTGATATCGTATTACCTCCATCTCGATCAGCACACTTGTAAGTAAATGATTAATCTCCTTCAACGTCAACCTAGGATGTGGGAAACGAATGATCTATTAATTTGTTTCTTGCTCGCTAAACGTTGACATCTACGGCTTCGAGGTCTTTGACTGGAATTCGTTTGAGCAACTATGCATCAACTTCGCCAACGAAAAACTCCAGCAGCATTTCAACAGCCACATGTTCCGCATGGAACAGAAGCTCTACACCGAAGAAAACATCACTTGGTCGCATATCTCCTGGCAGGACAATCAGGATGTCATTGTTATGTTCTACTTAGTCTTGGTCACTGCAAAGTATACATAGTAATTGTGATAGTATTCT
This sequence comes from Amoebophrya sp. A25, assembly GCA_905178165.1. Lineage (NCBI taxonomy): Eukaryota > Dinophyceae > Syndiniales > Amoebophryaceae > Amoebophrya > Amoebophrya sp. A25. The sequence continues at coordinate 1,033,908 of CAJINU010000006.1, read as the reverse complement.
AATCTTCATCTAGTATGATCACAAGTTCTCGATGAACAAGTACTCGTCTTGTACAAGAACTATCAGAAGTGCGTAGCAGTTTGTTATGCGGCGACAGTCAGAATGAATCTCGTCATCGAAAAATCATTTGGAGAAGCACAGCTACAAGGATGTTGTGTGTAGCAAGCAGCTCTTCTAATCGCGATTGCCTGGAAAAGAAACCCAGTGGAGTATTCCCGCATCTCGACAGCACATGCCTGGGCCCGAACGCTACAGACGCGGCATTTTTGCAAGCGCTTTATACAAAACCATTGAAAGCGGATATCGTCTACAACCCGAGTCGTCAAAAAACCGACCTATTCTTACGGGATACATAGAAAACATTAGTATCGGCGCGCATTTTGATCTTTCAGGTTGACGTTGAGTCTTCGATCTGATATGATATTGTTTTTTGGGGATGAGGTCGACGGATGTAAGCCCCCCACTTTCATCATCATCCCAAAGTTTCATTTATTTTTTCCTAGGTGCAATACTAGTCAGGAGTAGTTGATGGAGTGCGAGGTTGTAGTCAAAGTCCCGTAGTCATCCCGTCCTTTTCTCTATCTAATCCACGCGGTAGCGCACTATGCGGGTGAAGTGAGGTACTCGGTCGAGGGCTTTTTGGACAAAAATTTCGAGAAACAGACAGATGAGGCGATCGAAGTGCTGAAAGAAAGTTCTGATCCCTTGATTCGGAAATTCGTTCTCGAGACAGCTAGTTCCTCATCGACCAGTGGTGCAGCAGGAAGCGGAGGCGCAGCGAGTTCTTCAGTTACGGATCATGTCGTGTAGAGGCGTCTCCAACGTTGATAACTCAAAGTAAGGCACTGAGAATACCCAAGGCAGAAGGAAGAGCTTCTCCTGAGCCTTCCTTCTTCTAAGTGGATGTCCCGAAAGAATTTTTGGTGCATTCACCGCTTTCCTTCTTTTACTAGTACACCGGCATATTCTAATACAGGCGGGGCATCGTCCTCCTCAACGGGAGGTGGGCTTCGGGGTAGCACATTGCGGGGTAGCCGATCTGTTGGCGCGGGGCGGGCTTCAGGTGGGGCGGCAGTGAGTGATCGGATCAAGGGGCCACAGAGCACTGTGAGCTCCACGTTTCGAGAGCAGCTAGATGCCTTGGTCGCTGACCTAAACCGCACGCATCCAAGGTATATCCGGTGCATTAAGCCAAATGCGGACAAGGCGGCGCGCACCTTCGACAGCATTGACGTCTTAAGGCAACTGCGGTGTGCTGGAATGCTCGAGGCAATCCGGATTCGTCGTGCAGGCTACAGCGTTCGCCGCCCATTCAAGGAGTTTCTAACAAAGTACGGGCGTCTCTGTCCTGGACTTGTGGTACAAAGGCACCCTCAGTTTGATTATATTTTTGCTGATAATTGTTCATCTGTTTTTGACTCATCATGGATTTCTCTTGATGCTGATGTGGGTACAGTAATATCACGTCGTCGCCATGATCTTCCGTTACAACATGCTGAAGATGAGTAAAAGTAGAGAATCCATTCCTCCAGTTCATGTACTACATCAACTAAAATCACAACAAGTTGTATGAACTGAAATTCATCAGGATCAGAAGTAGAGGACTTGAGGAAGTCCAAGTTTTGTTCCTCCAACTATATCATTGATAGCAAGTCATAACTGATTCAAGCAATAACCAAATCCAGCCCGCGTCAAGCGCTGTTGCAAAGCGTGTTTCCGATGCGGATCAAAAGGGACAGTGCGAGAAGCTCCTTTTGTACCTCGAGCGCAAGATTTTCAAAGAGAAGAGCGAGATCTCTGAGAGGAGCTGGCAGATAGGTAGAAGCAAGGTTTTTCTGAAGGAGGAGGTTCAGAAAGTGTTAGAAGCAGAGATCAGTGCTGCCGTTCTGGAATTCTGCATCCGGATATGCAAGATGTGGCGGGGCTTCGTCTCGCGGCGCCTCTTTCAGCTAAGGCTTCATGCACTAGTAATTTGCTGTAATCCCGAAGATCTTGATCTATCGATATCGTGTCCATTGTGTTGCACCGTAATTAGGTCGTCCTCTTACTATTTTTTACTTTAACTCGTTCTTTGAATGATGCCCTCGTCTAGCTTTTCAACATCTACTTTCAACTAGTTGTGATGTCGTAAGTTTACGCTTTTCTAATCCCGGAAAAAAAACGTGCTGCTGTGGAAATCCAGGCTTTCTGTCGAATGGCAACCGCAAGAGCGACATGCTTAGTAAATTTGCGGAGAAGGCGCGCTGCACTCAAAATACAAGCCAAATATCGTGCACACACCTCTCAATCGAAATATTCAATTAGGGCAGTCTTTTGCTCATGATTTCTCCTCATTGTGATGCAGACTCTTTGCAGCTCCTCGTCTACATGGATGTTGATTACAGTCACATCTATACATAGACCATTTTCATTCCTTATGTTGTTTGATGACTCGTCCGTCCTGACTGTTTAGTTGTATTTAGTTCTAAATATAGAACACGTAAATGTATTGCTGTGTGCTGTAGCAGTAGCTGTAGGTCTGTGGGTCTTGGTGATGATGTACTTACTCACTACGTGTTCTTAGTTCTAACACTGAGTTCCGGAAGGGCATGATCCGGATACAGGCACAATTACGAGGCAAACGTGTCCGCAGTCGCTTAGGTGATTTTCGCGAGATAGCAAATCAACGGGAAGCTCAGAAGGCCAAGGACCGCATAGCAAGAGAGCGCGAGCAGGAGGAGAGAAAACGACTAGAAGAGCGCCTTCTCGCGCAGGAGCAGGAAATGGAGGCTACGAGAGCTGCGCAGGCAGAAAAGGAAGATTATGAACGACTGTTTCGTGCTTCGCTTGAGCCATTGACTTTATTCTGTGTTACTGTCTAGTATGTAAGCGTAAGGTATTTCACCGGTCGTAGGTCTACTCTAGGTTACTTAGGATGACTACTCCTGGAGACGCCATGGTGATGATATTTCATTCAAAAGATCTGCATTAGCACCCTCTCGCAGTAGACTTCGCAAAAACAAGATCTAAGCAGAGCAAATGCGTAAGACGCTAGCGGATGAGGCCGAAAGAAGAGCACGGGAAAAGGTTGAAGAGGCTGAGCGCAAACAGGCAGAGGAACGGGCAAGGCTCGAACACGAGCGGGCGGAGGCAGAAAGAAAGCGGAAAGATGCAGAAGAGAGTGCGCGGAACGCCGCGATGCGGGATCAAGCATCAGCGCAGGAGGAAGCATCGAAGAAGCTGCAGACCAAGTTACAAAGCTTGGCAGCAGAGTTGGAATCGGTTAGTATGAATGAGGAACCTTTGCTTGACGAGTAAGTAGTTGTAAGTCACGTTCGCAGATGAAGAAGTATAATAAGATGTAGTAATCAAAGGTCTCATCGCAGTGCAAGTAGCTGATGTCACCATCATCTCGGTGTCCCATCATCTTGCTGTACCTGCAGTACTTCTCGAACAGAAAAAAGACACTCGTGTCTATAGGTAGCATGCATAGATAGACTGTAGTGCGTATTCTGTTGAGCCTAGCATCATGACAAGTAGAAGTATGTGCGTGCTTCGATACAGACAAATGATGGTAACGCTCCTTCCCCATCATTCTCTAACTCATAAGGCGAACGCGACAAGTACAAAAATGATTGCGTATTCCAGCGAGAGCAGCATGAAAAAGCCCAGACTGACAATAATGCTGCTAGCATAAAGCATTTGGAAGAACTTCAGGAAACGCGAAGAGAGAACCTTGACTTGCGTGACCAGGTTCGAACGCTCAGCGAAGAAGCCACACAACACCAGGAGGAAGTCGCAAACCGAGCATTGTCATTGGATGCACAGCAGACAGAATTGTATTTTTTAAACTCTGATTATGGGTTGAAGACGAACAACAAATCGCCTATTTCTCTTCAGGCTCAAGGTCTTACTTTTTCTCAACATCAAGAATAACGTCCTCCCTGCAACAGCATCAATTTCTCTTGATTTTCATGAAGATCTTGACCAACCCGCGTACTCTTGGAAAAATTAAAAGATAAACGGGTTCAGTTCTCAAGAATTCCGTCTCTTGCTTTACTCGGAGTATCATTCATTTCTAACTCAAGCTAGAGCGGCTGAAGACCGAAGCGGCAGCGAAGGATGCGCGACTGAGTGAGCTCGAGGCAGTGCAAGCCACAGCTGAGACGGGAGCTGCCGAAAAGCTTAGAGCCCTGGAACGTCAACTCGAGGACGCGAGGTTTGAGGTCGAAGCTGCGGATAAAGCCAAGCTTGCTTTGCAGGAGCTGTGCAATACAACGGCAGACGAAAGTCGGCAGCGCGTCGCGGAGTTGGAGAGTAGTGTTAAGCGAGGTTTTTCATTAGAAGTTCGTACAGACCACTGGAAGGGAAACTGATCTCTGGAGGTATAGATCAACGTATGCTGACGGCTCCGTCTAGCTGGTATCTGTACTATCTATCAATATGATGCTGAGTTTGGGTGCTTGTAGCTGCGTGCATCTAAGAGTGCGCGCAAATTGCGTAATGAGATTGAGGACGCGGTGAGTACTCGAGACAAAGTGCAGATTGAACTAGAGTTCACCCAGAAGAAGTGCGAAGAGGCACAGAACCAAGTGCGGTCGCAGAAAGAACAAGTCGAAATCCTCGAGATAGAGTTGGAAGAGGTAAAGGCAGCAGCGGTGCAGATGCAGTCAAGGTCAAGCGGGGAACGCACACGCGGCTCGTCGTCCGACGCGCAAGGGAGAGGCACGGCCTCGAGTCCAGAGGAGGAAGGCGGCGGGGATGCCGCTTTTACCCGTCCAACGATAGCAAATCAAAAAGAATTTCTGAAAATGGTCGAAAAATCGAAACTCTCTCTCGTACAGGAAAATTTGCAGGACCAGCAAGGCGGAGGCACACCAACCTTAGATTATGCTTATATTCGCTAAAAAATATCTATATCTTCAGCTCAGGAGCAATAATTTAAGTACATGGTAATATCACGACACTTTCGTAGGTCGATTTTCATCTATAGTATACAAATACAATTGAAGTTGATATTGATTAGAATGCCTCTATCTAATTCTAATTACACGTGAGCCAAGTAAATTTTGTCCTGAGCAAACACGGCGCGGACGGCTGCTCTCCAGCATCCTCGTCAACAAGGTCACGGCAACTGGGAACCGCGGACTCGACGCCTACAGCAACGTCTTTGGACATGACACGTTTGCGAAAGCAACTGCAGGAGAAGACACGACAGCTAGCCGAACATCATGCGGCCTTCCAAGACCTGAATGCAGAGTTTAACATCAAACGCGAAGAGAATCGAAGGTATCTCGCAGAAGTACAACAATTGAAATTATGTTGTTGAAGAAAAAAATAAAAAAACTCTGTCTTTATCTTTGTTCAAGTAGTGCTAGAAGAAGTGATTCGCATTTGTTGCAAGGAAGTCAACGAACTTCGCGCCACGTCTATTTTGTTCTGGCGAGGACACTTGCGATTCCGATTTGTGTTATTTTAGTTTTTCGTACCTATGAAGAGTTTTAATAAATATCTCCCATGCATTTGGATTTGCATTTTATTTACGATTACATCAAGAACGTAGTTGAAGTCTTGTAGTCAGTCGCTCTAAAGCAAAGCGCCCGTGCTCAACTGGAGCTCCAGGCGCAGACCATGGTCCCAGAGGATCAACTGCGAAGCGTGAAGAACAAGAAAACCGAATTAGAAGCAACGAATGCGCGCATGGCGTTTTCTCTGACTGTATGTTGAGTATCGTCGTTGTCGTACTTCTAGGAGTTGCACAACATCCGCATGGACCTACTTCCTTCCTTAAGACCTTGAGAACTTTGACAAGCGTACTTGATACTTAGGGACTATTACATCAGCTAGATCTGGAGGTTGTTCCCCCGTCTTCTCTCGCATACAACTTTCATCCTTGAATTTGGAGAAACAGAAGGCGTTTTGCGAGGAGAAGATCGATTCGCTCGAGAGCGAGATAGAGGCGAGGCGGAAGCAGAACAACGAACTTACGAACAAGCTCCGCCTCTTCGAACTTGATGCGGAGAATCGGGAAGCGAGTAAAAATGCCACCTCATCGTCTTCCATTGCTGCTGCCGCTTCTGCTGGCGAGGGCGCAAGCTCGTCTAGCTCACCTGGTGCAGGAGGTGGATTCGCTTCGGGGGCATCTTCTTCTAGCGGCCACCAAGGTGCTACTAGCAGTAAGAGATCGACAGCGCAACAGATGCTAGCTCAACACGATCAAGACATACAGAGAAGCAAGCATTTAGACGATCTTGAGCAGGAGAATGGGCGTCTAAAGCGCAGCTATGAGGACATGAAGGACTTGAATCTTCAATTTAGGAAACAAGTTGAGAATTTTCTCGAAGACCTGCGAAAGAAAAATGAGGAGAATCGCGTTTTGCGTATGGAAGCCGTTCGTTTGAGTCGGGAACGGGACGAGATCCATGCTGAGTTACAAACAATGCAGGACACCAACGACAGGTTAGCGGGAACAAACACGTACTACATTCAGAAAGTAGCGGACCAGCGGAACGAGCTGTCTCGCCTCAGAGACAGCGGGTCACAGCTGAGTGGATCCCAGCAGCCGAGCCCAGGAGAGGAGGGGGAGCTTTGAAAGGCTGGAAGTTTTGCGGCAAACAGACTCCGTAATTTAGAGGCTTCATCTGAGAGAAAGAAACGCATGCATCCGCAGGCGTAGAAGCCAGGTTTATTTCTACATCTACGCTATTTTGTCAAAATTGTTATTCATATTCTTATTTTTACGACAGACTGTCACCGTTCGTCATGTTGTATGTTGTACAGAGCCTGAGGCTGGTCCACATCATCTGAAGTGGAATATAATGTGACGGGGTCGTCGAGTAACGACTTCACCACTCAAGAACCGATTTGATGGAACTAAACTCCAACGACCAACTTATACTTACTTGTGTTATGTACAGCGACGTGGCCGTGGGTAACCGTTGGTACAAATATTTTAGCATCTTCTAATCGACATCGATCAACATCAATAGTAAGAAACGCGGCCGCATTGTAACACCAACAGAAACAGGACCAATTATCATAGGAATAGAACTAGAAGAAAGACAAACAAGGCACCAGAGTACTCAGTCGAAATACGCTTTAGGACCAGTTTCAAAACGCTCTGCAAGTACTTACTAGCAAGTCCTTTTTATCATGTATTAATCTTAGATAGAGGTTCTAAGTATATTTATCAGCACCGATTTATTGCGCATTATGCGTCTCTGTCAACCGCAGTTCATCCTTCGACGAAGCGATGACGTTAGAAACGGAAACAAGTTGTAAGATCAGTAGAACAACGCGGGTCCGAATCCGTAGAACGAGCTGCGTTATTTTCCAAACAAAGTCTCTGACTTTGCAAGCACAGGCTCAGGCACTCGAGGGTAGAAGCCCTGAGTATCTATACTCGCTAGAAGCAAGAAATTCTTGGCAAGAATACCAGAAAAAGAAGTTTTGCAGTCTGGTTTTATCATTATAATTATGAACGCACCCCGACCCCGACCCCTATAATCGCTTTCCTTTTATTGGCTTCTTGTTACTTTCAAGATGAACACATCAGGTGACAGATTTACATGACCGCCACCAACGACATCCTTCCTATCGTATCATACGGGCCATCACAATCATCACCGTGGTAATGCAGCTGCCCATCGTAAACGTGATGTGGGTGCCGCCGGCGTGGCGGTAGTAGGCGTAGTGGTCGTCGCGGGCATCGTCATGCTGCCCATTTTCACGGACATCAGGTGTTGCCCGTTCTAGCAGCGGGAGCAGTAGGTACCTCCTTGCGTAGTGATGAAGTAGAGGAATTGATCATTGTCCGAGGCATAACCGTTTTGCACTTGGCAGGTTCAGGTTGCGTCGCGACGATCGTCCCCGTTGTATTCATGCACAGGGTGGGATCGTCCGGCTCCTTATTTACGTAGAATGCACATGTAATATAGTATGCAGGAGCTGCAACCTCAAAGGGCGACACCAAGTACAGTGTTGATCATGAAAAGTGACCTACAAAAACGGGGATTACTCTAGTACGCCTCCTCTCGATGACGACCGCGTAGTGACTTCTGCGCTAGAACTGTATGAAGCTATTGTCACACAATGAAAACGCTGCAATTGTCGACGAGAAGATACACATACTTACAGTCGTCCCGTCGCAAGTGTCCAGCTTCATGACGTCGTTCGCACTCGCGACCCAGTTGAAGGTGATGGCATCGCTCACCGCCGCATCCAGTTTGCTGTTGCCGGGGTTGGAGAGCAGCTGATCCCACGCCACGGTGTCGGCAGCGGCAGCGACTGGCGAAACCAAAGAGAGGAACGAGCCACCCAAAATAAGGGTGGATGGAAGGAGCTTGCAGCACATTATGATATTGATTATTTTTTAAGAGTAAGTATTCGGAAAACCTAGAACAACAACAAATGCGTCTCGTCCTCGGATGCCTTCGCGAAGACTTTTTCTAAAGTTGAATGGTTGCTCCAGCTTGATGTTGATCTAATCTGTTGTGGGGTGCATAAGCTACTTAAGCACTGGCGTCAGGAATCGCTGACGGTGAAGCCGCACCCAGTTTCTCTTGGCACCGTTTACACGTTAGAGTAACGAAATCCAGTTAGAGTCATCATGCATCAAGATCAACAAGTGTAATAGCCACGAATTATAATAGCTCTCAGCGACTACACCGCGACCGCAGCATCTACATCATCTTAACAGAGTGAGGCTTTTTTTGACCCATATCGGGTCGGGTTGCTCGAGTTGCTCGAGTTGCCAACCCAAATTTTTTGCGCGGCGCCCTTCGGGCGCAGATTTATGACCCTACGAGAGACCTCAACGGGAGCGCACGACACCACGCGCCGCGTCTCTGGTCCTTGATATTCTTCTTAGTGCGCCCTTAAGTTAAGGCCCCAGCCAGTCAGCTCCCCTATCTTCCTGGCCAAGGAAGTGCGGCCGCCTATTCTTCCTCTCAGCTGAGTAGTGCCGTATCTAGGAGGATGGGTAAGATAACTAGCGGCGGCGCCCTATCTACTTGCGACGTCTAAGTAGTTCGAGTTGCATGCTGATGGCGATGCGCTCGTATATTTATAAATATCGAGCGCGCCAATCCATTTCAGCTTCGCAACCTCCTCCAGTCTACTTACTGCCGTGCCCAAGACTGGACACGTCGCCCGCCGAAGCCAGCAGACGGACACGGAGACTCGCTCTCAGCCCCCAAGCAGATTGGCCACGCTCGCACCCGAAGAAAAAGGGGAGAGATCACCAACGACTCGAAGACGACACACCACAGCGGCACTCACCTCAAAAAAACAACAGAGAGCAGGGGCCTTCGCTCCTTGTTTTCGCTTCAAACACGCGCCCGCACGCTACAAAAAAAGAGCCCGAAAGGCTGCAGAGCCCTTCGCACGTGGCTCCCCCTTTCATGAGCAACAACAAAAGACAAAAGCTGCACTATTCTTCATTTCTTCACTTCGGGCGTGCAAATTCTCCTCCATACCGCCCGGCTTCGCCCCATTTTGCTGAGTCAAGGCTCTCCTGGCAACCCGTGGCAACCCGTTCCAGATTTGGAACCCCTGCGCTTCAGCAACCCGAGCAACCCGTTGCAACTCGAGCAACCCGAAACCCGTTATTTACCTTACTCTATAATAAGTAGCGCAATTTAATGGCTAATGTTGCTAGAGCTGCTGCTTTTCCTAGTCTCGTCTGTGCGCATGGAGACTGAACTGAGACTGAGACTGGACACCATAGTAGAGTAAGAGAGACAAAAGTCGGTTTGTGGTTCTGGCTCGTAGAAAGACACAGCGGTAGTGGTTGTGGTCCACAAAATCAAGAATAACATCAATAAATCTATATCTAATCATCTCCAGAAGTTCACGCTCAGCTCGTCGCGTTACAGGTCTTCGCGTTGGACGTTCTACTCGCTCCAGCGCCAGGAGCCCTACCCTTTCTTGAGTCTTCTGTACCCAGCAGCTTAAGTCGCTCACGCTCTGCGCGCGCCTCTGGGGGCTATTTTTGGAGAGAGAGAGGGAGGCGAGGGGAGCCGAGGAACGAACGAGCGAAGGGAAGAGAAGACGAGAGCGGAGAACGAGACAAGGGGAGAGGCGCGAGAAGTGCCGAAGCAAGGGAGCGGCGGCGGCGGGAGGCAGGCCAGCGGGGAGCAAAGAGGCGCCGGCCAGAGTAGAACCCAAGGCGAAAACATCAGCGGGACGCAGCCAACCAGCTGGGCCTTTAGCGCCACGAAACACACCCGGGCGGCCCGCTTGGTTGAGCTAAGCAGGGTCCAGAAAGGGGCAACAAGGGGAACAAGGCGCCGCGCCGCGCTGCCACTTAGCGCAACTAGAGAGATAGAGGTGCGCGCCGCTGAACGGGGGTAGAGAGGAGCGCGCCGCTGAACTCTCCGCGGGACACTCTGCGGAACACGCTACGGAACAGCCAGGAGCAGCACGGTAGGCCCCCCGAACTGAGACACGCAGGAGGCAGCTGCGGAACGCGCCCGGAGCGTTTTGCGCTGAGGCTTGCCCAAGCTCGTGTGAGTCCCTCAGGAGCACCCTGCGGAACAGCTAGGAGCCCTCCAGGAGGCGCCCGCCCCTTAACGCGGCCCCGGCTCCTCCGCCAGAAAAGTGCGCTGGGGTTGATTAGTTAATATGTAAATATATGCATAAGCATAAACTCATGGGCCAGGTTCTAGGAGTCAAGATTCGCAACAGCAATTGCAATAATAAAAAATGGCGAGTGCTGTAAGAACATTAAATAACTGTCTAAAAAAACACAACACCCACAGTTGTTGAGATTGTGTCGTAGTTTGCGCAAAAATCATCTAAGAAGAATCAGCGACGAAAACACAATGGGGCAAGATCTCCCCCTTCCGGAGCGTACCCGGCGGCAAGCTGGCAGACGAAGAGAAAACCTTCGCGCAGGGACGCAAGAAAATCTAACAAGAGCCGAAGCGGGATCATCTTCCGGAACAGCTACAGTAGGTGCACAACCACAACTGCAAAGCGCGACTCGCTTGACGAGTGCCGCGGTAGGACGACCTGATCCAGGGGCTTCATCGAATGCGGCAGACGGTCGACCGCTCGGGGTCGCACTGCGTGGTAGAGTCTTAACTTGCAGACTCAACGTACAATGGAACGCCGGCACCACTTTGGTCCTCCACGGTGACGTTCCGCGACCGTTCATCTCGTACAAAGACGTGCGAATTAGAATCGGTACCGCAAATTGCCGCGTAGTGCCGAGGGAAAACAAGATGATGATACAAGCGGTAACTCCTCATCTAACGTAGTGAGCCGGGCTCTTTTTTTACCTTGTTCTTACGCACTGGCCGCGCGTGCAGATACGATCTTGCCGCGTGACTGTGATTTTTCTCCTTATTTGTGGTCGTGAAGTATTTGTATGGTGGTGAGGTTGTACTTGTATAACTTGTTAGTTTTCCGACTGGAGATACATGTCAGAAGAATAAGAACAGAAGTGCGTAATCTTATTCCCCAACAGCCGGCGTCTGTTAGGTACTACCGGATCAGAGCCCCGGCGTATGGGAGCAGCGCGCGGGTCAGGTGGGCGTGGGTTCCCGTGAAACGTTGACCCTGATTTTATCAAGCGATGGGACGCGAATTACAAGTGGATCGCGATTTCAGCGGCAATACGAGGGTCCTTCGCCGTTGGAAAGGGAACTCGAGAATGTCGAAGAGCGTGGCATGCGCAGTGGATCGTCACTTATACCTCCGAGTCCACATCAAGCGAGTACAGGTCCGATGACGCCGGTTACAACTCACGCAGTGAGCGTAGCGTTGAGACGCATCGGACAGGACGGGACCGCAGGAGGCCCTGCAGCAGATGCTGGCGACGCCGCACGAGCACCAAATACATCAGAGCAAACAGGTACTGGAGCAGCGGCTTCCTTGTCTACAGCCTCTGCATCTCAACAGAATCGGAATGAGGCCCCTCAAGTACTAACTGTGCGTCAAGTGCGCGTTTGGTCTGGGCAGCTGATTGATCGCATCGAATTTTTGCTTTCGAACGGCGTCCGAAAATGGTATCCTGACCGCGACGCCGAGGTCGGTGGTCGATTGCGCGAGCCTTTTGCGATTCCACCTCGGGAGAAACTCGTCTGCATTCGACAGCGGGTCGGCCGCAGTCTCGATTGGATCGAATTCGAAACAGTCGGAGGATCCAAAGGGGTGGAGAGCGGGTGCCACCTATTCGCCACGGCAACATCACAAGGCTGCGACGTGAAAGCCATCGTCCTTATGCAGTGCGTTGTTGCGCATATTTATATACGACGCAGGGCCGAACGGCCCCGCCCCTGTGGTCTGGTCTGTGGTGGCGCGCCCGCGCGCTTTTCCGGGCGGATTCTAGTGGTGGAAGGCGTCAAAACTTGGCGCGGGCCTCCCCTTGGGCCTCTCAGCGTGTTCCTAAGGGACCGCCTGGCCTCTGCTGACCCTCGCAGGCGGGAGGCCTCCGGGGTAAAAAAAGGCCGCCGGAGGCGGCCACGGTCGCAAGAGCAAGCAAGCCGATGACCAAGAGCCCGGAGGGTACAGGCGGCACGGCTCAGGGGGTCCAGCCGGAGGCCTTGGCCTTCCGTTGCCGGCGCATTGCTGCAGCCGCGAAGCCTGACGGATGCACTGAGGGCACAGGCAGGCACCTGGACGGGGGCGCAGGCGGTCCCTTGGGCCCCTTTTGAAGCCTCCCACCACCATCGGAGGCCCCTAGGGAACAGCCAGGCAGCTGGAAGGGAGCGGGGGGGAGCCTGAAGACCAACCGCGCACTTACACCATCTAACCCCTCAAGTCTGTAGGGTACATGCAAACGAAAAGGAGGCAGCCCCTTGGTCCCCCCTGGAGGCCTTCCACCTACTTCCCAGGCCTCCAGAGGACAGAAAGCTCCTGGAAGGGGCCGGGGGTGGCCCCTTGGCCCCCTTTTGAGGCCTTCCTCCCCCGGCAGACGCCGCAAAAAGGGGCCCAGGGCGCCCGCCCCCCCCGCTAGGGGGGGGCCGTCGCCCCGCGCCCTGGAACATATATAATAATGCGATTGATGGCACATGTCTACTACTTGTGCTGTTTTCGTCAGGAGCTCGCTTTCCGTAACGTGTGTTTGCTCATTTACATTTTCCCACTCATGGAAGGTAATGACTCGTAACCTAAGGAGGTACCATTCAACATTGACTTACAAAATTCGTTTGCTTTCATGAACTGCCGCCTCATCCACCGCGTCCTCGCATTTTAAAGTGAACCAAAGCGCTGCCGAGGATTCGACCGGTTACTTCCGAAGTATGCCGGTCCCGGACGAAGTCCGGGATGGGACGGCTTTCGCAGGAGACGGGATGCCTAGACGCACGAACACAAGCTCAATTAAGGCGGGTTGTAGTGTGAGTCAAGACCTCCGTAAGTAGTTGTAGGTGACGGTGACGTATAGTCACGCTCACGACGGGTAAGTTTGTTATAACCCGCCTGCAACGAAGCTGCCACGAATTCGGCTTCTTCGACATCGCACAATTAAGACCCAGTGGATCCATAGTCATGTTTTCGCGGAGCTTCTCTTACGTTGCAACTTCTTCTAATCCATGCACCTACGCAGCTTCATCGGCCTCCGAAGAGTCCGGCCCTGAAGATGATAGTTCCGACGAGAAGAATATCTTTGGTTTTCTTTTTCGCCGTGGAATCGATTGGGCAGAGGCCGGCTTTCTCGACGGCGGTTCGACTTCTTCAGAACCGCCTTCTTCCTCCGATGATGACGACGAACTGACACCGTCGCTAGGGAGCGGCAATAGCACTCCTCGGAGTGGCGAGCAAGGCGGGGATTCGTTAGGTGCTGCACGCCGTGGTCGCGATGCTTCATTAGATCTTGCGAATTTCGAATTTGCACCTCTCACCCTCACGAAAGCACGAGTGGCGGAGACGGATAGCTGTCCTGTCTGTTTTGTCGTCTTCGCGACCGCCACTGAGGTCCAGAAATGCGCGACAACGGAGTGCGGGCACGTGTACTGCTCGCACTGTGTTCTCAACATCGGTCGCATGGAGCCACCGCGATATCGAGGCCGCTGCGCGGTGTGTCGGCACCCATAACCCATTCTCGCTCCGGAATATGGTATACGTGGCCGAGAGCATGCAACTTGAACGCTTTCTCATTCAGGGCGAACAATCATGACGCTTGGAAATCCACAACATGAACATTCAGACTAATAAGGGGCGCGATGTGCTCTTCACTATGCCATACGTAATGAGCTTCTGAAAAGAACACGCAGGATCTTCATCTTCATCTTCTTCACTCGTTTGTAAACGATCCAAATCCAATGAACAAGCATAGACATGGAACCCATTCAGATTCACACGATCTTCAACATAGTCATGAGCAGAACGAGTTGTGTATGCGCGATTATTATCATGGTTATGTCATACGACTTTCTTGGCCTGACTCAACCTCAAGCGAGCAAAACACGGAATTTCTATGACACCTGTTGCTCCTGCGTCTCCGAGTGTGGAACTTTGGCTTTCACTACTTACAACAAGATAATGTAGTGCTGTCCAGGGTCATACAACTCGTTTGTTCATATTTATTGTGCATGCAATCGAGCATCTCCTGGATTTCGGTGCGAGGTTGTGATGCTTCCCCACCCTGTTGTTCTGCTTCTGTAGCATCTTCACATCTTCAATCTGGTGGAGCATTTCGCGCTCATGTCGCTGATTTTCATATGCGGCACCTATCAATCACCAACAACGTCTAGTTGCTAGGTCTAAGTGATCTTGATCTTGTAGTATTATCAGGTTTAGGTACTCAATCTCAAAAATGAGAATGTAAAACTATACACATGTTGATGACAGAGTGTGAGGATTGAACTTCATTTTATTGACTGCTCGGCCTCGTCGGTTGATCCAGACTGAGAAATGTTCAAGTTGTTGAGTGTATTCTGATCCAAGGTATTCTGCGCTGTTGTTCGTTGTTCTTTTATTTTTTTAACAAAAAAAACTAAAAAGTCAATACCAACCAGCTGCCAATGAAATATACCCTCCTGCGAGTCGCGAGTCCAGCACACCTCATTTGCCCATAGTCCAGTTTGTTATCAATATTCTTACCCTGTTCCTGAGCTGTTCCTGTTGTAGGTCTTCTTTTCCTGAGTGACTTGCCTTGTTTCTCACCCTGCGTGGTATTACGCCTTCCAAATTTGATGGTCTCCGCATTTGTCTACCTGTGTAGTCTCTCTCGCTTGTGCTGCTCACTGACCTGATCCGGTTGTGGCCCGCGTCTCTCTCGCATCTTCACCCTTCGCTTTTTCTTCCTCAGCTGTCTTTCCCGAGAGGCAAAGGCGGGAGAGATGCGCGATGATGCTGCGACTCTTCTCGAACGCTGCTTGTCTTTCATCTGCGGTTGCCTGCGTAAAATATTTCCCCGTGCGTGCGAAGCAGCGCTTCTGATTCACCGACAACTTTTCCTTCATTAGAAGAGCTCTTCATCTGCTAGAAGACGTAAAACTTTCAGAAACTCATGCCACTACCAGTTACAACAGGGGTAGCAAGTCGTCGCTGTTGGGACTCACATCTCTCAGTGTGTGATGAGTTTGATCGTACTGTACGTACTTAGGTCTCCTTGTAGAAGTCGAAGTGCTGCTAGTCGTGATCATGATGTAATATTCCTGAGCCTTAACATTACCGGCTTGCGCTTGAAGCTTTCGGCCATGCCGACACGGAAACCTTCCCAGTTCACCGAACTGTAGATAGATTTTCCACCAGAATGTTCATGTTGGGTGATGTTATCCATACGGCTCCAAACGTTTTCGTGTAGGAAATGCACCTGGACGAACGTCATTTTCAAAACTCGCGATGAGGGGTCAAAACTATCGCGAGACCCAAATAACTTCATGTACCGTAGTCATTGTTTCCAACCAACCTTCATACCCTTTACAACTATGTAACGATACTTGTTCCAGTTCTACTAGTACAGCCAGCGAGCCCCGACCTATGAAATGATAATGATCATAGGAGGACAACAGAAGCTAAAAACTACTTACATAGTCGAAGGGATATATAACAATATCAAATTCATATGTAAAAGCACGAGGGTTTTTCTAATAATCAACATCCATGAAGTGTAAAAGCACGACCAGCGTTCTTGCTGCTATGTAAAGTAAGTACCTCGTCCATATCGATTGCCCCTGAGTCGAGTAACGCGAAGAACATGAACTCGATTTCTGTCATATGGGATTTTAGCCGCATAAGCGCGCCCATTGCCGGGGACATGTCAGCGAACGTTTCTAGGTTGGCCATCCTTCTCAGCTTGTTCCGGTTGTGTTGCACCTTCTCGTACAGTGTGAAAACGTACGCGATCAAGGAGATGCCACAAAAGAGAAAGAAAACGACAAACACTTGTTAGAAGATGATCATTAAGTACTAGATGACGATCAAATCAGCATAAGGAGCTTCTTAGTGTGGAGCAGGAGAAGGAATTAAGTACACGCTGGCGATCTCCATAGTACTAGTTGATGAAAATCAAGATCATGTACATGTGATTGAATTTACGCTACGGCACGATTGATGACTCGCCTTCTTCCAGCAAATCGAATTCACTACTCCACTACCCCGCAAGCAGGTCGACGCTTCCCTTTCTTGATTCAACCCTATTATACCCTCCCGTATCCCGCCCCCCAGTACTTCCCTGCAAATACACAACTTCTCTCCCGGAAGTATACTTCTTTCGTTAAACCTTGTTGATCTCTCCCTCGCGCTCGTCTCCTTCTTAAATTTTGGTTTCGTCGCGCGTGGGCAGCAGGTCGCCGTATCCCACTGTTGTTGCGGTCACCATTGCAAAATAGTAGGCGTCTGATAGGGTCAACTCGGGTTGTGCGTCCGACTCCAATGCCAGAAATCCTAAAGCGCCTATTGTGAGCGTGAGTCCGATCAGGACGATGACCACCACAGTCGTGCTCACTCGCTGCTGCAGCGCGAAGCGTTTCCAGCCCAACGTAGTGGATTAGACAGACGAGCAAGACATGTTTATTAAATTAATAGTCTTTTTAGTCTAGACATGTTAGTGGGCTTTTTAGTCTTAAACATAGAATCACTCTTAATTTTATACTTCTTACAACATATTAGTAGTAGCACTACTAGTACAAGTACTAGCACTCCAGCATCACAGAAGAAGAAGATGAAGATGTTGCACAAGCAAAGCGAGGTAAGTGTATCAATTATATCCAAGTTCTTGGTAGGTCGACAAGACGAAGGCCATGTGAATACTCAAGCAGGAGTAGTAATCAGCGTAACCACGAGGCCGTAGGAGTAGATCTTTTGCAGAGGGGCACGTAGACACGGATCCAGTACTGTGTCGACGAAATAACCGACAAGAGTCGCCACCCGGTCAAAAACTTGTGAAAATATCACAAAGCAAAAGAGAATCCAGACAATGAACACAGCTCGAGCCGCACCACTCTTTGGCGAGAAATCGCCGTAGCCCACAGTCGTTGAGGTGACGACCAGAGTGTATACCAATGATACCCAGTCCAGGTTGTTTTTGTCTCGGACAGTGGATCCGTCCGCCAACGTGTCGAACTCGTCGGGCGCGAACGCGCTTTGCTCCGAGCGGTCATCGATCTGGCTGTACAGGATTCCGGAGAAGACGTAAAAAGCCAGAAAGACAGCGACCACTTTCACTTCGAGGAAGGCCTTCTGACGAACATCATCCTCAACAACGTCGATCTTTCGTAGCAGGAGTCGGATGCTTACGGCCTGCACTTTTTGAATGTTCTTAGTTAATAAGTTGGCTGTATTTTTCGACCTGCTTTTCGGAGAAGAAGAACGCAGCTTGTCAACCCCGTTCTTCAATACACTGTCCTTGCCTGCGGTAGTTGTCTCTGTTGTAACGGGATTATTAGATGAAGCTCAGAGTTTGACTGACAGCCTCAACTAGATCAAGTGATTGTTTCAACATGATGAACGTTATTAATTTCTTTATCCTTCAATAAAATTGAGTTTGAGAGGAGCTAGACCTAGACCAAAAGCTGCAAGAGTGAGTGTGTCATCAACGTCGGGAGCCACTCATGGTAGAACAGCCTGCGGAGCCATAACTGTAGTAATGCCTGGATCGTTCTCCTCAGCATCGATGAACTCGTCTGCGGGCAGCTCACAAGTGCGCTCGCCGTTCCAATGGCTGAATTTCACATTCGCAACATGGATAAACCTCTCCTCCGATGCCGACGTTGCTGGGTCCGCAAGAACTTTCGCCGCGAACTGCTTCCATCGTTCTGGGGTGATAGTGTCCTCTTCCGCGGGAACTGTCAGCTTCGACGGCGCCTGTGATGCGCCACCCACCCGCCTGGCGGCCGCAATAGTCTTTCTTAGAACTAGTGCGTGCCTCTGCCCAATGAGTGAACAATGTCAATGCCTGACGTTCAGGCGGTGCGTAATAATACCGATGAGAATCCTGATAGAAAGACAGAATCACCTAGATGCAAGAAAGAGGAGCGGCAGCGCCATCCGCTTTCAGAAAAAAAACAATTTCTTTGAACCCTCCGAGGTGATCATGATCAAGAACTACTAAATCCTGTTCCCTCAGCACGTCCATCGAACCCTAAAGGGAATATGGTCACGATTCTCTAGGGCCGTTGCGACAACATGGGCCCAATGTTTAGCGCTCTACTTCTTCTTCCAGTGTCTGGAGGACGTAACTTCCTAGCAAATGCCGCGTTTGAGCGTTCGCCTTTTACATCGTCATCATGCTCCGCGAACTGCCTCAGTTTTGACGAAAACGCTGCATACTCACGCGGATTCATCGTCACGGTCGTCATGTTACGGATAATCTGATAGATACTCCCTGGAGGCAAATTCTGACCCTGTACCAAAGTCTTCAGCCTGTTAATCGCGAGAACTTAGAGATGTCATGATGTAGTTTATTTTTGTATGTGGTAGACCAGATGACTGTGGTCGGTGGTTTAATGGGGATCCATGCTCGAAATGTTTGATATCTTGCGGGTGAAAGTCGGACTCAGAGTATTTGTCTTGTAGGTCAAGCAGGGAAGGTACTTTGGTTCACTTTCTACTCCAGCTCCAGTACTAATGGAATTCTGGTGCTCCTTCACGTTCTACCCGATATAGAATAAATACAATTAGGACACTAAATAGCACGTACACGCTGGGAGAAGCCGCAAAAGGAACAGCATACTTGTGATAGCTAGGAGTTTCATGATGGTTTCATCTACTTGATTGTAGCCGTAACGGAGGTCCCCGTTTATGATGTCGATTTCCTCCTGCTCCTCGAGTTCGAGGAATTCCCGGGGACATGTAAGGAGACGCTGCAGCACCACTGGTGATAGGGCACCCTTCGAGCCCGTGTCTGCTCTGCCTAGGCCTTTCGCGTCTTCTGAAGATTAGAGGAGATATATTCGTATTCCGAAAAACAAAACTAAAAAATGCAAATCTTCGATCCATCGTTCTTCAAGAATAGGAGGCCATCAAAGAGCCATTATTTCAGTATTGCGTCTTCTGTCGTTCCTTCACCTTCTGGTACTCCTACAACTTCTGCTTCTGCAGGAATTCTCAAATAAAATTGAATCAAAATCAGAAACACAAATTATAATAGACGATCCTGATTCATCCTCATAGGTACTTAGATAGTGATGCGTCGAAGTCTTAATGTTCGCCCATTGCGGAATCGCCCGCAATGCCACCAGCAGCCGATATCTCAAACCGTCCCGGCTCTTGTTCAGAGTCCTCCGTTCCTGTGGTGCCACGAACATCCCCGCCACCTGACGTCCGCTTAAAGTCGATGAGTATACTCGACGTTCTGGCGCCCTCGGCTCCATCGGACGGCTGCTCTGCTTCACCCTCAGCCTTAGGTTCAGGCTTTAAGCGCTGGGAAATCGGTAAACGCTGCGACATCTTGCTGTGCATCGAAATGCTTGTTACAACACTACTGTTTCTTCTAAAATCGCCCTCATCGTCAGTCTTCTGCAAATAAGCGTTCCTCGCAGTTAGACAATCTCAAGCTCAATCTTCTATTTCTGTTCTTGTATCTCCTCTACCAGTACTACAGCTGCACTTGCTGGAGGGAAAAATGAAGTCAGGTCCTCATCCTCTGTTCAGAATCATTTGATGCTCCTGATAAAAAACGACTACTGACGACAGGCACCTTTAGACCATCGACTCGCTTTGCATTTGGACGATGCAGCTTGCTCATCTTTCTCTTTTTTAAGATGAAGTAGTACATCATCGCAATTTATTATTAGCCAAGCTGAATGTGTATGTGTGCCAGAGTTCGTAGACATAGCCTCACTCCCTCGTCCACTCCTCGCTCCCGCGCTCTTTTCTTTCTCTGCTGAGTTGCTCGGTAAGCACTGCCACTTTGGGTAGCACGGACTCTGGGTATCATTCTTTTTTTTTTAGCTCTTCCATTAATGGCGCGACCCTGATGTTGGTTCATCCTTGATGTAGGTCCCTGAAGGGTTGAATGTTCTTGCCAGGACAATAAAAGTATCTTGTTTATTGCTCGTTATATGTGGGTCGGGCGACGTTGATTTAGTAGTTCATCTAACGGATGTGGGTCGGGCGACGTTGATTTGGTAGTTCTAACGGACATCTCTGATGTTGTAGTAGCTGCTCCCTGTTGCTGTTTTCATCTACTACTTGTGAAAAACTTCAAAATGCTCAATCAGAGCAAATTGAAATCATGAATTGAACGTGTGCCATGTACTAAATACGAAGTAAGTGCTGAGTATCGTGAGACCACTTCGCCTTTCTCTGCATGCCTTTCTGTGCGATCGATGTGTGTCATATTTTCTTGGTGGAGGTTAGGTTAGGTTGGGATCTACCATCCGATGTGGCAGAATTCGGCGGCTACTGAAGAGCTCTTCGTTATAACCTCCCACCAAAAGGTAGCCTTATATCTTGAAGACTTCGCTCCTATCCACGACTCCACTGTACACGAGTGTGTTGTCTAAAGGGACATAGGTGCGTGTTATCAGCTTTATGGCTTCCTGGGCTGCGATGCCGCCTACGATTAGAACTACGTCAGAGATGAAGACAGATGACGCCGCCCTCCCCACTACTTACTCGAATACCTAGCCTCAGGCTGAATTCGTATTCTTTACGATGGGAAGGATCATGGAAATGCGTCACAGATCGAGACCTACATGTAGAGACTTGAGAATCAACGTTAGAAGCAGCGTCAACGTTAGAAGCAGAGCCAATGTTAGAAGCAGAGTCACAAGGGTATCGATCTCTTGACACAAAAAAGCTTCTCTCTTCGATCTCCTCAGCTGTCATCTCTTCTACCGAAGAGCAAAGTCTTAAGATGAGAGCCGAAGTCGGATGTACTTGACCAGGGCACCGTCGGACCTCCATCGTCGCTTTACGAATCGCTTCCAGTACAACAGGCGACAGCTCCTCGTCCTTGATTTGATGTTTTTAGAGATAGAAAGATCTTTCTTCATTGTCATTTATAGTAAATACTACTTATTATTTTCTACAGTATTCATTTGCCCTTATTTCTTACAGTTCTCACGTTGCACCATTTCGTTGTTGCTCACCTAGAATGCCTAAGCCTTAGCAAGAACGACACCGATCATCCTCATCAAGTTCAAGAAAGTCTTAGACTTAAACTATCACGCCTCCGTCTCATAAGGTGCGCCTTGTCCTCCACCTGTTGCTGTTCCTCGCCCACAAGATAGCTGCTGCTCCTCTTCCACCACTTTCGCGATCCCTAAGAACCAAGGCAGCATGGATTCGTCGACCTCCTCTTGACTCTCCATGCATTCTAGCTCTGCGCGTAGCTCTTCCGGCAGAAGTCTCGTTATCTTCGACATCGTTGTAGTTGAAGTTTCTACCTCCATCGGGACGCAGTCTTCCGCGAGGTCTTGTCTATGCGCTTGGTCAGCGGATGAAGTAGTTGTTGTGCCACGACCTACTAGGGCGGGAGTAGTTTCCTGTCGTAGATCGACGCATCTCAACGCGAACGCGCTGCGACAAAGGTTGCCCACATTAGTCTTCAAATTTTCCGAGGAAGAATTGCTGTTGTTGTCTGAAGGAGAAATAGTTGTCTGCTCTGCCTTCGCAATCTCATCGATTTCTGCTTCCGCTTGCCGCCTATAAAGCTCTTGCAAAGCAATGTAGCCCTCTGTCGTACTCGTCATGTCAGGTAGAGAGCCTGGTAAGGGCAAAGCGCCTTTTTCCTCACAGAACTTCATCACGGCCTGGGCAGCTAGTCGCAAGTCTGCGTCGTCTTTGGTGCCGTTTCTTAGGATTAGAAGATTACTATGGGTCATACTACTTCTACGCATTCCTGGCTGCTAGAAGATATAACTACCATTACCAAGTTTCTAATAACAAGAGTCGCCCTTCATCATAGTCTTTCAACAGCGAGGGCTTCCAGAGCTTCCCGAGTATCCTCCGGCACGACAGCGCTACTCGCAGGCGTGTCGTACATCAGATAAGCTACGTCCAGCGCTTCCTGAAAGTTTTGCTCATCCGGACTCCTCCTTAGTCTCAGAATGCACTTTTTAAAAGCCTCTTTTTCCTCACGCGTTCGCAAAGAAGACCCACCCTGTCCCTCGGAATAGAGTTTGCGGGCATGCAGCAAGATAATTGACCATTAGCGCCAAGACCCCAATCACTATCCATTGCTGAGTGACTTGTTGCCTTCTTTGTTTAAGGACTCCTAGTTCTTTCCCCTTGATGACTCCAGTAAGCGGGAATTTTCCTCTCAGGATACTAGATCACAGCACCAGATAGTGATCGACTGGCCTTAAGGATAGGGGATGTGCGCATGCTCTGCCGAGTCTTTTACTCCAGCGAATTCTACATCGGAAAACGCTCCTTCAAAAGCATACTTCTGCAAAGCACCAAACGGCTTTGATAAACGCAGCTGGTGCCGCACAAACGCCTGCCCCTCTGGTTTCGAGTCCATGACTATATGGGGCCTACTACCAGACGAAGAAGAAGCTGTGCTTGCGCTTCCGCTAGTCGTAGAAGCCACCTGCTCTAGTCTGACCCATCCTACGAAACCTCGTGAGAGACACCGCACCACCACTGGCGGCGAAGATAAGCGCTCTAAGGCACGTCGCACTTTCTCAATCGGCACATGCTGCTCATCAACGAGAATGAGAGAAGCATCAGCCTTGGACAAATATACTCTGCTCGCTTCACTTTCTAGCCAATCGCTTGTGGTTCCACCATTTTTGCCGACGTCAACTCCAACGACGCTTGAATCTGGATTCAAGGTCTGAAGGCTTTCCCTCACCGCTTCTGCCCGCGAAGTGCCTAGAATGCTGGTATCCTGTTGCTGTTTCTCCACCACAAAGAAATTCGTTCGCAGATCCACAGCGGTGACCTTTTGGTCGTCCACGATAGTAACCTTGCCGACACCTGGTAAAATTACATTTTTCGCGGCTTCAGATAATACCGCAGAACCCCCTAGACACAAAACATGGCCCTTCGCGACCTCCGCTTGCCCACTCGTGCCCCACAAACGCACTTGACGATCATATTTGTCACTGGTGGCCATTTTTTTCTTGGTGTGATGTTAGGAGGACGTGGTCTTACGACGTGTTTGTCACTTAATGTTCCACGCAAAAGCTACATATACATAGATACTCTACATATACAGTGTACTTGCTAAAAGTAAA
Organism: Amoebophrya sp. A25; assembly: GCA_905178165.1. Taxonomy (NCBI): domain Eukaryota; class Dinophyceae; order Syndiniales; family Amoebophryaceae; genus Amoebophrya; species Amoebophrya sp. A25. The sequence goes on along the minus strand of CAJINU010000006.1, from coordinate 1,010,350 downwards.
GAGCTAATAAAGAATGGCGGACGACCAGTGGATGAGCAGGATGATTACAACCAAGAAGAAGAAGAACTATTTCCAAGTTTCTACATTTAGAGAAAGAGCTTCAGTCTAGAAGATCTCACGTCAACGACCCCCCCCCTGTTCGCACTACGATCCAAGAAAGGGAATGAAGACGGACTTATATCGAAGTACTAGCAACAGTTGGCTTGTCCTTCAGTCAGTCGCGGAAGATGTTACGTTTTAGAAGACATTCCAAAGATTTCTCGCCATAGAAGATCCTGTCCGTACATTCCGTCAAAACACGGGGGAAGCACGATGCTCGTAATGCTTGTTGCCCACTAAGAGCAGGAGCGAGTGGCCCTTCCGATGCCAGCGGTGTGATCCAGAGATTTTAAAAGGTTCTGAGCAAATCCATGGCGCGTGTCCGTGTGCTTTGATGTAGATGAGATCAGTGGTTGGATGTAATAAATGAAGTGTCGTTGTGCTGTCTTGTTGTGATTATAATTACTAGCATAGTGGAATTGGAAACACCTACAACTAACTTGCTATGCGTACGGAAAAAATCGATGCAAGAGCAGAAAGATATTCGTAAGTAAAACTAAAAAGTCGTCAAATATGATGAATAAAAGGAGTCGCCAACACCATGAAAGTCGTCGTTTGAGTAGTAACGTGATAACTCTAAGTGAAACTAAGTGTCTACTTCTATGGAGATTTTAGCTGGTCGTCGTCGTGATCTTCATCTTATAACTGTGAGAAAGTCTATTATTTAAGTATTGAGGGTACATATTAAAATGCAAAGGAGTTCTTGGTCTCCGCTCTCGTTGTGTCTGTTCGCGGTTGTCATCGTGCATCATTGTGATGTACTTGGTAGGAAGGCATCATTCCCCGTGTCTGGCCACGGCTGAGTCAGAAAGTGGTTGCTATTGGATTCGGCCTCCCTGTCCCTAGAAGCGCCATCTTCTTCTTCGGAGTGGTCACCAGGGTCGTGATCAGTTCTGGAATCGAGACGAAAGCCGACGAGCTCGAGCGCCTTGAGAAGACCTCCTTGACTTAGCAAAACATCGACGATGGCTTTTCTCCGCTCAATCGCTCGAACACTTGCGTCACCCGTATCTTGTTCCAATCCTCCTCTATCATATTTCCCGGTCCTTTTATGAAGAAACTCGTTCTCCATCTCCTTCTCATTCTTCATATGATGTTCATCATCATCCTCCTGAGAATCAGGCTTTTCACCAGTTGTTGTTGTTTCTTCTTCACTGAGTCTGGCACTTCGCAGAGAAGATGGAGACGTTGTTGATGTTCGAGGAGGACTGATAATGTCTAGTCCTAGTGTGCTTTCCGTCAGAAATTCCTTAAATCTGAGACGGATCTCGCGCAATACTGTTGGTCCGAAAACGCTGCGCAAGAATCGCAAGTTCACGCCATCTTTTGAGTTTGACTTTGACCCAAGCGGTGGAGGTCGTGATGAAATTCGAATCGGCTTCGGCTTTAATGACCTGATATGGTGATATCGATACATTCTTGGATAAGGAACGTATCCACGCTATTCAAAAAATAAGTTAATAGAAGTTGAAGTACTCGCGACGATGACCTCTCATTATGCTGCAGGTCTTACGTGTGGCGATGGCGCCACATGATCGCAAAGGCAAGCTTCCAACAAGGGCCCTCGCGAGAAAAAAAAAATCGAAATATAACAAGCACGCAGCGACGAGAAGCGAGAACGCAGCGACGAGAAGCAAGTATTTCGTGACAGGAAGAAGCACGCAACGACGAGCAATAAGCACGCAACAAGCGACAACCAACGACGAGCCGTGATACTCAAGCTGAAGAACTTTCGCTTTGTACTTAGTTGGTGTTGCTCCTTATGCTTCAGTATAATTACTTGATTCTAATATCATTAGTACCTCCATGTTACCTCCTTCAAAAGGAGGTCGATAAACCGATCGTCAGCAAAACTGGATATCGGTTTCCCGTAACGCGCGTTGAGATCCAGAGGCTTGACAGAACTGAGCAGCGTTATAAACTTCTGTCCTCCGTGAGTCACGTGCAGTCCGTTTTCTTCACGGGCGAAGCAACTAAAACAGCCTGCGTGGGTTGCAAAAACTGATGAAGAAGTAGACGCGGCAGCGGCTGCTCCACCTTTTTTTTTCGACGATCGTTTTTTTGTGTTTGGAATTAGAATTTTTCATTGATTTTGGAAGAAGATCAAGATCTCGGCTGAAAAATGGAAACTCCTTCGCGACCTGGATGAGTGCTCCTGTCACCTCTTTAAGAAAAAGACGAGTGCAGCTGAGACAACTGAGCATACTTTAGCATGTAGTCGGAGAAGCATTTACGTTTTTTGAATCTCTCAACGTTTTGTTCTTGGTTAAAGAATAGCCTTAACTTAGACTCAGGAGCCTCCTTTGCTTTTTTGCCACCAGAATCGTCATCCAGATGCACATGCTTCCCCTGCCCCGAAGATGGTCCCGCCAGTGTTTCGCCTTTTCTTATTTGTTTTGTTGGCTTGTTCTTGTTCGATTTTTCCTTGACCTTGTGACCATTTCCTCTCTCTGTCTTCGTTTTCGCAGAAACACGTTGAAGGTAGTCATGAAAACCATATCTGTGTTGAAATCGCCGTGTTAGTGGCAAGACTTTGACAACGTGAACCTCCACACGTGGGTTGATGCATATGGGAACCGCGTTGCAGATCTGCACCGTTGAGACCGCGGGCCAGCCAGGCGGTACAGACGGGGGAGTGCTAGCTGTTGCTGAGCCGCGTGCTGAAGTAGACTCTGCGCTACGCTTATCTTCTTGAAGATTTAGTAGGTAACAGTGAGCGTCGCTCCGATGGAAATGGAAGCATACTAATTCTAATACTTAATATATTAATAGATAAGATATTTATGCACTGGAGGAGCTTGCGGGGGAAGTGATTATACTAACTGGTGAGTTAACTTAGGTGAGAGAAAAGATACGCTCTCTGGAAGGTTCCTGGACGACAGTCGACAAAAAATCCTCCCAGGGGCCAACCAAGCCTAGTCACAAAAAATGACGACTGCCACGCCACTACACGTCAGCCAAGCAGAAATGGAGCACGGCAACGACCGCCGCGAGCTCCATGACGCGGCCTGCAACTTCGTCAATCGGGTCCGAGCACAACTACACTTCGAGACCTACGGCCAAAAGCTACCACTCGAGTGGGAACAACTGATAGCTGCCGAGAAGCTACAGCCGGCAGCGGTAGCCAAACGAAGAAAACAAGCCACCGCCTTGTTCAGACGTCTTAAGACGCAGACGGAGCAAGCAAATGCAGACTTGATAAACGCTACGGCGCCAGAGCACCTAAAAAGGGTGCTACAGACAACCAAAACAAGGAACGTCATCGCAATGAGAAAACTCATCGCATTGACGGGCCATCCGGACACGTCGCTACCGGACGACATCCTCCATGGATTTCAAACAATAGGGGAGTACAAGAGTACTGGCCTTTGGAAGGCAGACGTCAATGCCGCGGAGGCAAAGGACCTCAAAGAATTCTATAGCACCGCGGTAAAAATCCGGGATGCGCCTCCGAAGGGTTTCCCAGAGGAAGCCCTTCGGCAAGTCCTCAAAAACATTGAGGCAGACGTCCAGCTGGGCAGATACAAAGAGATCAATCCAGAGGACCTCAAGGTCATGCCGGCGTACGCCTTCCCAAAGGTCGAACCAGAGAAGGTTCGCGTGATAATCGACGAGCGGTGGAAAAACGACTTCTCAAAAATGTCGGAAAAGGTGAGGCTCCACGGGACGCGAACGGTCCTGGAGATTGTAAAAAGCTACATGGCGCCTGCAGGCGCAGAGGGCCTCACCCTCCACGCACCGGTGACACAGTTCACCACGGATATCTGCGGCCAGGTGGCTAAAGAGGTCGCAGACTTCCGCGCAAAAACAAGCGCAAGCGAAGCCACAACCACCGACGAGCACCGCCAACTCGGCGAGCAGGTGAGGCTCCTCAACGAGGAGAGGATGAAGACCCGCCCGGCAGGTAGAAAGCCTTGCATCGCACTCCGAGACTGGAGCAAGGCCTACTACCAGGTAGGGGTAAAACACCCGGAGGAAAACCCGGTTGGAGTCTGGGACGACACCCAGGGGCGCTACCGCATGTTCCTCGCGGCGATACTGAACATGGGGAACAAGTTCAGCGTCAGCAGCTGGTGTAGAGTGGCGGAGCTGGTCATGAAAATAATGGCCACGCTCGGGCACACAGTAGTGCCAATCTACATCGACGACGCCATCATCCTCAGCCTCGAAGAGGGAGCGGATGAGGCAATAGAGGCATACGAAGCTCTCTGCGACTGCCTGGGGCTGGAGCTCGCGACAAAAGCGACAGCACAGCAGGACTCGAGAAAGAGCCCTATTGTGCGCATACTGGGCCTCCACTACGACACAAGCCCAAAAACGGGAATTGATGTTGTGGTGCCAGACAACATGCTCCAGCAGGTCGCGGAAGTCGCAAACGAGCTCCGGCAGAAAGTGAACACAGGACAGTTGGACAAAAAGGTGGTCCAGCGACTGCTCGGACTGGCAAACTTCATCACCGTGTCCGCGGCAAACAGAGCCGGAAACGAGATCATGAGATCTCTTTACGCATGGACAGAAGACGCCACCTTCGACAAGTTGGTGAAGCAGCGGTGGCAACGGAGAGCCCTCCTGCGCTCCACTGCGGCCATCGAGAAGATGGTCCACAAGGTGAACAGGCTCAGACTCAGGCTAGAACAAATCGTGAAGCCTCTGAGCTTCCTGTTCACGGACGCGTCAACAGATGGCGGGCCGAACGGCGAGCCAACGCTAGGATACGTCATGATCCACCACAGCGGGAAGACCCTCATCCAAATGCAGCCATTAACGGATGGCCGATGGGCCACCGCCAGGATAGAGGTACTGGAGGCGGCCGCGGTGGGCCTCGCCGCAAAGCAACTACCGAGTTGGACCAGCAACTCCGACCTCGTAGTGCTGATCGACAACACGCCAGTACTCTACAACTTCATCAAATGTAGTGGCAAATCCGCGGTGGTGGCAAACACCGCAGTAGACGTAGTCAATCACTGGTACGACAACAATGTCAAACCGTGGTACGTCTACATAAAATCCGAATGGAACCTGGCGGACTACATGACCAGACACGGCAAGCACAAACTGTTCATCAACACCATCCCACGGCTGCAGACGGTTCAGCAGTCCACTGGTGCCCGACTATGGCTGGCTGAACTATGTGAACGCCTGCCGGCCCCTGCTGTCGCTGTCGCTCCGGGAGTTCGTCCCTCCCACGGGAGCGACAAGCGCGGTGGAGGGCGGCAGCCGCCCCGGCACACCACCGACGCGGGCGCTGGCCGGCGGGAGGTCCTGACGCAAACCTGTGCAAAGGCCGGCACACGTCCCCGTAACCCCTCGACGGCGGACGCGAGTCTCAGACCGCCGACTCAAGTCCGCACCAGGAAGCCGGAGCCTGGTCGGGGTCTCCGGAGGAAGGTGCCGGTGAGGAAAGGATAAGGGCTCGGAGCGGTCCATTCACCGCTGGCACGTGTCAAACCGAGACCAGAGGTTGAGCGGGAGCTCAAGCCCCGGTAGTAGGCCGACAGCGCGGGCTGGAGGTTCAAAGTGACCTTGTCCCCCAGCGGGGGGACAACGCCTGCTACTGCCGAGGGATTAGCCGCGCACCCGGGCCAAAGCGCCCCGGACCAAAGCGTCCGACGCGAAGAGCGAGCACCCGAAACCTCGCGGGTGCCGGTTGATTGACTCGTAGGGCGACGGTGCACGAACACCGGCCGAGCCGCGAGAGGGGTTACGACACCCGGACGTTGGTGTGCAACTCTCTCTGGGGAGGTAAAGGCCTCCCGCCACGCTCCGTGGCAAATTTATGGGCCGTAGGTGCAACGACCGGCGCCGGCAAAGACCTGGGTCTGCCGAGCCAGCCTACCGTGCTGCCACAGCACTAAAAAGTATAACTCACCAGTAGATTTAGGATCCCCGGGGGTTAAGTCTCCAGTTTGTATATGCACTGGAGGAGCTTGCGGGGGAAGTGATTATACTAACTGGTGAGTTAACTTAGGTGAGAGAAAAGATACGCTCTCTGGAAGGTTCCTGGACGACAGTCGACAAAAAATCCTCCCAGGGGCCAACCAAGCCTAGTCACAAAAAATGACGACTGCCACGCCACTACACGTCAGCCAAGCAGAAATGGAGCACGGCAACGACCGCCGCGAGCTCCATGACGCGGTCTGCAACTTCGTCAATCGGGTCCGAGCACAACTACACTTCGAGACCTACGGCCAAAAGCTACCACTCGAGTGGGAACAACTGATAGCTGCCGAGAAGCTACAGCCGGCAGCGGTAGCCAAACGAAGAAAACAAGCCACCGCCTTGTTCAGACGTCTGAAGACGCAGACGGAGCAAGCAAATGCAGACTTGATAAACGCTACGGCGCCAGAGCACCTAAAAAGGGTGCTACAGACAACCAAAACAAGGAACGTCATCGCAATGAGAAAACTCATCGCATTGACGGGCCATCCGGACACGTCGCTACCGGACGACATCCTCCATGGATTTCAAACAATAGGGGAGTACAAGAGTACTGGCCTTTGGAAGGCAGACGTCAATGCCGCGGAGGCAAAGGACCTCAAAGAATTCTATAGCACCGCGGTAAAAATCCGGGATGCGCCTCCGAAGGGTTTCCCAGAGGAAGCCCTTCGGCAAGTCCTCAAAAACATTGAGGCAGACGTCCAGCTGGGCAGATACAAAGAGATCAATCCAGAGGACCTCAAGGTCATGCCGGCGTACGCCTTCCCAAAGGTCGAACCAGAGAAGGTTCGCGTGATAATCGACGAGCGGTGGAAAAACGACTTCTCAAAAATGTCGGAAAAGGTGAGGCTCCACGGGACGCGAACGGTCCTGGAGATTGTAAAAAGCTACATGGCGCCTGCAGGCGCAGAGGGCCTCACCCTCCACGCACCGGTGACACAGTTCACCACGGATATCTGCGGCCAGGTGGCTAAAGAGGTCGCAGACTTCCGCGCAAAAACAAGCGCAAGCGAAGCCACAACCACCGACGAGCACCGCCAACTCGGCGAGCAGGTGAGGCTCCTCAACGAGGAGAGGATGAAGACCCGCCCGGCAGGTAGAAAGCCTTGCATCGCACTCCGAGACTGGAGCAAGGCCTACTACCAGGTAGGGGTAAAACACCCGGAGGAAAACCCGGTTGGAGTCTGGGACGACACCCAGGGGCGCTACCGCATGTTCCTCGCGGCGATACTGAACATGGGGAACAAGTTCAGCGTCAGCAGCTGGTGTAGAGTGGCGGAGCTGGTCATGAAAATAATGGCCACGCTCGGGCACACAGTAGTGCCAATCTACATCGACGACGCCATCATCCTCAGCCTCGAAGAGGGAGCGGATGAGGCAATAGAGGCATACGAAGCTCTCTGCGACTGCCTGGGGCTGGAGCTCGCGACAAAAGCGACAGCACAGCAGGACTCGAGAAAGAGCCCTATTGTGCGCATACTGGGCCTCCACTACGACACAAGCCCAAAAACGGGAATTGATGTTGTGGTGCCAGACAACATGCTCCAGCAGGTCGCGGAAGTCGCAAACGAGCTCCGGCAGAAAGTGAACACAGGACAGTTGGACAAAAAGGTGGTCCAGCGACTGCTCGGACTGGCAAACTTCATCACCGTGTCCGCGGCAAACAGAGCCGGAAACGAGATCATGAGATCTCTTTACGCATGGACAGAAGACGCCACCTTCGACAAGTTGGTGAAGCAGCGGTGGCAACGGAGAGCCCTCCTGCGCTCCACTGCGGCCATCGAGAAGATGGTCCACAAGGTGAACAGGCTCAGACTCAGGCTAGAACAAATCGTGAAGCCTCTGAGCTTCCTGTTCACGGACGCGTCAACAGATGGCGGGCCGAACGGCGAGCCAACGCTAGGATACGTCATGATCCACCACAGCGGGAAGACCCTCATCCAAATGCAGCCATTAACGGATGGCCGATGGGCCACCGCCAGGATAGAGGTACTGGAGGCGGCCGCGGTGGGCCTCGCCGCAAAGCAACTACCGAGTTGGACCAGCAACTCCGACCTCGTAGTGCTGATCGACAACACGCCAGTACTCTACAACTTCATCAAATGTAGTGGCAAATCCGCGGTGGTGGCAAACACCGCAGTAGACGTAGTCAATCACTGGTACGACAACAATGTCAAACCGTGGTACGTCTACATAAAATCCGAATGGAACCTGGCGGACTACATGACCAGACACGGCAAGCACAAACTGTTCATCAACACCATCCCACGGCTGCAGACGGTTCAGCAGTCCACTGGTGCCCGACTATGGCTGGCTGAACTATGTGAACGCCTGCCGGCCCCTGCTGTCGCTGTCGCTCCGGGAGTTCGTCCCTCCCACGGGAGCGACAAGCGCGGTGGAGGGCGGCAGCCGCCCCGGCACACCACCGACGCGGGCGCTGGCCGGCGGGAGGTCCTGACGCAAACCTGTGCAAAGGCCGGCACACGTCCCCGTAACCCCTCGACGGCGGACGCGAGTCTCAGACCGCCGACTCAAGTCCGCACCAGGAAGCCGGAGCCTGGTCGGGGTCTCCGGAGGAAGGTGCCGGTGAGGAAAGGATAAGGGCTCGGAGCGGTCCATTCACCGCTGGCACGTGTCAAACCGAGACCAGAGGTTGAGCGGGAGCTCAAGCCCCGGTAGTAGGCCGACAGCGCGGGCTGGAGGTTCAAAGTGACCTTGTCCCCCAGCGGGGGGACAACGCCTGCTACTGCCGAGGGATTAGCCGCGCACCCGGGCCAAAGCGCCCCGGACCAAAGCGTCCGACGCGAAGAGCGAGCACCCGAAACCTCGCGGGTGCCGGTTGATTGACTCGTAGGGCGACGGTGCACGAACACCGGCCGAGCCGCGAGAGGGGTTACGACACCCGGACGTTGGTGTGCAACTCTCTCTGGGGAGGTAAAGGCCTCCCGCCACGCTCCGTGGCAAACTTATGGGCCGTAGGTGCAACGACCGGCGCCGGCAAAGACCTGGGTCTGCCGAGCCAGCCTACCGTGCTGCCACAGCACTAAAAAGTATAACTCACCAGTAGATTTAGGATCCCCGGAGGTTAAGTCTCCAGTTTGTATATAAATATTTGTTGTTGTTCTCTTTAGAGCAAGATGATCATTCGAGACGACTCCCGATCTCGTGTTATTAGAGAATAAAGCGCTAATATTGAAACGAGAACTTGGATTCTCCTTCTCCACGGGACTACAAACACAAACATGTGCCGTACTGACTTCTGAATCAAAACTAAATAATGCGTTGTAAAAATTGTTTGCCTAAAAGACTGGTTCCCGCCATCCTTCTTGTCCAAGCCTCGCTGTCCAGCGAATGTCCATCTTGAGGGGCGAGATAGTCTGCACCCAGTTGGAGAATCGCGACGTCCATTGTGTATGCTCTTTCAACCTGTCGCATTGCCCACGGAGACAGTGTCACGTGATCCAGAATCAAGTTTGGCATCACTTGTGTCTCAAAATGGTGCGCAATGGCGACAGAGCGCTTCCATACGAGCCACACATCTTTGGGGCGTACTGCTATGGGCTTAGAAAACCACTGTGCTGTAAGTCCATTCAAAATATGCTGTGGAAGGCACGCGTGCTGAAGCCTTGTCGCGCGACGGATACGCAAAGTTTTAACTTTTTCGCTCCTGCCATGCTGGCCTTTATTCTCTGTGCGGACCACGCTTCGGCTTCCGTCTCGAGAAGAATATCCTCGAGCAGATGTTTTCGGTGGTTCCTTATTCTGTCTTTGTCTTTGTTGTCGTGCAGTAACATGAAGAAGAGCACCGCTACGGCCACCTTCTTCATCTTCTTGGTCATGGCCTTTTTTCTCGTGATAGGAGGTCGTGCGAAGGCACATCGGGGATCCAAGGAGCCTGAATATGCGACGGACGTCCGCGGCCATTTGAGGAAAAATGCTCTGGACAAACGTAGATCGATCTTCATCCCAGTCCCGGAGATGCAAAGCCATGAACTCGCGGCCATAACCAAGGGCAGCGTCGCCGCGCGCCTCGAACAGAACAGTGGCATACTCTGTCAGCCGAGCTGCTATTTGGATCAACGCGTTCACATCACTCACGGAAGAAATCATCACTACTTTCTCGCGGTCTTCTTGTTTCTTCTCCGCATCATCTAACTTCATCGCGTCATGCCCAGCTTGTTTGCCTTCTTCCTTCATCGACCTTAATCTCGACTCCCTGTAGTCCAAGCCCACTAATTGAAGCGACTCCTGGAAATCCCAGGCATAATCAAAGATCTGCATCTGCATCTCCGGGTCTAAGTCTGGAAACGCTAGACCGTCAGGTACCAATGACCACAGCCGTGGCATGCCCATGGCCGGGTCCAAACGCAGATTGCAGGTTTCAAAAATAGCACCCAGAAATGCGTAGTCTCCCTCCTCAAAGTAGCGGTCCAGGGCGCGTCTCGCTGTGGGTGTTGCAAAGGCAAATTTGTGCTGAACAATAGAGGCGGGTATTCCGCTTCCGGTGCTCCTGCAACTCGTTTTGGAGCTGGAGGTCTCTGAAGCTGAGCCTGAAGGCTTTGCGCCCTGACTAGCATCTCCCTGCTCGTCTGCGCTGGTATACGACATCGCCACATCATCTTTACTAGACGTAGAGCCTTGTCGTGCTTCTTGTTCTTTGCCTTTTCTTTGATGTCCGTCGCCTATGGTATTCAGCAATATGCTCTTCGTCTGGGTGTCGAGTAACTGGATTTTCGGTGCTCGGGCGTCATACTCCAGAAGGGACTTCGAGTGACGTAGTGTACCTTGCCACCGCATTGCGAATACTTCCTCACGCTTGCTACTTCCAAGAGTCTCTTGGCCCTGAGCCTTCTGGTCATTCTGATCTTTTTGAAGATTCTCATCGCCTTTTTTTCCGTCCAAGAAAACTGACTCGTAGGCCAGAGATCTCGTGACGACTTTTACTCCTGACTTTTTTTTTTGCACGAGACCCTTCGTGTTTGTTCCAGCTTCATCGTGGGCACCTACTTCTGCCGTGTCCTGAATCTTGACGTTACTTGTCTCCGGACCCGAAGAAGCAATTTTTGATAATACCACGCGATGTTGCTCTTCCAACAGTATCTTTTCCTCATACGCAACGGAGTCAAAAAGCGCGAAAAGCTCCACCATAGCTTAGAACAGATTTTTCTTCTCCTTACTATAATATCATATATATTTATATTATATATAAATATATTTTAAGGTTGTAACCCAGATGTAGATCTTGATGACTATATTATAATGTATATACTGCAAAATGTGGTTAAACAAGAGGAAGACATAGAAGGACGAAATTGAACACTTTCATGGATGATTTTTCCGAGATGATTTGTCTACGATTCATCGATTTGGTGGATTTCGGTAATTTTTTCTCCATAAGTGGTGCCCATTTGTCGTCGTGATTGCGCGACAGTGCGAGCCATGGTTAAGAAAGCATCGACACTGTCGATGAAATGCATGCGTTGCGTTTCTGTCGCTCGTACTTCATCCAGGATTCGCAAAGAGGACGCTCTAACGGAAGTTCTTGGATTTGAACTCGAAGATGATAGTCCGTCTCCCTCACGACCTTCGGCCTTTGCGAGGTCCTCTACTTCCTTCGCTATGCTATTCCTGATTTCGCCTAGCATGTTGACTCTCTTTAGTCTACTTTGTCGCAGCCGACGCAACGCTCCACTTGCTGAAGCAGATGCTTTCGAGGTCATTTGGAGAAATTCTTCAGGATCCATAGAGGCTAAAGAACCTGCACCCTTCAGTTCTTGACCTGCCTTGTCATGTGCTCCTCGTGTCTTCTTTTCGCTTTCATCTTGTTCAGGTAGTTGGGCTCCTGAGCCAGATGCCGATGCTAGTTCTCTCTGTACGATCTGAGAGAAGAATCGTGTCCACATTCCGCTTTTTGGCATTTGCACTGTCCGTTCAAAGACGTAAACTAAGGTGTCTGCCAAGGCGGTTCCATCTAGCATCTTAGGATTGACAACGAGCCTCCGCCTATGTCGTTGTGCACCTGCCGCTGTCCCGTCTTGCTCTTGTTCTCTATAATTACGACTCTGTGAATTACCTTTGTCTTTTTCCGCGTGCGCATCGTTGTGTTTGCTCCTGTTATCCACGACGTTCATTGATGCGCGCATGTGCGGCACGACCACGCCCAAAAATATGGCGGCCTCGACCGCCGGAGACAAGACAGTCCGCACCTTTCCCCCTCCATTTTTTCCGGAATTTTCGTTCCTCTTGATTGCTTCTAGAACTGGAGCGCCTGCTCCCCTTACGTGTTGTCCGAATGCAGAAAGGGCTGACAAACCAGAGGACAAAAATGACTGCACAGCATTCTTGCGCTTTTGTTCTTCTTTTACGTCTTCCAGGATCAAAAGATCCGCTGCAGCAGCTAGAGCGTCACGTGAGTCGCGAACAGCGGCAAAGCCTTCATGAAATGCACTTGCAGCGGCCTCTGCACCCAGCAGAGCTTCAAGCAACTTCACTCGCCGCCGGATGCTTTCTATCTGTTGCAATAGGTTAGCGGAACCCGAGAGCGGGGTTGAGCTGCTCACGTTCAACAATATTTCACCATCCTCTACTTCTGCCTTTGTAAAGCTACCTTGTTGGTGATCACGACGCAGTTGATGGGCTTGCGCTTCATGATTCTGTTCTACCTCTCCGCGGCAATTACGACCGGACGTTTGAGAGAGTACCTTGTTAATCCTTTTGCTCCACGAAGCATTGCAACCCTCAAAATACGCTGCCAGGGCTTTGGCGAGGCCCGCGATTGCTTCGAGGCGTACCTCGCTGGCGCTGTGCCCATCAGCTTCTGCAACCTGCTCCTGGGTTTTCCCCGCAGCTGCGCCGCTTGTGTTCTTTTCCTTCATCTTGTCCCTCTTGATCCTTTTTCGCAACTCAAGAAGCGTATCCAGATTGATAACTCGTACAATATCTGCAACAAGGAGCAGGAGGAAATGTGACATGGGAGATAGCAGGAGGAGTAGCTTGGATATCGAACAAAGCACCACGCCTTTTTTACCTTCATCACCATTTACAAAACGCCATTCGAATCGTGATTATGATTAAGTACTTATGTCATAATCTGATTAATGATCAATACCACCCTCATTTTGCGCGTCTGGGGGACGGAGAAGAGAGAAGAGATCTAAAATGGCGGACTCCACAAGATCATCGTGGTTCAGAATCTCGACGGCAAGCGCCTCACCAGCCTTCGTCTCATGCAGACGATGGTAGGCGACCTCCAGAAGAGGTGGGACATCCTCCATATGCCCTGCTTGCGCTTCTTCCAGCCTCTTCGTCTCCGCGACACTTTTCTTCTCCTTAGATTCCTTCTTTTTCTCAGCGTCGTCCTGGAAAGTGTTGGCTGCTTTGCTCCTGTCCGCAACACCATTGGCGTTTACAGGAAACTCCCCACCGTGTCCACCGCTGGCTGCTCCCGATGTAGTGGATCCACTTCCGCTACTTGCAGCACCAGCAGCCGCTGGATGAGAATAAAAGTCCCTCTTTGATGGCCAAAGTGTCGATGTGCCTGCTATGTAATCGGGAACCAGCACGCCTCCAGCTCGGTAATGAATGTTCATGGTCATGTCCGCTGATGGAGATGGTTGCACAGGTGGCATATGAGCATCGAGAACCCGAATCCCTGCGAACGGAGCTCGACTCTCCGGAATAAAACGTCTAAAAGAGCCAATTGATGTTCCTCCTGCTTGATCATTCTTCCTTTGGTCCTCTACTACTACTTCTTGCTCTTCGAGTTCGAAGCGACCGTCTCCCTTTTCGCTTCCGAACAGTTCAATCAAACGTGATTCCACTTGTTGCATTAAGGTCATGCCTTTTCCCTTACCTTTACCCGTTGCATCGGAGGACGTGGACGTCTCACCTGTGTTGGATGAAGATGCAGGACGCCTGCTCTGTCGTCCCTCGCCGTCTTCGTCTTCCTGTCTTTGAGAAGTAGGAGGTGCCTGGTCTTGGTCACCATCAGCAGCTTGTTTCATACGCAAACCGCTACAACATCCCTCGAGTGCTGCTGCAAGGACTACGCGAGCGACCTCAGGCTCCATCCAGTAATTCGCGAGGCTCAGTAGACCCGATCTCAGTCGTTGTCTAATCTCAGGCGCGTTGAGGGCCGCGGAAAGCACACTGTGGGCTTCCACCGACATGGGCGGGAAAATACTCAACAGAGAATCCACCATTGCCCTGGATGGATCAATCACGGTTGAGGTCAGGTGTGAACGAGCGAAATTCTTCTGAAACAAGATCTCTTTGTCGGCCAGCTCCATCACAGACACAGTTGCTCCACCGTGCTGCCTGGATCCCTGGAGCGTCTCTGCCAATATTTGCATGTTAAATCGAGCATCGTCTTTGCCAGTACTAGCATGTTTTTCATCAGATGAGGTAGAGGTGGACTTCTTTGCCCGGCTGACTGAAGTTCCAAGGATATTCTGCTCTGCGTTGTGTAGGTTGATGTCCTCGCCGAAAAACCCAGCCAGGTCCCCATCTAAGATTTTCATAATGGTCCTCCTTGCCTCTGAAAGACCAGCAGAGGAAGCTGTGCTCTTCTTATCTTCATTTGAGCGCGCGCCGCGTGTTACCACACGCTCCACGCCCTTCATTTCAGATGAGGAAGAAGGGGAGGACTCGGTCGACAAATTAGAAGAAGAGCATGATACTGATACTGTGACTACTACGTACAGGCCTCAAGTTTGACAACCTTGCTAAGATTATAATTACACAAAGTGAAAGATAAATATGTTGCTATCATCATAGAAGAAGCAAGCGATCCGCGAATGAGCTCGACGTAGTCGAAGTGATTCCTCGAGACGGCTTCCAGCTGCCTGATTTTCTCGTGATAGTAGTTCGAAACAAGTTTTCCTTCAACTTCCACCCGCTGTTCAGAAGACGTCAACGACAGCAGCGGATGCTGCCTGATGTCTATGTTACACGCTCCTTTTTTACTGGGAATTTTCTTCGCAGACGACGATGTAGATGGCCGGCCATTCGATCTGGGTGGTATCGGGTGAAAAAAGTCGTCACTAGCCGAGTCTACAGCCCGCTTCACGTCCGCTGCTGGAAACGACCCTCGAAGATCGTTCCCACTAAAGTCCCTATTCTTCAGCCTCGCAACAACGTGGCATTAGAACTGTCGAAGTTAATAGATGCCGACCTAGGTGCTTTATTTGCTTTTGCAGTCCTAGCAGTATTGTTCATGAAAAGCAAAATAAGAATGACCACGGAGAGAAAAGATAGATATTGACTGAAGAATCGATGAAGATGCCGTATTATTGGTCTACTGATTTCCCGAAGAGAAACTCTCGAAGCCGCGGCTCACCGTGCAAGCATGCAATTTGATTCAGAGGGTTCCGGGGTCCTGTGTGGCGCTGTGGACTGCCCCGCACGCCTGGAATCGCGGGGTTTTCGCTCGTTGACATAATCTCCCTTTCGGATTCGAGAAGGATTAGAAGAACTACTGACAGAAAGCGCTTGCACGCCTCTTCGCAACTGCCTCAGACGGGAATCGTCGGTCTAGGACAAGGCTCCATTTCTTAATATCGTGAGTATAATGGATTGCCTCTATTCTGATGATGTCTTGTTCCACAGTGTTCATGTCTATTTCATGAGGCCATAAGAATGAGCTTGTATCCAAATCGTTGTTCTTCGCAAAAGTCGCCATTTTCGAAAACCGGTTGACGTTTGCTTGATGCGGCGCTTCTCTTTGCTTTTTGAGGGCCGCAGCCGCCGCTTGCTCACTGTGCGCTACATTAATGTCTCGAAGGAGGTCGTTCTGTTCTCGTGAAAGTTTCGGCCTACTGGAATTTAGAACCAGGCTAGCACTCTAGACCTAGCTGTTGTAGATATGCCAACCACGACTGCGATTCGAAGGTTGTTGATATTCTCCTTTTCAAACTTCAATTTGTTTAACAAACAGAATGCAAAGTTGGCTCCACACACATCATCATAGGCATGGAGATGGAGGAAGGGAGACTACTGATTTCAATTAATCAAAGACAAGGAGCAAATGCAAGCCTCCTGAATAAACAAACCAGGAACGATGTTGAATCAAGTTGATCGTGAGGACCCTTAAGGTAGAAGAAGGCGTCGCTTTTGCCGCCATACCTCCAGCGATCAGGTGAGCTGCGTCTTTTGCAGCTACCGCCTCTTGAAAGACGCGAGAACTGAACTCGTCATAGTTTACTGCGCCGTCCCAGCGACTTTTACGGAGGCCTCCCAATCCATTTAGTTTAGTATTTGCTGATGAAGGTGTCCCTGTCTTCGTCTTTTGATCTTCTACTTTATCATCTTTATCAGCTTCAAAAACAGTAGATGATGACGACTTTCGTCTAGGCAGACCACCCGGAGACGACGCGTCGTGCCAGTTACGCGAGTCAGTCCATCTCGAAAGGCTCAGGCTGCTCAGCGCATCTGCAAGGACATCCTCAGCGGCGGCCACCACTTTTCTTGTACTATGCTCCATGCGCATGCTTCCCGCATGATGCACATCGTCCTTCATCCAGGAATCTTCTTCTTGTTCTTCTGCCCCTGCTGCGTGCTTTCCATTTGCATTTGGCGTCTTCACTGTATTTTTTGCACTTTCGACATCAACATCTGCTCCTCTCACACTTGGTGTGTCTCGGACAGGAACCTTAAAAATGGTCCGCACCTGCAATTTTCTCTGTTCAACATCATCTTCCTCCACGGACGGCTTCTTTGCCGTGTTGCCTTGCTTGCTACTCCCTGCCTTCCCCTTTGTTCCTGGCGTGTTAACCTTATCGATGTCGTCAGCGACAGGCTTTTTTCCCGCGACTCCGACACCTTCACCTGAACTCTTCACGCCGCCTTCAATGACCTCATCCTCTATAAGACCTCCTGTAT
Organism: Amoebophrya sp. A25; assembly: GCA_905178165.1. Classification (NCBI taxonomy): domain Eukaryota; class Dinophyceae; order Syndiniales; family Amoebophryaceae; genus Amoebophrya; species Amoebophrya sp. A25. The sequence goes on along the minus strand of CAJINU010000006.1, from coordinate 993,436 downwards.
AGACTTGAGTGCATTCTTCTGGATCGACTACTTCTATTGCTGTAGAAAGAAGTGGATACTTCGCGTTTTCCAGGCAGTCCCTCACGCTTAGAGCATTTTGTAACTTCGACTCCTAGCATGCAGTCCATTCCCCTGTTCTACTAGTGTTTCTAGATTACTCAGGGACGCTCTGCTTATGTACTTTCCCTATATCTTTTATGCCCTTGGATTTTCTTTTTCTACTATCATGAGGATTAGGCACGAGCAGGCTCTACCCAATTTCAATTAAAGAAATAACGCTAGCCCCGTCTTAAAACGTCTATCCAGCTGACTGCTTCGGTCTGGTAGTAGGCAGTTGGCCAGTTGATAGCCTGGATTACTGTCAAAGATCTGTCTACGTTTGCTCCTTGATCATGGTCAGCTATTACCTCTTCTGCTGGACGAGTCCCACTTTCATCTGATTGCGTTGCTTCACTTTCTGGTCGCGTTGGAGCTTGTTCAACAACTTGTAGTCCATTCTTATCGAGATAGCCCTGTAGCAACGGACTAGCGGAAGTCTTCGGAGCTTCTGGACCGACCGGGAAAAACATCCACCAGGAGAGCAGAGCCCTATCGTCGGTTCCATAGCGCATACGTAACTCCTTGGACGATAAACGCAATATACTAGAATGCTCGCGGTCGTGACGAAAGTTGCGGCCATTTTTAAGATGTGGACTATGCAGATGCTTGCTGTCTGGAACTACTTCATCTATCCCTGTAAGGTAGTTTTTTGATCCGGGACCTTCGAGAACCGAGCTGCTAGTGCGGGTGGTGCCGAATATTCCTGACATGATCCCTCCGGCACTACTTCCACCCTCTTTCGCAGGATGAGGATCGCCGACAATCCTCGACAATACCTCTGCGCGTTCTTTAACTGAAGGACCGAAGAGAGCATTGAGCACTGCGTCCCTGCGGTCCTCGAACCAGTTTCGCCAAGACCACGGTCCCATATTAACGTTGGTTTGCACAACGGTGCGTATATGCTTCTCGAAATCTTCGCGCTGAGGAACGCTATACTCTGGCGAGCTCGTATCCACTTTTAGTTTTACTTAAAGCGACATACCAAGAAGGAGAAGAAGAATCCGCTTCCTCCTTGGCGCAAGCGATTTTTCTTGGTTGTTTTCGAATAGAAAACGACCGCAGGAAGATGCTGTAAGAAATGGAATAGCTGCTACCCAGTTCTAACCCCTATGCTACCGCTGTCGTCCGCCTAGTCCTACAAGACCTAGTAAAGTAAGTGTTTTCTCTTTTTCAAGTAGAAGTAGCACACCAGCATAATTATGCGGGTTGAGGCCGACCTGAAGAACACGGCGTGCGTCGTGTAAACAACGGGAATGGGCATCTGACAGCTGCTTTGTAAAATCTTCTTTAGTGCCAGCAATGCCCGGTTCCAATTTTTCCCAACGCTCAAACTGCCTCTGACAGAGCGCCTCTACTACCTCAGTAGGAGTCGTTGATCCAATGGCGACGTTCGCATCTTCCCACATTAGCGGTTCGCCGAAGGAAGCTCGAAATACAAATACATAGAATCATGCGTCTTCTTGTGTTGTTTACGATGTTCATTATTTAAATGTTAAATTGAATGAAAAATGAACTTATTGAGCGCTGGAAGAGAACCTGCACAAATATGTAACTCGTTTCGTGAGCTGCTCGGCAGGTTACTAAATCTTGCGGACCTGTTCCTCGCAGGGGAGCAGGCACAGCGTATTAAAAAATGATATAATTCATTTAATCCAGCTGCTAATACAACGACATGCTCATACAATGTTCTATTATAATATAAGTATGTAAATGTATGTATCTGTATTAGTATTGACAAGTGTTCGGTTATGCATAGGGACTGCGTGGTGAAGCCGGAGGTGCTATCGTCTGTGATTCGAAGGTACGACAGTAGCTCCGCTCGCGCAGGGCGTCTGTCTGGAATCAGATACGACTCGCGAAGCAATGTCTGTTCGTCGCGAGCATCGAGTATTTGAATGTCACCATCCAATGTCCCAAGAAAACCCCACGTCACTGCCTCTAGATTTACTTGAACGAGTATCCGCAACACTTGCACTTCCGAAAGACCCAGCAGTGGTTGTTTGGTGCGGCGTGCGAGAATCTCTTCAAAGGAGCAGGATGTTGTCAGTTCTTGATGCGTCTTACTCGACCTTCGAGCACACGAAGAGGAGTCCTTAATGCGCACGCCTACATCTCCTCCGGCTTGTTCAGGAGAAACGGGTGCAACTTCTAACGCAGATGGTCCAACTTCCGGCTCACCTCTACCAGCCGATGCTTCCTCCAGTTTTCTTTCCCCTTCAGCCTTTGGTTCAGCCTCAGCCACTTTCATTTGACGTGCTAGCGACATGATTCGTCGATGGGCAAAGTCCACCCAATCCTCCGCAAAGTGTTGTGGCTGTACCGTCTGCGTAGTACCTTCGTAAAAGTGTGGATACCTGATCCGCCACTTTGCTTCTAGATCATCGCTTGTTTCCACGCGTAGAGCTTTACTGCACGTTTCCACACTATCTAGAAGGCCACTTTCTGGTTTTTTTGGAGCGCACGTCGGCACATCCGTGTCAAGAACAAACAAAGGCAGCATCCGGTCAGCAGTCGGATGAACAGCTACCACATGCTCATATCCATTTTGCGTCAACATCAACGACTTGTCGAACAGGTTCGCAGTCGAAAAGAGTCCAACCCAGGGAGAACGCCGTTTGCCGGAAGCTGCCACCAGGATCATGTCGCTGTCCTCTGTGGAAATAGATTAGTTGGGTTGTTGATGTTGATTTTGACTTGTATTTAGTAACTTTTGCAACAGAATTAGAATGTGAAGTCACCATTTCTATTTAGCCTGCCGTGATTTTGATACCAGTACCAGAACTAGAAAGAGAAAGTAGTAATCGAACAAACAGCACAATAGATCCGGTCGACACGACGATAAAGAGGACAAGACATGATGATCGAGATGATACGACCACTTCGAGACGTCGTTGTAGCAACGGTATTTATCAAAATTAATCTTAGAATAACTATAACTATAACAAGTGCAAGAACGAGCAACAAGAACGAAAAACTAAAACTGTACTATACCTCAGTTTGTCTTTCATCGTCATCTGATTAGTACCAATATCCACGGTTTTAGGGTCCTCTATTTCGCACTGGGGCGGGCTGACAGACCAAAAGGGAGAATGCAAGCCCCAGTCTTTTGCTCTGCGGACGAAAGGAAGAATATCTGCAGGAATGTCGTCACGTGTTTGCCACCTCTCATTTGACAGAAGGATCGACTTTTCAATCATCCCAACAGCAGGCGGAGCTGGAAACTGGCAAGATGCTGAGTCTGAGTCTACTGTAGTTGAATCTTCTTTATTTCCATGAAGTAGATGTTGATGTTCCTCATCCTCCACAGTAAGCAGTTCATTCTGTTGTGTGCTAGTCGACGGAACTTTTTCCTTAGCATCTGCTTGAAGATGAGCAGGCTGCGACAGCGACAGACCCGATGTCTTTGCTTCATCTGAATTCGCACTCCCACCTCGTCCTTGGCTTGGAACGTCAGGATGAGTCATCCACGCAGGCGGTTGTTGCTGCGTGTCAATGTCAAGGCTTTTGCTTATCATAGATGTAACGGTCAGATTCCTTATTTCTATTTCGTCATTACCGGATGCAGCAGTGGCACTTGTGTCAGCCTCTCCGTTATCTGATGTGCTAAGCGCCCGAAATCGGCGAGCGAGATCCTCCTGCTGGACGCCAGACAGCCCATCGTGAGCTGCGTTCACGTCAGCTTCAACGATTCTGAATGATTTCTGTCTTATTTCGTTGACATCAACGACAACAGGGTTGTTCTCATCATCGCCTTGCTGTTTCTCTTCCACTTTATCCTGCTCAGCATGCAGGTTTTTCGGCGGGAAAAACGTGATCATGTTATTTCTAGCCGAAGAGGTAGATGACAATAGTTTCAGAGCAGCTGTGTATTCTTCCGCGGGATAAGCGGGAAGAAAATCAGGCAAATATCGAAAGTGATACGCCGTTGCAGACGACAATGGCAAAGGGCTGCCCACGCCATGACTGTCATCGGTATCTCCCATACCTAGGATTAGAGATCTCAAAGTCGTTAGGATGAGTCCGTATTTCTTGTTGTCAGCGAAAGTACTAGAGAAGCCTCTAAGTAATCTGTGTCGACGATGAGTCAGTATCGCTATCGAAAGCCTTAACAATAGCAAACGCGCCCACTTTTGGACATTAGCTTGCGTCACATCCGCAAGGCCACCCCCAGTTCCCGGAGGGCCAAGGTTGCCAACTCCGAACGAAGCGGCCGCAGCCAGAAGGAGCCAGAGAATACCCGCCATGAAACCACAACGATCGCCGTAACGACGTATCAACGCTGCATCTGCTTCCTGTGCTTTGCAATGAAGAGGGTCTAGTAGGTCGAAAACCAAACGCCACCATCTCCAAATTGTTCATTAATTCGATGACTTTCTCGAACATTAGCACGCAAATTATACGCCTACAGGAGTACTATGTATAGGAGATAGAAATACGGGGTATTGCCGATGATGTCATTTACTCAATCGCCTCATAATCTGTGACATCTTTGTTTGACATCTGACTGCCGCGCTGTTGCAATCGCCTTTCCCGCTTACGCGCCATGGTGGATTTAACGGGACTTGAGTTTTTGTTGACCCTGGGGGTCGAGTCGTCGCTTTTTGTTGCTGCAGGGGAGCCTCGCGCTGAAGGCTCCACGGAATCTGCAGGCATCGATCCATTCGGTGTACGGCGGCCGGTAGTGTTGCTAGATACGGAACAAATGTCGTCATCTATTGACTCCTCTGCTTTTGTCATTTCTAATGCACTCCCCGCGGCTCTTTCTGCGTCGTCTATTTTGCATGTAACGTCGAAGCGACTTGTTTTAGGATCAGGATGACTTCTCCTGGCCACTGTTTTTCTCCACAGTTCCCCAGCTCGGCCGAAGCGGAAGCTCCACGCTAATTGAGCACCTGCATCTGCCAAGTTATCGCCCTCATCAGCTATGTTCTCTTGTAGAAACTTGGCCGGCGCTGCACAAAGTGTTAACCAATTCTCTGCCAAAGAGTGCACCGCTGAGCACGTGCTACTAGTGAGCTCTCGACTTGTTCGGAACAGACAACGAAAAAGCGTTTCGTCCTCGGCGCTAATCACATGTGCGCGTAGAACCTCTGAAAACGCTGCATCACCTTCATCATCTTCAGCGCCGCTGTGCGTGTGCGTCCTGTTGTTCGGAGAACGTGGCGACTTTTTGCTCAATTCGGGTCGTTTTGATCCAGCGGCAGCTCCCCCTTTCCGGAAAATTGGGTTTCGATGTCCTTGTCCACCCTTTGATTTACTATTAAAACCCTGATCTTGTTCTTGAGTAAGAGTCATCTCAACAAATTTATCGCGTTTTTCGTTTCGCGCATTCTCGAGCGACGAGTTATTACCCTTTTTCTCTGAGTGTGCCGTGTCCGCGGAACCCCTCGGGTCCTTTTCTTGTCGAGAAGCAATAACTATTGGCTGAGTTCCTTCCAAAGCAGCAGTCGCGAATCTCTTACCTTTCGCCGCCTCCAGCGTCTGCGCAACTTGCTCTTTGTGACTAGTGATATCCATCGTTCTGCCTTTCTTTCTAGAAGACTTCCGTTTTCGCTTTCCGGCTTCCTCCGTCTGTAGTTTTCCCGTTTGCAACTCAATTGAAGCAGAGATCGAGACGCCATTACTTTCTTTTCGGTCTTGTTCTGATACTGGTTCCAACATATCATGTGACGAAAACGATTCGAACGCGTCCGCGTCGCGAACAGAACTAGGATCGATGTCTGTATCAGGTTCTGGCTCCTCAGCCATGCTTTTATCAACTTCGATGGCGTTCTCCCTCCTCTGTTCTTGCATCTTTTTGAAACTTGTGGCCGGGTAAAGAGGAAGTTGCAGCTTACTTGCGAAATTATCGTGCTCGACTAAATTATTTCCATCATCTTCTAGTACTCCTGGGAACGTAGAGCCCTCGCTTTCGATTCCGTAGGTCCGATCCTTTGTTGAATAAGGTACCTCCTGCGTGTATCCGGTTCCAGCATTGGCAGTATACGGCACTCGAGTTTCATTCTCCGCTCCCAGGTGAGTCTGTCTATATTCTCCTTTATCTTCGTCAGACTCTTCGCGATTCTCTGGGGAGGAGCAGTCACCCTCGTCTTCATCGTGTGCGCTGTCAGCGTCCTCATTTCCCTCTCCTTCCGAGGAGTACGAGGATGAGGAGCTGGACAAAGCAGGTAAAACATACGCATGGACTTCCGCAAAGGAATGAAAAGATCACAGGAGCAAGCTCATCATGATTTGAAGTCGTACGCATTCGGGAATAAGTTTTTGTTCTACGCGTGAATGTTGCACTCATGATGAATGTCTAGTACGTGTCAATCTTCAAGTTCAAAAATCTACAAATTCTAATTCATGTTGCATTTAGCTAATTATTTGTAAAGAAAACGGAAATGGAAAACATGATCACTCGCGTGGTGGTATTTAGTTCTAGATGACTCATTGTTCTCACGGTGATAGATAGCTGAAAACTCTTTTCGTAAGGAACAGGCTGATCACTAGCATCTTCATCGCTCGCAAGGTTGTCGAGGCAAGACGAATTTTGGCATCTGTCATTGCCGCTTTGAAACCTAGAGAAGCGCACCCTCAACGCAGATTTTCCTGAACCGCAACTCTTGTCCGGAAAGTCAGGCCAGCTCTTAGCTTGTTGTAAGTGTTCCTGGTCGCGTCGCGTCTCCGTTATACTTTCATTCGCCTTGTAAGGTGAATCTTTCTCAGCGGTCTTTTCTTCATCTCCGTTGAGTGGGGTATTGGTACTGGAGGTAAACTTCTGCGGAATTGTGTCTCTCTTGAGCGCACTTTTGAGTTCAAGCCCGCCCGCGGTGGTGCTACTATTTCTTGGCGTTGCTAATAATCTTCTTCCCGCCACTTCTGCTACTTTTGTTGCATGTACGACGGTCGGGGAGGTCCCTGCAAGAAACACAGAAAACATCAGCAGGGGCATTTTGACCGGTATCGACCTAAAATAATCCGATATTGTCGCAACAGCCCGACGTTGCTTCGAGAAAAATTGACGTCGCATCTTGCTGCTTTTTTCGACAACAGACCAACCTCCATGTGCGACGACGGCTGCTGTTTATTCTTGTGTCCGTGCACGAGCAAGTTACGGGCTCGTATCCTGGATGCCCTGCTAAGATGGCAGAAAAAAGATCCTTCTAAGCGCATCACACATCACAGGGCATGTTGGGTACTTTGTTCGTGTTATTCGACTGAAACAGATGCTGACGACGCAGCAAATCTCATTCACGTTAGACGTACCATGCATATGATTGAACTAGTACATCAGCCTCTACGTTTTTATAAGACCCAAGTACTAATACATCTAATTCTAAATCTATATGAAGATAATTCCTACCTCTAGTACCGAAAGCGAGCGAGACTGAATTTCATCTTCATATTCATATTGATTTAATTATATATTTATTAGTTATACATAGTTCTACTCCTTGCCGATGGTGCCGAGGAACCAAGAACTATAATAGTTGACGATTCGCCTCTGCACTGCTTTTCTTTGTAGTAAGTTTTGTTGTGTAGTAGCTGCCACTTTTGGATTTGACACTTTTGTTCTTTGTAGTACTTGATTCGACTTCCTCGCTGACGGCGCTGAGAAAAGAAACGATGGTGATAATTTGTCATAGTGACTATTCTGGATGTAAAAATGATAGAAGAACGACTTCTACTTATCTTTTCCATTCTGACCCAGACCCAGATTCAAATTCTGCATGCGCACTCAATGCACTAGATGTTGAGCTAGCAGGAGTGCAACTTTTTTTATGTAACAAGCAATGACGGATGAGTATGAGATGGATAAAATTAAAAGATAGACAAGCACAAGCACAAAAGGTCGAGCGAATGCATATTGTTTCATGCAAATGCATCTTGTCTCATGCCAAAATTATACTTCAAGTTCTTGTAGCATGGTTGATTCAACATACACACATGCAACCAAAAAGAAAAAAGGGTACAGCAGGGTTGAAAGAACAATGCGCTCAGCTTTACTAACAGCGCACGGCGAATGCAATACCAATGATCCTAGGTGAACGAACCTTCTTGCAGATTGCAACAACTACACACACCTTCTTCTCCTTCTTGACGAAAAACTTAATGCAATAGGGCGTCATATCATGTTCATGAGCACAACTGGTGCGGTTGATCTTTTGCCTCGAGCTCGACTCGTACTAGGAGACGCCATGGCTTAGGCTTGTTGTTGATTGAGATTGTGTAGCAGATGAATAAGAACGTAGCTCGCTGAGGAGTAACGACCTCATAGTTGCGAACAACGAGCGATGACCGAGAAAGACAAAGCACGTTCACCAGCAGAAGGCAATCGAGATACAGATAAAACCTAGAGGATAATCATCAGGATGATCATCATCAGCCATACCCGAACACCTTTAAAATAACCTCCAGCACTTGTAGTTGTAGTTGAGCCCCCTGTAACAAAGCTGCCTCAGCCTAGTTCGAAAAATGCCTTCATCATTCGCTCGTGATTGTGTCCGTACTTTACTCCACACACGAAAGACACGAATATCATCTCAGTGTCCCCTAACTTGCGTTTTCTGTAGTGCCATACAACTACAACAAATGCAGTACACCCACCACCTCCAATCATTCATTGCTCCTGCACAGTCAACGTCGGCGCGGCCATGAAATTCTTGTTGAAGTACAGCAGCTACCTACTCCCATTAACGTCCGTCCAATGTCATTTCAACACTCGAGCCGTAGCCGTAATATTGATATTGTCACCTTAGTACTACTTTCTAGTAGCTGTGCTAGTAGTTCTTCGAGTAAAGACTTACACAATGAGCCTAATGCTTCTACTCAGCACTGTGGACGCCATAGCTCACTTCGATTTTGGATCATTTCATTCTTTAGCAAAGCTCAAGGAAAAATACCTGTCATGACAGGGAAACAAATTATCGAGGTTAGTAAAGCATATATTATAAATATATGATAAGTATGTGAGTACGAGTAGTTACAGTGATGGTGATGATCAGAGTCCATGCGAGTGCCAGTGCGTGCAGGTACACTCCTTTCAGAGTTGAACACTGCCGCTGAGAAAATATGACTGCATAAGCAAGTAGAAGTTGATGTTCCTTTGTGCTATGATGTATTGATTGCTATCAATACTCGGAGAAGATTTAGGGCTTGTTAACGTTGTTCTCGGAACTGGCGCTACGAGTTTTAATTTCATTACGGCCTCAGCGTCAGGCGCTGCCCTTGGCCTGTATTCTTTAGATGTTGCGTGCTGGTGTCTAAGGGGCGACACGGCTAAGAAGATGTTGCTATCCTTTTTTCCTACATAATTCCATCTCTTGATGCGTTAACTAAGGAAAAACAGAAAAATGGATGAAGATGATTTTCATCGATATGCTATAATTCTAAGAAGGGGTCTCCTAACTGTGTTACCGGTAAGCTGTGAGGGTAATTCGTTGATGTCGAGAGGCAGGGCTATGGCTAACCTTCGGAGAAGCTGCTACTACTTTATGCTGTAAGGCGAGTACTCAACAACGAGAAACTCGTTTTTATTAATACTGTTACTGCGGTAATATCTATAGGATACAACTACCATCTAAGGGTTATATAACAGGAATAGCCTTAGGAAAATTACTTTGCCGCCCGTTGTTTTGCCGTCGAGGTAGGACTGCTCTTGCCGGAGCCTGTTCCAGTAGACGGCGCAGCCGTAGGAAGTCGCGAACGTGAAGCCGTTGGAGAGGCCGCCTTAGCATGGCTCATGCCAAATTTGGGAACAGCTGTGCGGGCACCTGCTGTCGCTCTGGCCCCAGCTAGAGCCTTTGACGTCGCAGCTCCTACCCTACTGGGCGACGATGCGGATGCTCCCGAGGACGAGGGTCCTGGGGAAGCTTTGGCGGCTGTGCCTGCTGCGCCAGGGCGAACAGGGATGGTCCTGGCTGCAACCGCAGTGCGCGCTGCAGCGCCGCCGACTCTACTTGAGGGAGAAGAAACTCCCGCTGCTGGGGCTCTTGTGGCTCTTGCAGCAGAGCGAGAGGACGGAGACGACTCAGCTGCTGATCCGCCTGCGGGTGTAAGTTTTGTAGTTTTTGATGGGGAGGATGATGGGGCTGTGGTTGCAGGAGGGGCAGCTGCCTTCGCAAAGCGCGCAGCCATCGATGGTGTCGGTGAAGAGGAAGACGCCGTCGTAGCATTATTCAACACAATAGGTCTTGCCGGCCGGCTAGCAGCTGTCGAGGATGATGGGGAAGCCGTTGCGGCAACTGGTGTCGATGTTCGGGATGTCGGACCCGTAAGAGAAGTGCCCGGTCTGCTACTTCCAGCTGTACTAGATGCAGTCGTAACTCCTGCAGCGGCTAGGCTAACGCCTCTACCGACCGCTTTGGGTGAGGCACCTATGCTCGGCTTCACCACGCTTCCAGTGGAAGTCGTCACAGCGGAACTTGTTGATGCGACAGCGATGCTCTGCCTTGTCGCCGGATCCACGACGATAGTTGCGCGAACTCCCTGTATTTGAGCCACATTTCTCGAAGCTCGTATTGAGGGCGAACCTTGGGCGCTGCCTCGTGAGCTAGAGCGGGACACAATGCCGACGCTGGTTCCTCCATAGGGACTTGCTCCGCCTCCACTTGAGGGAGCCAAACCGCCTGACCGAGGTCTACGTAGTTCCTGACCACCGGCATTTTGTACCACACGTGCATCACTACCTAGTGCTGCTCTAGGACCTCCACCGACTCCTCCGGCTAATAACGATGTTGACGAAGATGCCCTCAAACTATTTCCTCCAGCAGTCGGGATACCACTAGCCGCACTAAGCCGCTGCTGGTACAATGCTGCTGACGGGAGGACGCTGCTTGACATTGCTGAAGCGCGACTCTTGATAGCCTGTTGAATCTGGGAAATATTTTGGGTCATCTCTGTTTTCTGTTTCAGCTCCTGATCCCAGCGGCTTAGAGTGTAGATTTTCATCCGCAGCAACCTCAAGCCGTGGCCCAGTGCAGTGGTTACTTCCTCGGCTGTCGCTGCGTTCCACTCAATGCCGCCTGCTTTCTCTGGAGTAGTCGCTGCGTCTTTCACTATGCTGGATACAAGCTTCTTTACGCGCACATCTGATCAAGAGAGATTTGAAGAAATCCAAAATTGATCATGGAGAAAAAGTTTACGTTCACGATCAAATTCTTCAACATCAAATTAGACATAGAAATTGAGCAAAACAACTATTATCATTATCGGCACGACCATTATAAACATAATTTTTTTAAGATCTCAAATATACATCTAGACTTGTTGTCTTTTGATGATGATATTCATTTTTCACGCTCTTACCAGATCAATCTAAGTACCTCTTGCAGCTGCGGCCCGCAGTTCCTTTGTGTGCTCTCGCACAAGCTTTTTGACGGCCATTGCACTTGTGAATTCATTCTCAAGAGAATCGAGAATTTCTAGGACTTCGTCACTAGTTTGCGCCATGACAGTTTTGTCTGCATCACCACGAAATAGCCCAGTCGCAGGGTCTACGAAGTCATGTATCGCTGATGCGTCTTCTGTTTCACCCACTCTATCCCCCGTCCTGCTTTCAAGTCGATGGTGTACGAGTTCTCGAATGAGGTCATCGATGTCAGTGGTGCCTACTTCTCCGCCGGTGTGGGCGGACTTCAGTAAGGCCTGCACCAACTTGCCGCGAACGCCTGCCACGCGTGCTGCCTCTTGCTCGCGCGCTTCGTCATCTTTGCCGCTGGACGAGCTGCCACTTGACGAAGACGAAGCTGCACGGGCGATATGAGGTTCAACGTTGACTCCAAGCGTTTCCCCCTCAGCACCCGAAGATGCAGCCGTGGCACCCTTGCTTAGCCGTCTTAGTACACTAGTGCTTCCTGCAGTCGGGTACTTCATGAAGTCTTCAAGCTTATCAAACTTCTTTTCGGCCGACTCCTTTGAGGCTTCGGCGTGTTCGAGAAGCCGCAGCTGGGTAAGCTCTGAACGTCGCTGCCGCGCACTCTTCTTCTTGCTTTCCTCTGCCTCTTTTCGCGCCGCCTCTTCTTCCTCTGCATGCGCACGCAATGTTGCCGAGGCACTGTGCAAAATTCGCGCAATCTGCTCATTTGTCATAGCAGGCCCCGCGACGAACTCCCCACGGCTTTGCCCTCTGCTGATCGCTGGAGCTGGTGTGGACGTATCTGGAGTTCTCATTGGACCTGATTCAAGCCCGCGAGAAGTAGACGTGGGTCCCTCGACGTCCCCATTCTCCTTAGCAGCCTCATCGCGCTTCGTTGAGGAAGATGCCTTTGCAGGTATTGGTGCAGAGTCCTCGAGGACTGGCAAAATTGTCATCGCTTTTACCGCCTCTGCCTCTTTATGCATGCCAGCTTTTTTCAAGAGTCTCACCGCCGTGTCCCGTTCCTCGATCTGGCGCCGCTCCTCGTCTTCCGCGTGTGCTCTGTTGTGCTCGTGCTCATCCGCGATCGCTATGCGCGCTATCTCGTGCAGCTGTAAACGCTCTTCGCCTACGCGCTTCTCTTCGGCAGCCGCAGACTCCAGCAATAATTGGGTTCGTCCCGGCCCGTCGTGCATTTTGCGCAAAGCCTCGGCCGAAGCAACCAGACCCGCATCTAACAGAACGTCCGCTAGTTCGTCATTCTCTTTTCGCCGTTTCGCAGCTTCCGCCTGGCCCTCTGGAGTCAAAAGGTAGGCGGCGGCGGCGCTCTTTCGAGATGCACTTGAGCCTAGATAGGCGCCAGCCGCTGCCTTTTCTGCGTCCTCGCTCTGTCCGCGCTCGCCAGCCTCCTTGAGGAGTTCCACACGCCGTTCGTGTTCTTCGAGCTTTGCTTCCGCCGCTGCGCGCCCCGACTCGGTCAGGAGCGCCTGGAATCGTTCGTGACTCGAAGCTCTCTGCGGTGCAAGCAACATCGCAGATGCTCTTTTGGTGAACGAAGTGCGCGATTTCGGAGTATTTGTAGTCGTTGCGTCAGCGCCTTCCTCATCTTCCTCACCGGCCACAGGCGCATCGTCGAGTTCAAGATCCTGGTCACTGTCAGCACGCAGCAGTTCCGCAAAGCGCTCTCGGTCGTGCACTAGCTTTTCGGCCACCGCGTCTCCAGCTGCGTTGAGGAGTTGGGCGATGCGCTGCTTATCTTCAATTCGCTGCAGCGCCTCTGCTTGGGCATGCATACCCGCTTTCTTTAACAGGCCTGAAAAATGCTCTTTTTCCTGTCCGTTAACATCCCGACTAGCGCTGCGCAGCATCTCGACTAGCTTTTCGCGCGCTGCAAGTCCCTTCTGAACTTCCGCTCGCCCTGCATGCGACCCTAGCTCCGCAGCTCTGTCCCGTTCCTCGAACTTTCTTTGGATGTCGACAAGTGCCGCCTGGCTCTCACGTTTTGAGATACCGTACAGGCGCGCCCGTTCTTCCTCACGACGTTTCGTTTCTGCGGCTGCGTGATCGGCAAGCAGCACCGCGAGTCGCTGTTGCGGGGCAACTGCCTCCGACACGTCTGGGTGCGCGGCAAAATTTTCTGAAGCGCGAAGCAGGCCACGCAGTCGCTGCCGCCTTCGCTGCGCTTGCGTTGCTGGGTCGGCAAGAAGCTGCGAGACGCGAATCTTGTCGCCCAGCATCTCACGTGCCTGTGTCATTCCGCTCTCCGCGCTCATGTTAAACAGGGATCCGATCTTGGCTCGGTCGTGCGCCTTTGCACTTTCCACCGACTCAGCGATTTCCTCCTGACTTGCAGAAGCTTTTCCGTCTTCTGAGGTGAATTGGATCGTGTGCTGCCACATTGCTAAGCCAGCCTCATCTCGCTTCTCAAAGAGTTCGATGGTCTTTTTCAATGCGTATTCCCCTCCACGACGGAACAATGCGGTTAACAGGGCATTGTCCTCGTCCCGGACGCGTTTCTCTGCCACATCCTGAGTGCAGGAAGATAGAAGCTCAGCTTGCTCGTCTTTCGCGGTCAGCATGTGCTGAACCTCAAGCAGTGCATCTTCATCGCCTTGTTTGAAGAATGAAGTGAACTTCTGCGCCTCTGCCTCGGTGCGTGCGCGCTCGGCGTCCTCCGTCTCAGTGAGCATCTTCACAATTTTGTCCCACTCCACAAACTTCTGTATTGCTACCAGGACCGCTTTCGGGCCCAAGGTCTCCTCCACAGTTGCCAGCGCTCGTTCGCGTTGCTCGTTGCTTGTGCGAAGCCCGTCGCCGTCCGCGGTGCTGCACAATAGTTTCAGCAGTCGAGATTTCTCTGCCAACATCTCGAGCGCCTCCTCGACGGCAGCTGCGTTCCCCCGCTTGAATAGTGCGCCAAGCCGCCTCCGCTCTTCTTGCTTTCGGCGCCGCTCCGCATCAGCTGTGTCAAAGAGCATGGCTGCTACTGTGCTTTTGCGCGTCAGCTTCCTTTGCCCGGCTTCGGCGACCTTCTCCTGCCGCAAGGATTGCCGAATGCGCGCCCGATGCTCTTCAACACGCTCTTTCTCTGCTGCCGCAGCGTTGCTCAGGAGACTCGCTACGCGATCCCTCTCGGCCAGCTTCGCCTTCGCACCAGTCAAGACACGTTGTCCTGCGCCATGCAACAGAGAGGCAAGCCTCTCCTTCTCGCTCTGCCGGCGCTGCGACTCCGCGTGAGCAGTATCAGAGAGCAGCGTGGCGATGCTGTCCTTCTTCGCTATCTTCTCGTGGCCCTGGTCGAGAGCTAGATTTCCAGCCCGATGCAGCAAGCCAGTCACACGGTCATGCTTTTCTTTGTCCTTGGCCGCGCGTTCCTCCTTGTCCGTCGCCACGGCGCGGGATTCTATATCGCCAAGGATAGCAGAGACGCGGTCTCTCCTTTGGATCAGCTCGTGCGCACTCGCGCGTGCTTTCTCAGTCGCATTTCCTAAGCGTGAGCGCGCTATTTCACGCTTGCTGTCGTCCGCGGTTTTGTTCAGCGCGTCTATCAAGCGGCGGCCCTTTTCGGTCTTCCGTTTCGTCTCTTCGTCATATCTTTCACGGCGTTCGACCTTCATTCGCTCACGCTCAGCACGCTCTTCGTCTTCAGCTACTTTTTTCGACACAACGCGCTTCGCGACACCGGCTAGACTTTGCCGCACAGTCTCTGCCGTTTCAAACATCTTTGCCTTGGCACGCTCTTCGCTGAGGCGGTATTCTTCCTCCCGGCGTTGAGCGTCCGCGGTCGCCTGCGCTGCTGCTCTCCTCTCCGCCTCGAGTCTCATCGCTTCTTCGTTTGCGGCCTGCTTTCGGATGGCTTCCTCGAGTTCCTGCACTTCTATCGCCTCTCGAGTTCGGCGGTCGGCGGCAGCGTCCTCGAGCTCTTTGTTCCAAGCATCTCGCATGGCCCCGGTGCGTTGCCGTGACCGTCGTTGCTGCAGGCGCTCGATCTCTGCCTCGCGAATGTCTTCTGCCTCTTTTCGCCGTCTGTTCTCTTCCTCAGCCTCCCTGCGGCGCCTCTCTTCCTCCTGTGCAGCCAGTTCTCGGAACCGCGCCTCCTCGGCGAGTGCTTTCTGTCTTTCTCGCTCCTCTTTTTCCAGCTGAAGCTGCCTCTCAGCCTCCTCCGCTTCCAATCTTTCGCGTTCCAGCTGTTCCAGGCGCTCCTCCTCCTCTAACCTGAGACGCTCTTGCTCAGCATGGAGACGCTCCTCTCGCTCTTTTCGGAACGCTTCGATTTCCCGCAACCGTTGCTCCTCCTTCCACGCTCTCATGAGCGCCTCTTGTTTCTTGCTGACGCGCCACCTTCCAATAGAGCCATCGCGGAAACTGTGCTGGAGCACGCGCACGGCTTCAGTTTGCCACTGTAGGGAAACGCAGCGCGCGAAGTTGCCGTTTGTCACGAGCACGCGTAAAACCGTACTGCGCCACCAGTGGGTCAGCATTTGGCCGCATCGCGCTTCAAGCAGACGCTGTTCGCGCTCAAGCCGCTCCGCAAGCTCCTGAGCCTCCTTCTCGTACTGTCGACGCACTATGCCTTCAAGGTCAATAGCTCCCACACTCGAAGCGAAGATGGTGTCCCTCAGTTTTTTCAGACGCCACCGGCTCTGCAGTTTTTTCGCTATCATGCTTTCATATTCGTGCCTCTCCAGTGCAATAATTGCGGCGGCCCGTGCTGTGAGCCGGCGCTCAGGCGGGCCATGGGTTCCGCGCTGTACGCACTGACGGAAGGAGTAGATGCGGAACGAGCGCTGGATTGCAGTGGCGCATCGATTTCGCCGGTCCTCTTTTCGCTTAGCCACCTTCGCCTCACGCACTCCATTGATGAGCGGCACCATACGCTGTCGCCAAGCGACGCGCAGCCTGTAGGATCGCCACCACTGCTGGATCTTGACAGCGTGGAACTTCTTGTTGTCGAAATTCGAGTTCAGTAGTTGCATGCGTGTTCGAAGCCCGCGAACATGAATCTCGTAGGACCATTTCTTGCGAAACGTCTTGTAGCAAATGTACTTTCGCCACCATCCTTGTAGCTTCTTCGCAGCATCATCACGGAGCTTTTCCCGCGTGCGAATCTGTTGCGCGACGATCATGGCAGAGAGACTCGTTCGTCGACTCAGGACTAAGGAACATCGGGTTCGGAATTTCCGACGACTCCACCACACGCAGATCTTGTGGATTGCCGCCTCTCGGGCTTTGCGTTGCCTCTCTTCCTCTTCCAGCCGCAGGCGCTCCCTTTCGCGCGCTTCTTCTTCCTGCTTCCGCAGTGCCTCTGTTGCAGCCTGCTTCTCCGCTTCTAGTCGCAAGCGCTCCTCCTCTATCCTTTTCTCCTCCGCCAGGCGCTCTTCCTCGAGTTTCCGCTGTTTTTTCACCTCCTCCTCCAGGTCCATGGCGCCCCAGACCAACTTTAGAATGCTCTGGCGGAGCTTTCTTGAGCGATACATGCGCTGCACTCTGCGCACGACCATATCTTCGTACTGTTTCTGCCGCTCCTCTTCCTGTCTTTTGCGCTCCTCCTCTTCCCGCTTGCGCTGTTCCTCACGCCGCCGCGCAAGTTCGCGCTGCCGCTCCTCCTCCTCTTTCGCTCGCTTTTTCTCTAGCTCTAGAAGACGTTTCCGTTCTCGTTGCGCTGCTCGCTCGCGTCGCGCGTCCTCTTGCTCCTGCGTGATGAGGCGCTCACGCAGCTTAATTGTGTCGTGCCATCGCTGTCGCGCCCGGTGCACCCTGTACTGCCGCTGAATCCTGATGGCCGTACTTAATCTCAACTCCGCTATGGACATTTCGGTCAAGACCTCACGCCAGTCCGCGATGCGGTCGACGTAATCGCTCAGGCGACGCAAAAAGAGCCATCGTCGCACCATCCTCTGTATGCGTCGGAGGGAGCGCGCTTTTTTGTCGCCCTCCATCGCAAGTCGAAGCTCCTCCTTTTCCTCCACATTGGAGTGCACAATAGCTGCTCGGTCTGGCCACTGGATTCGTCGTCCATCAGGCAGGTGGACTTAGATGAAACTCTACAATCGACGGTAAAAAGTATTTGTATTCCTATTCTTGTTGACCTTGACTCCATGTAAGTATAAGTGCTTAAAAAGATGTTGAAAATCTATTTTTTATTTCCGTGTTGGAGTCCGCTGGGAGAGGAAGAACTCGTGACGTGCTAGTAGAAGCAGTTCGAATTTCAATTCCCTGTAGGACTTTCTGATACTAGTGCCTGAAATGAGAGCCATAAGCAAGCGCATCAGTGTGAGGCTGGAATTCGCCCCGATGTCGGACGCCAGCATAGACTTCTAGACTTGTGATAAGATCTGCCATCTGCAGACCATTAACGTCTTTCAGCAAGTCTAAGCGTTCAACCTGATGAAAATTTGATAAAAAATAGGAACTGCAGGAAGCGGAGAGGCAAGACCAACACTGCAACAGCGATTCACCTCATGATCACGAGCCATTTTTGTTGTGCTGATGTTGATGAGAATCTATAATCATCAGAATTACTTCCTGCGAATTATAGGAGCGGGAGAAGTCGCTGACTCTCTTAGACAGTCAATTATACTACCTTCGCAAAGCAGTCGAGTTCCAAAAGGAGGGACCCGATTTCGTCCTCGTTGTCTAAGCAAGACAGCGCTGCTGCAGCGGTAACCATGTTGTGATTTAGTGAGGTGAAACCGCAAATCTTGCGTATGCTTGCTTCACTGAGACGTCTGATAGCGCGCTTTGGGACCGAAGACTTAAAAGCTGACGCAGCTTTTCCCGTGGCAGTGGGTGCATCTTCATCCACCTCGTCCTCGAGAGTAATCGACTGTGCATCAGCAGAAATCTTAACCGTTTTTCGCGTGCGCAGCTGAACCGATGGCGACCTGAAGATGTATCGAGGAATAACTACTAAATAGCGAGAAGAGTTCTCTTCTTGAAGCCGTTCCATGCAAAGAGCTTGATATTGATCAGGAGTCATTCAAACAAGAGACGCGGTAGTGCAACAAGATCTGTAAATTGATAACATCCTGCAGAAACCACGCAAACGGCCACGTCCGATACGAATGCCAAGCGTGGTAAAAATGACCAGAATCTAATTCTGATAGGTAGACGATTTCGATCACCTTCTGTGCCCTTCGAGAGATGGGGACTTTGTTGATTTGCGACTTTTCTTTGATCCATTTCGAGAAAGTGGGTCGCGGAGTGCTATTTTCGGAGAGATACCCCATATGGGCACCTTGCTAGTATCTAGAACGCCGGTCACCAACGTCGTCGTCGGCTCGAGCTCCTCAAAGGCGGATACGGAATACTTTGAAAGTTTACTACAACGGCCCATCATAGATGTAGCTGGCATATTAGGGTCGAGCGGCGATGGAGACCTGTATAATTACGTTGATGATGCTGGGCATGGGGGTGATGTACAGGTCGTGGACAAGTGAGAATACAATACGCCTACCTAGCAAGATTTGACACCTTTCTGGGAACGAAGTGAATGCAAAAGAAATAGAAAGCTCCATCGCAAACGCAAATTCATCCTGGTGTAGTCCTCTTGGATCCAATGAACACTGCTCATTCACTTCATGTCCCAGAAAAGTGTGCTAGTCGTGCAAGAGCTAGTGTAGAAAGTAGTACCCAATTTTCAGCGATCCCTGGCAACTCGCCCTGGTGGCGGGTGATGGCGATCGAGTAAGCATAAACGTTCGCTTCGGTGAGTCACCCTTATTCTGGCGCGTCGACCGCGAAGCCGGGCTACCGCCACCGGTCTTAGTAGTCCTTGGCTGTGAAGATGTAGTCGCAATTATGGTCCCTCTGCGCTTGTCGTCTCCCGCTTCTATTTTCGGTTCAATCGAGGACCCCTCGTGCCGAATCTTGTGTCTGAAGTCGTCACCGCCCATCTGCCGCTTGAATTTCTCTGCTGTCTGAGAAGGAATGAAGGTAGCAGCATCTGACAAAAGCTGCTCAGCCGCGTCATTCGAAGGTGCGAAGTGGATTGTACTGCTACGCGGCAAATACGGGTTTGATGTGGAACTACTACTGCCACCCGTGGTGAACGATCCAGCTCCCCGAACTTGTTCGATGCTTTTCTTCGTAATAGACGAATTCGCTGGTGCGACGCCCATAGTTAAAGAAGGTTTAGCAGCCGATTGGAGTGGAGAATTCTCGTTCTTAACCGCACCACCCGAGCGTCCTGCCGGTTGAAAATGCGGTGACACGAGCATTGGTCCAGGGGAGCGACCTCGCGGACCACCGCCGCCGAGTCGGCCGCCCGGCGTAAGACTTCGCACAAGCGGGTCTCCAGGCTTGTTATTGTGCTGTGCCAGTACGGGAGAAACACTTGGTGGCCGAAATCTTGGCGGTGGAGGAATGTGCAGACACGGTGGCGGCATTAAGCGCGAAAACCGTTGATGCGGTGCTTGAGGAAGATTGTTGCTCCTATTGTCGACACCACCAGAAGGAGCACCTCCCTGTAGCTCTGAAGGTACGGACGAGGCATACCGCGTCGCCCCTGTAGGCGTCGCGGCCAAACCCGCTGAAGGCACCAGTCCCTGCGTTAACTTTGCGCGGAGCTGAGTTGCGTAGTCGTCAATCGCCACCACAGGTAGCTTCTCGAACATCGGACTGGCATCTTGGAGCTGCATGGCCTTCGCGGGAGCTGCGAACCCACTACTGCCACCGCGCGCACCGCCCAGCAGTCCTGAGGCTCCCATTCCGTGCATGGTGCGTGCTATGGCCAACGATGCCCCCCATTGAAACGGGTTAAACGAAGCCTGCTCTTGCTGTTGCTGGTGCATGATCACCTGCGTGATTCAAGTTATCGATATCAGAGGGGGTGAGATACGTTCTAGTGAGAATCCCTGTCGTCGACAACATGCGCATGCAATTGCAAATGCATTGCGGTTAGTAATCAAAATTGCAGTCGTAGTCGTACGTACTTGCACAATAAAATAAAGCTAAAGTAGTTCAGATTCAGATTGAGTACCTCAACATTTGGATTTGGCGGCTCCCCGTCTGGCGCATCTTTGGACGGCTTATTGCTGCGGATGTTCATTCGCATAACCAGAGGGTCTGGCGGCTTATTCCCGTGAATACCGGAGAGGTTCAGCGGTGGCACAGACCCTGCTTGTCGATCAGCTGCTGTTTTCTCAGATATTTCATCACTTTCGTCACCTGATAATGCGGTAAACTTGAATGGCAAGCTTGCTTGCATATGGCGTATCGGAGTCTGCATGGCGCGGAAATTTTGGGAAAGACTACCACGCGAGGGCCCTACACGCGTCAGTGCCCCAACACTCGCAGCCCTTCCATCTTCACGAACTTGTGCCTTTTGCAATAAGCCCTGTATTGACGTCGAAGATGCTGCACCGCTGCCAGAGGCGGGCTGTCCAGCCGAAATGCGGTTTTTGCTCTTGGACGGGGACGAGCGTGGTTGTGGCGGACCACTTGTCACGACTTTGCGACTTTCGTCAGCAGAGGGCCCCGGTGAGGATTTTATCCGCGCGACCTTAGAGGAAGATGTTCGTGGCGGTGCTGCGCCTGCGCTCTTCTTGTCCCCCCCAGAATATGCGCCAGCCTGCTTGATTCCGAAATCCGGACTGCTCACAGCATCTCCAGAGAGTGCGCTACTCTCCCCTTCATCCTTCAACACTGGTGCCGCGCCAGCTGTTGAGGTGTCATCAACGATGTGATTAGCATCTTCTTTATTCGGCGCAGGCATTGGAGTGGTGTCCTCATCACCGGTAGTCAAGTGATCGGATGATGAAGCTTGTCTGGCAGCTCGTTCGGACTCACCTGCCTTCGCGAACAGGAACACCTTGGCCGAAGATGTCCGCAGCAAAGAACCAGGGCGATTGTTCGGTCCACCCAGGCCAGGAAAGACTGGCGCTTTGAGAGAAAGCTGCGGCTGCACTATCCGCTGTTGATTGTAAGCAGATACACTCCTACTCCTGTAAGGCCCACCTCCTGCACTGGAAACGTGGCCAGCACATCCGCCAGATGATGATGCGCCACTACTCAAACTCATTTCACTTTGTGCAGCTGCCGACCGTCGGCTGCGATCCGAAGGCACTGTTCCACTGTCGGAAGGACTGCCGCTGGAGGATCCTGACGGTACGAGAAGGCTAGTTGATGCAACTCGCCCTGGCGTTATCGCTTTTCTGAACGGCAGTTGAAGTTCTTGTGGTCCACTCAGCGCCGATGTAGTCGCGGGCCCGCCCAAAGAGCGTGACTTCACTCCCGTTGCAGTAGTACTTAGTGGCGCACTTGTGCTAGCTATTTTCCAAGCAGACGTCGTGCTTGTACTTGACGATGACGGTGTCTTGCTTCTGAACATGTCCGCTGTTCCTTTCCTCGGATACGCCACTGGCGTCAGCGGCTTCGGAACTCCTCCATCAGTATAGGCACCGTCCCCTCCGATTATGCTGGTTGTCAGATCGACGCTCTTCTTGTATTTCAGACGATAATTCAAAACAGGTGGTGGTCTTGCTCCCGCTTTCTTTGTAGATGAAGTCGTAACAGAAACTTGCTTCGGATTCTCCTCAGGCTGCCGCGTGTCCATTTTGCCCGATGCCGCCACTTGCGGGAACGGCTCGTCCTCGACGCTCCGAAAAAGCCGCATGGTTGGAAACTCCAAGTCCAGGTCCTTTATTGAGGCGGACATGATGCTGTGCTCGATCGTGTTGTTTGCTAGGATCAATTCGAAGGATGTTTTCCCGTTGACTAAGGTGGTGGATATCTTCAATTCGTTTGTGTTTGAACAGTTATAAAGTATAATCGTTCTTCTTCTTCTTCTTCTTCTTCTTCTTCTAGTTCTAACGTATTTCAGGCTCAGAACAAGTAGAAGCCTGCATGAGCAGGGTAATCTTTACACTCTGCGACAACAAAGACCAACAATTACAAAAACAATTTTGAAAAACGATACCAAAGAGACGAGCGGGCTTGTCATCTAAGAAAACAACTGGGGACAACTCCGATAATTTCTACAAATCGGGTAGCATACAGATGCGGATAGTTCTTCTATTGATTGACATTGTTCGCATTCGCTCCAAATGGGGATGTCATGCGCCGTCGTAGAAGTAGAACTAGAAAGAGAAACAATAGTACATAGCTAGGGGCATTAAGGACGATCTCGAGTGAGCGGAAGCTGAGATGTAAAAGTAAAAATAATGTAAGAAACAAATAGGAATATTCAACATTGACATTGTTGAATAACACGACAAAAAAAATCTGCGAGTCGCAAGGGGTTTAGTGTGAATAGGCAGTCCTGATGCAGGTCGAGTGTTTAGACTATGCGAAACAAGCAGAGCAGAGTTGCAGGAACTCTGTTCGACTTCGAGCTCGACAAAACATAGAGTCTGAACTCACGACCACGAGCCGACGATTTTGACAAAGAGAGAGGGCAAGGGCAACTACTATTTCTCGGAGTGCCTCCCTATGAATAATTAGAGTACCAGGCGGTAGCGTCATCATAGTGCTGCGGACTTTCTCTAAATATGTATCCAATAATGAGTGTTGTCAATGTAGTCCTAACATTCACGCAAAGTCCGTGGTCCTAAACCTAATCCAAGCCTCCTGCTCTTTCACCATTCCTGACTTCTTCAATTACGAACGCATATACAGAGTAAAGCAATGCTATGGTTTCTAACTCTGTCTCTATCCCGCTTCTCATCACTTCTTGCCTCACCTACCAGTTGCAGGCTTCCCCAGCACCATCCATAGGAATCACCGAACGCAGCTCATCCACGTCGGTCCGCGTCAGTTGAGTTGCTACTTCGCGCACCGATGTCTCATTCAACTCACAAGAGCTGCCAAAAAGGAGCACCCCAATGTCTCATATGATAAGATGAACTATCGAAGAACCAAAAAACTAGTCATGGTCTCACAATGTTTCTCAGTCCCAATGAATTTATTCCGAAAAGAAGCAGACGCTTCCACATGCTGGAAGCAGAGGCAGGTACAAGTTATCAAGTGACCAATGTGAACCTGAACGTCAATGCTCACTTGTTTTTTGTGTGTGGAAATGGGAATCTTATAATAAAATCTTTAAGATCATGATCATCGACATCGAATTCTGAAGGTGAATAACCGATTGGATTGGGAATAACCGATACTCAACATGTCCATCATCCGATTACTCACGTATTACGTCGGTCTTTGATGTAACTGTATCTCAAGCGAGAGCTCTTAACCGAAATAGCTTAATTGCGATTTGTCACTCGACGTGTCTCTCCACTTGTTCTCGTCCCACTCTCAATGGAACAGGGATAAACGCTTCAACTTTGAGCTAGATTGTGAAGATTGATTTATCGAAAATATTTGCTTCACTTTCATTTTCTTCCCCGTCTGTTACTGTTCTAATGGTACAAGAACTGGAAGAAGCTTAAACATGATGACTTTATGTACATGTCCCGAGGCAACCGCAACCTATGGCATAACTATAGTCAGGGGCAGAGTATTGAGAAATGAAGTCGCTGAGTCGGGTTCGTTTTTAAACTCGTTGAGTCGTTGAGCTGGGTTTTTGAAGTTGTTGAGTTGGGTTTTTCGAGTCGTTGCGCTGGGCTTTTGAAGTCGTTGAGTTGGGTTTTTGAAGTCGTTGAGTCGTTGAGTTGGGTTTTTGAAGTCGTTGAGTCGTTGAATTTGGTTTTTGAAGTCCTTGAGTCGTTAAGTTGGGTTTTTGAAGTTGTTGACTCGGGTTTCCCAAGTCGTTGAGTCGTCGAGTTCGGTTTTTGAAGTCGTTGAGTCGGGTTCTTGCTTGAAGTTGTTGAGTCGGGTTTCTCAAGTCGTTGGGTCGTTGAGTTGGGTTTTTGAAGTCGTTGAAGCGGGTTTCTCAAGTCGTTGATTGAAGCGGGCTTCTCAAGTCATGACAAATTTTCTTGAATCGGGTCCCAAATTTTCTTAAATCAAGCCTCCAATTTTTCTCAAATCGGGTCCCAAATTTTCAGGCCAGCGCCTATGCGCCAGCGCCCAGGTCAGCAAACACCCAACACAGCACCCAGCACCAAAAACCCAGCACCTACATCCCAGCATCCAACGCCCAGAGTCCAACGTCCAGCGCCAAACATCCAATCCCAGCGCCCAACACCCAGGGAAAGGCACACGATGAATACACGACGCACAGTCCACAATGCAGACACAACACACAGCACGCAGACTTTCTCAGCAAAGAAATCGGGTCCCAAAATTTCTCAAATCAGGTCCCAAACACACAAAAGAGCGCCCAGCGCCCAGCAGGCACCCAGCGCCAAGCGTAGCGCTCAGAAGTCTGTCAGCGCCCCGCACCCAGGAATCAATACACAAGACACCCCGCACGGGTCACAAGACACAGGTCACGCGACACCGTACAAAGCACGCGCCACACAATATACAGCTCTCTGCGGCGTCCCGAACTTCCAGCACCCCCACCCGCCCGGGTTTGGCGAGTATTGTGCCCGCCACCCTTGCAGTTTTTGGCGCTTGGTGGTCTTTCTCTTTGCCTCCTTTTTGCTCCTGTTCCTATGATTTTAGCGACATGCACCCTGCTCCTGTGATACCAGCGTTCTTTTGTTGCGTTTGAGATTGTGAGTATCAATATTGGTCATAAAACCTTCTACTTTTTATGCGGTACCCTATGTGTTCCTCTCTCCGACACGACCAACAATCGGAAATATGATCCTTACGTCTGTCCTTCAATTTCAAACATGTTGACCGATGAGGACAATTAATACGATGATCAAAACCAACAATATATTACATTGAGATAACATAAACATATTTATTTCATTTACCTAAATATAAAAAGATTGTCAACGATCCCGATGCAGGCCCAGACTTCAAAATGGTATACAGAGAAAAAGGAGCGTGTGTTGTATGAAATGAGTTTGTGGTCATCTATGCATATACTACTTCTCACTTCGACTGTCGGACTGACATCTGGGCTTAGTACTGTTTTCTTTATGTGGATGAATTTTTTGGGGCTATGTATAAGTATATCATATATAACATCCAACAAGAACTAGAGTCATTCAGATTTCTCCGCGATGGCTTCATGTCTATGCCTAATATGTGAGAATCAAGTAATATGCGACGGCCTCCCTGGAATTATGTAGTAAGTTTAAGTTGTAGTTGTAGTTGTACAGGTAAACATAAAAGGTAATTTCACTTCAGCTTGAATAGGTTTCGGTTTTTCTTGATTTTTACTTCTAGATGTTTCCTAGAAGGACTTGAAGATGCTTTTATAGTTGGAGGTATGCGTATGCTCAACTTCATCTAGTATTTCACTATTCTTTAGCTTTATATTCATAATGTAAGAGTAAGGCGTACTTACTAATAAATATGTACTCTACCTTGAATCTTGGGCAAAGCGTATCTACATATAAAAAAATAGGTATATCTATGGACTACAGTGTGAAAATGACTTGAGAATCGTTTACCTGCTGCTGTTGCTGCTGCTTTACAAAACCGTCAAAACTAAATAAATACTTGTGGAGGTCTTCGTTAGATAATTAGAGATGCAATCTTTTCTACATTTTCTGTGAATATGTCGAACTCCAGCTACAACTGCATACGCTGACTCACTTCTCGATGTCGAAATTACTAACGACAATAATCCCTGGGCGTTACTAGTTCTTCCAATTTTCAGCAGCAGCCCTCGCGCGTGTAAGTTTACTGCCAAGCTAGAATCGTAATGATACGGACATGTCGTTGTCACTATCAACATCCCAGCTCTGCTCTCCATATTTCTTTGCAAGTTTGAAGGAGGAGGAGGAGGAGGAAGTGCTCACCCGCGGAGAAAGTTTGACGTCAACACGAACCTCATGCTCATGGTCTATTGTTGTATTTCGTTGGGATGTTGCTCGGCGACTGTTCCGCGAAATCATCTCGTAGCGGCTGCTCGTGTTTGCGACATCAGGAGTATCCTCGCGCAACAACAAGATACTATGTACGGCAGGCGTTGAGGTTGAAACGTTGGCTAGTTGTGAGCGACAGTTCTTGGTGGCCTCGTGAAGACAGTCCGCGACGTGTGAACTGCGGGTGACGGCTCGCCAGACGCCGAAAAGAGAACGTGCTCGCTCGCGTCGCATATGTCGTAACTTCGACCGCATCGAAGCGCGAACCCGCGCCGTCCGAGCCCAAGCACGGACAACATCCACCTTGCAACGGATCTCTCGCTCAGGCGTCAGGTAAACCGAGTTGAGACGGTGAAGAAGGCCGTGCCGACGCCGGCGCTCAGTGCGCAGCGCAATGACAGCTGACCAACGCAGAAGAGAAGTGTGCAGGAGCTTCTTTCTGAGCATGAGGGCTGCGCTAGCATTTGCTTTTTCGTGATTTTCAGCAGTCGCCTTGCCCGAAGCTACTTTCACTGCCCATGCTGTAATCACGCGGCGTTTATAGAACTTGGTGTTGAGAGCTTCGAGAGCGTGTCCGGCGCACGAATGCATGCGAGCGAAACGTTGTAGCTGCTTCCACGCTTGAAACGCCGCGAGAAGCGTGTGCATACCCGTCTGGTTTTCCGCACTCTCAGCAGAGCGGAGAATCACCTGTTGACACAGCCGCTGCCTTTTTTGAGAAGCTGTGTACAGGCCCAGTGAACGCAGCGCAAGCTCCGCCAAGGCGCGATTGCGACTTGCTCCTGCAAGATTGCACAACACGGTGGCGGTGCTAGCTTTGTCTAAGCTCGCCCGCGTGCGCTCTTCAAGGACCGCGCGCCCCAGGACAGAAAATTTCCATCCGTGGAAGGTGCAAGCCAGGACTTTTTGCTTTCGCAGACGTAAAAAGCGATTTTCTGCCACTGTCATTTGGACTTTGAGGCGGTAGTGTCCGTTACTCCATGCATGGAAAACGTGGTGCAGGGCTGCCCCACGGTGAGCGCAAGTGAACGCCGCACCAATCTGCAAAATGCTGCTGCCATGGCGTCGAATGCGTCGCGTCTGGCAGTCCATTCGTGCATTCATGACCACTCTGTGCCAGGCTGCAAAAAAAGATCGTGTGTTGAGTTGAACGTTTTCGCGACGCTGCGATGCGGAACGCAGTCTTTCGCATGCGCGATGCCAGGTCAAAACAACGAGCTTCCAAGTGAAGAAGAGCTGACCAAGGCGGTGAGCTCGTAGTTCGCGTGAGTCAGCTGCCTGGCACGCCTCTAAACATCGGAGCTTGCCAACTTTTTCGCGGTTGAACTTGCCATGGAGCACCGAAACCGACCAGCGGAACCACGCGTCACGCAACGCAGCGTGTTCCAAACCCTCAGCATTCCGCGTTGCAATGACGGTATGAAGATGGTGAAGTCTACTCTCGCGAATCTGTTGCTGTGCTTGTTGGTGCCAGTGAGCAAAGACTGTTGTCTCGTTTACCTTTACCGGTTGCAGGTTTCTTGTCAAATTAGGGAGATCGAGAGTCGTCGAGCTCGAGGAGCGGCCGTGGTCTCTAATATTCCCAAAAGGACCTCCTGCGGATCTCTTTTCGAAGAATTTGCGAATACAGATAGTCCAGCGTGCAACCAACGCACTGGAGTGTGCTCTTACTGCCTCTTCGCTTGCGGCCAACCGTGCAAGCTCCCCTTCGCTGCTTTTCTGCTGTCTCGTATAGCGTTGCTCGACAGCACCCGTTCGCCAAGCGCCGAGGAGCCGCTGCAGCACTGCGCGGTCTTGAGCGTCCATCATTTTCCCGCGAACTTCCGCCATCCATGAGTCTAAGCGCATTTTTTGCGCGTCAGCCGCACTTGCAAGCCGCTCCTCACGGGCATCCAGCACCGCGACGCGAAACCAGCCAGCAATCGTCGTACGCAGAAGCGACTTCTCATCGTACCCGAACAACAAGCGGAGGCGATCGCAAGTGGCATTTGCTTTTTCTTCCTGGAGGCGCTCCCGTAAGCACGACTGGCGACTCTCCGTGGTTACTCGGGCCCACTCCGAGAACAGGGACTGCCAGGAAGTCGCACGTAAAGACTTTGCCTTCTCGTCAAGAAGCTTTCCAAGCAATCTCTGCGTTTGCTTTTCCAATCGGCCAGAGCGCAGAGCCAAGTGTGCCCACGCCGCAAACGCCTTGAACTTGGATTCACGACACGCGCGTCGGGCCTCGATTTCCGAAAGTCTCTCCTTCTTTTGTTGCCGCAGATGCGTCGCCCATACGTCAAAGATGTCACGCTGATGAGCCGTTAACCCTTTTGCGACCAGTGCACGCTCCGCTGAGGTGAAAAAGCGTTTTTCCGCGAGATCCCGTTGAAGTTGACATCGTTGCAATTTTGCCAGTCGCATTTGCTCAACTGCTACTTCGCGCCAAGCTGCAATGGTGGCGCCAACCATGCAATGAGGCTCGCGCTGCGCCAAAAAGGGGCCAAACGCGGCGCGGAGCTTGGCGAGTGCACTCGCAGTACGCGCGTCTGTGAGCTCTGCACGCAAACTTTCAGCAGCGCGTTCTGTTCTGACTTCTGCAGCGTAGGAGCGCCACTCCTGGAGTACGCAAGCTGCGAAACTCGACTGGCATGTCGCAAAAAGCTGCTTCAATTTCGCGAACGCACGGTCACTGCGCTCAGCTGCCATACGCGATTCCAATGCTTCAACCTGCTTTTGCTGCAGGGCTTCTGCCCAGGCACGAAGTACGCTTTGGAGCACTGCCTTATTGCCCGTTGTGCCTCCTGAGGTAACCAAAAGATGCCCAAAGGCTATCTGGAGCTTCTGCGTGGCTGCTGAATTGCGTACCTCCTGCAGTTGCGCCTCCAATTTTTCGCGCTTCGAGATCGCGACAGCATCCGCCCAGAGCAGAAAGACGCTCTTGCAGCCGCCAAAAGCCATGCGCAACCGTGCGATTGCTGAGTCGTGTGCACGCTGTGTGAGGAGCTCACGCCGTTCCTGCTTGCGCTTTTCGCAGCTTTCAGTGACCCACAGATCGAAGACATCACGCAGAAGCGCTTCAGCTTGTTGTGCCTGCAGAAGATCGAAGCTACGGAGCGCGCGTGGCCAAAGGCGATCCCTCGTGTGACGGAGCTGTTTAATCTGAGCATCGCGAACTGCGAAGCGCCAGCTAGAGACAACGTCTTGCATCAAGTCGCGGCTCGCGCGCGTCTGCTTGGCGGATGCTGCTTGTGCAGACACGCTGAGTAGCTTTTGCGCTGCGTCCCTTTGCGCCCGGAGTTGAGCAACGGTAGCACGCCAGGCTCCCCACGCAGCGCGCCGCAAATACAGCTGTGCACTCAAGCGCTCACGATCTGCGATGTCGGCTTGCAGCGTCGTGAGCCGGGACATGCGCTGGCGCAGGCTGGCTGCACGCCTCGTCTCGTGCACCAGCGCGGACCAAGAGGTGAATATCGTCTGGCGCCAAACTCCGGGACTTGTGCCAGCCAACAGAAAGCTCGACTGCGAAAAGTGTTGCGTTTTTTCAAGTAGGCTCGCTTGGTGATCGCGCATCTTTTTGATGCGAGACGACGTCAATTCGGTTTTGGCCAGTTTGCGCCATTCGTGAACGACATCCTGTACATGCTGGCGGTCACTCGCCGAGCGGAGCATCACCGACATGGAGTGCAAGTACTTCTGCACCAACGCGCCACTGGCCTCGTCTGCCTTCTGCAACCGCGACCGCAGAGTGTCCAGCCGCCAGCCACCAAAAATCTGGCACTTTTGGTGGTACCCACGCCGAGTGCTGCGAGTCGCTGAGCACCAGGCCTGATAGACCACACGCACACGATCCTTGTAAAGCCGCGCCTCGCACGTCGCATAAACGATGTCATCAATGCGATCTTCATACTGCAAGCAAATATCACCAACTGCGCTTCCCGAAGTTTGACGTGGCAACTCTGGTAGACTTTCGGCACAAGGCGGAACAGCGGGTCCGACCATTACGTTTCTTGGGTCAACCTCAGCTCCTGCAAGAACATTGAGGACAGTAGAAGTATTGATATTATCTTTTCTCTCCGCTGTCGCTGAGGCGGGTAGTGGCAGCAGCGCAGGCTTCCCACTGCTCGTCGGTGATTGCTCGAACACACTCTGAAAGATGGAAGGCGTCCCAAGGGCCACGCCAGCTGTGCGCGTAATACGACGCAAGGTGCGCTCCACCGCAAGACGGACTTTCCCCGCCTCGACAGAGCCCTCAACGCTGTTTCGCCAAGCCGCCAGAACAGAGCGTCGCAAAAACGCACCTTCTGTGCGCGCAAAAGCAGAGTGCAGACCCGCGCGCGCAGCGTCCTTCTGTACTTCGATCGCCGTCAATTTGCGGTCCGACTGGTGAGCTTTGGTCCACGCTTCTAGCGCGCTATGCAACGTCGCGCGACCAAGGAATCGTTTGGTAAGCTGTTCGCGAGTGTCCTCCGCCTTTGTTCTTTGTACTGCAGTCGTCGCGATTCGCCAGTGCGCCAACGCGACCTGCATCAAAGGAGTACCATCAAATTCGAGACTGCGGCACATCTTATCGCACACCTCGCGCCGCATGACCCGCGAGCGCGAAACTCCGTGCCAGAGCAGCAATACAGCTTGCTTGGTGTCACGTAGTCCGCCGTGAAATTTCTCGCTCACCACTCGATGACGTAGGTAGGTCAATTTGCTATCAGAAACTGCATCCCACCAACCCGTGAATGCCTGAGCCATCATTGTAGTCTCTCCCCGCTTTTCGATGAAGGCGTATCCGCGAAGGAGACCCGTAGCATGTAGCGCATGTACCTTGGACTCCAGCTTGCAGCGTTGTTCTTCGAGGTCAGCTTTTTGCCCTTTCGCAGCCAGCTTGTCCCAGGCACAAAAAGCAAGTTGACTAAAGGCAGACGTCACGGTGGTCTCCTCTTGCCGCACGCGTCGTTCCAAAACGCGGCTTGTCGCACGTGCGCTGCGAGTGCGCTGGTGCCAACCACGTACTGACGTTTGGAGGAGTGCCTTTGCACATCGTCGGTCGGCATGGACGCGCGTTTTTTCCAAGGTGGCTTCGAGATGTCCACACTTCCTGCCTAGACGACTTTCATCACGAACGCGCTTCCATTGCGAAAACCAGGGTTCTGCAGCCTTACTTCTAGAGAGCCCGCTTCGTAACCGGGTAGTAGTGCGTGGACTGAAGACTGTGCCTGCACTTCCCATCATGGTTCGCGGACTCATCAAGTCTACAGCAGCATTGCGCGTTTTTCGTTGGCTTACGGTCGAATGCCAGGCGGAAAAGGCTGACTTCTGTGCCGTTTTGAAGGCCTTAGAACGTTGGTTCGCAACAAAACGCGCACCACGCTTTCGAAAGGACGACTCTGCACTGGCAAGACTGCGCCAGCAGGCAAATGCGTTACGCGTCCGAGTATGCGACATTCGCTCCCAGTGTCTCTGATGATGCTGTTCGTGTGGAAAAAATGGAGAAAATTCAGGATGAAAGAGGTCTTCTCTAGGAATGAATCAAACGAGATCAAAATGGATTTGGTAAGAAAGATTAGTAGAATCCAATTGCAAATCCAAATGAAAATGTAATGGTATCGAAAAGATGCGAAGAAAACGAGACCTTAATGGATATAAAAATAGCTGTCTTTCCACCAACATATCCTATCCATCGCGAGGGGGAAACTTCAACAACACTGGTATGTGCGTATACATAGAAAAGCTACGTCTAGTACTACTTGCTGCTTTAACAATCACATGTAAGAATTGAGATTGACTACTCTATTAATCCACACACTAACAGTAACAATATATCACAATAATAGATTGATACCTTCATCCAAACGACGTTGCGCACCCTTGTCCAGTCCAGAATGCGTGCTTGTTCGCATAAAACGTTCTTCAGTTCAACATTATCTCCGTGAACGCGCTTCAGCTCCGAGCATAGGAAGTCAGTCTCGCGCAGTGCAGACAACTTCAGTTGTGTCGCTGCTTTCTCCAATGCCAGACGGGAGCTTTCTTCCATCTGTAAGTTTCGCGTCATTTCTTCCAGTTTCTTCTCCATTTCTTTCGCGCGCTCTGTTGCCGTCACAGCATCGCGCTCGTGCTTCGCTGCTGTTAGCTGCAATTCTCCTGCCAATTTTCCGGAATTTTCCACCTGGGCCTTCAAGGACGCGACTGCCTCCTCAGACTCCCGAATCTTATCGGCGAAGAGAAGACGCTCGTGTTCGAAGACATTGCGCTCTTTGGCAGATTGGTGGTACGCTGTCCGCAAGTCAGCGAGTGCCGCATCCAATTTCTCTCGACACATGTCCAATTCTTTGCGCGCTTCCTGCTGCTCGCGACGCAGACGTTCCGTGAGCCGTGGGAGGGCTAAAATGTTGTTACTTTGGGCAACTTGAGAAGCAGTGTTCGGTGAGGCGACTTCACTCTGATGTTGACTTCCTACTTGACCTGGTGCTTGAGCTGAACAAGAGGATGTGAGTAGTTCTTGAAGCTCCAACTTCGTGCGTTTCAGGTCGTCCTCAAGTCTGCGATTGCTGCCTTTGCACGTCTCGAGATCGCTAAAGAGTTGGGCGTTCTCCTTGAGCAGTTCTTGAATCTGCTTGCTCCACTCGGCTTCACGTTCTGCGAGGCGCTTGCGCTCACGCGAGAGCGCATTCGTAATGTGCTTCTGGCATTCGAGCTCCAAAGTTTTGCGGTCACGTAACAGGTCACGCTCAAGTTGCTCTTGGTCCCGATGCCGAACGTTCACATCAGTGGTGTTACTGGTCTTCGTTTTGCCAACACCGGATGATCCAGACTGATACAACGAAGAGAATGATGGGAGCTCTGCCTCGACATGTGCTTCCTCCTCCTGGTCCGCCGCGGTCAATGTCGTTGTCGGCTGAGAACAATTCTCCAGCTCTTTATTGAACGTGTCAATGATCTCTTTGAGAGGGGAAAACTCTTCACTGGTCAGCATCGCAATAGAGGATGGCTCCTCAGGAGAAGAAGTCGTTGCGGTTGTTAGGAACGAGGTAGAGGCTGCAGGTGGTGCCATTGTGCTCGCGGTTATGTCCCCCATTCCGAAGAATCCCGAGTAATTAGAGTTTCCCTCAGAAGATAACGTCGTGCTGGCACAGGCACCAGCAAGTGAATTATAACCGAATACAACACAACCCTTGCTCTTGCCATCCATTTTTTCAACGCTCTTTGACGTACTTCTATGCTTACGAACACCTGCAGCGCCTTGTTGATGTGAGGAACGAGACGACAGAAACGAAACGCGACTCTGACTCGGGGAGCTGGAATGTCGCGGCTTCGTCAATGGTCTGGCACTTTCTTGAGCCCGATTTCGACACACACCTGCTCCAGAAGATGAAGAATCAATTACAACACCACGACGGTAAAAGCTATTGGGGGACGCAGTACGGCGGACCGGGCTGCATGAGGAAGCTGAGGCTGCGCGCCCACGTTGTGTCGGTCTTGCAGACGTCACGATAGTCGAGGAAGTGCTGGCACTGGCTGTAGACTTGGTAATAGCATCTTTTCTGCTCCGGGAGGGAGCAGTTGAGCCAAAAGATATCGGCATTTCCATAGATATTTACGCAGCAATTTGCTGCTTGAGCAAAATCACAAAAACGACGTGTGACTGACCCATTGTTTTTTGCAAGGAGGAAGAAAGTTGCTTAATTTCTGGTACTGATGGCAGCTGTCTGAAATGGTTTTTGATTTTGTTATAAACGATACTACACTGTTGACAACTAGAGATCGAATCCGAAATGAGTTGAGAAGAACAAGAATGATAATAACTGGAGGAAATGATACTCGTACTCAGCTTCAGTTATGAAACAATGAATATTGACGATATTACTATCTACTAGGAAATATGAGCGGGAAAATGAGACGGATTCAAGCCTTTTCCTCCCTGATCACGAATCAGTTTAGTTCCAATTTAACTGCCTAAACTGCCTCATGTCTTTAGTCCAAAATAATCAAAGTGAGATTTAGTCATAATTGTCATTATAGGTATCAGCGTCGTTACACCATGCGCGATGATTATCAATCACCCTATGCTATTTCTCGATTTTTATTAAGCGCCAATGTTCAGAAACGGTCGGATGCATTAAAAAAAATGGAAACAACTGAAACTGTCGGAGGTCGATTTACTTCACCGAAGAGACTATGTCGTCGGCCACGGCAAGAAAATAAAAGCAACTTCGTGTTGTTCCTTCACAGAATTAAAACCCATGCAGCGTCGTTTCAAAGAAAAAACAAGAAAGACCGACTGCAACCGATGTTTTGTTTTCAAAAGAAAAACAAAAAGACAGACTGCACAGAAAAAAAAATCAGATCAAACTTCAAGCAGGTTGGCGGTCATGTTCTCAAATACAGTGGACACAAGAGTCGCCGATAAGACAGAAGATGTCGTTTTTCGGTGTTCTTCTTTCAATCTGCCTCTCTTCAAAGAAACAAACAAAGCACGTTGGTGTTACATATACTCGTCCAGATTCTGCTCATTTATGGGTGGGTCTAGTGCAGTTGGAAATCGTGTGAGGGCGTATGTACAATATGGCCTAGGCGAGCACCACGCCTCACGAGGATTCGCTTCAATCTTATTCTTGCGTTACACATTTTTCATAGTTTCATCCATCGATTCTATTGCTGATTCAGTTAATATCATAGAAACAGTTGTGAGAAACAGGAACTATTTTTTTGAATTTGTTATGTTTATGACTAATCATCTCTTGCGGTACAATTTTAGAGAGGAACTGGTACGAATTTGCGGGCTCGATCCTGAACAGATAAATTTGTTATGACTGTATTATTTGTTGCAACAAATACAAGTGTGGTTTTGCATGTTTCTGCAGTCATTATCAAATCGACAGTGCTTGTTCCAGAGCTCCTCGGGGCCGCGACATGTTGGGCGTCTAATTAATTTTGGAAAGAGTTCTTGCATGTGACATACCTTTATGAGGTGATTTTTCGGAGAAAACATTAGTTGTGATGATGATCATCTTCGTCTACATCTTCATCTTCTCCATATGTATAATTTCAATCTTTGGTGGTTTGCAAGTGTGGATCTAGATGTGCGAGTGCGACAATAACAATTATTCAACAGACTTTGATTACATCTTCTTGACTTTTTGCTTGTTACAGGTTTATGGATTATGACTTTAGTCTACCAACGGCATGAAGAATTTTGACTTGTAGTATGAATAGTTCGATGCGAAAGGACTCCACTCTGTAGATTTCACTGAATCTCACTTCTGACTTGGACACTATCTATGCACGCTATCGCTATGCAAGTCGAGCTTGCCTCGAATCCTGCTAACCCTGAGAAGTTAGTGTGGGAAACAGGAAAAATGGAAATGCTCAAGCGACGAATACGTACTATCTTGTTATGCTTATGGTGTTTTTCTACTTTATGTTGATGGTTTAGCATGCATAGTGTTGAACTTTTTTTGCTTGCTTCGGACAATTTTTTCATGTGGTCATGTAGAAACCGCGCTTATCTAGTCGAAAACCCTCCAGTCGAGTTGTTGATCTTCGGTAGGGACGTCATGGTGCTGCTGAGAGGAGTGTAGATACTCTCGACAGACTTTGTGCCATTCTTTTTCTTCCCCTTAGCTCCACGATTTCCGTGGTATGCCTTACTGGAGCCACTGCCGGTCGAATAGAACTTACTACTTCCTCCGGTATTGAGCGCTCCGATAAGTCCGGTACCGTTACCGCCTTTTCCTAGCTCCGCGATTCTCTCCCTACACTCTTTCAACTCCCTCTGTAAGCTAACGACCTTCGCCTCCTCCGTCGACAGCGCCCGTCGATAGGCCATTACCTGATGAAAGGAGCGACATCATTCATTTCCATGCGAACGATAAGGATAGTAAGTAGAACTAGCTGTGAGACAAGATGAATGTCGTGAAAATATCGTTAGCAAAATGGAATTCAATGAATTTGGAGAAAGCATCTTCGTTCGAAGTGAAAGACGTCACACTTTTTGCTATTCCTTTTAGCCATTGATCCAGAATTTCAATACTTCTTACAGAATTCTTTTAAGTACTTCCACTCGATGATCCTCCTTCGCCTGTTCGACCATACCCTCTAGCTTCATCCGCTCGTCTAACCGTCGCTTCTTCTCTACTTCTAGATCACGGGCCAAATCATTTGATCTTTTGGTGTTTGCATCGACGATAGTAGTCGCTTTCTGCTCGGTCACACGAGCCGCTATCATTCGGTCGTGGAGCTGATGAAGTTGATTTTGATGTCAAATAATGTTAACGAAGATCGATTATGTTCTTGTTTATAGATGCCACCAAGGACCGTGGTCTTGTCGCAAGTCAGGGCTCCGCGACGGATTAAGCTTAATATCTGTTCGACCGAATCATAGTCCGTAGTTTATGGAAATGACGAACGTTGACATCATACATACATACCTGTAAAGCGCTGTATCACATACAGTATATTAAGGTCGTTAAGGGAAAACGCAAGACTCGATGAACAGTGACTGCACGCGCAGTAAAAAAACACACCTAAAGAGGTAAACGATGTACCGCATCCTTCTCTTTTTCCGCGTCTTTTACCTGCGCTTTCATAGCTTCAAGAGTTTTGTCTGCTGCGAGAAGCAGCCCCGTTACCTCCGCCACCTTCTCGTGCGCTCGGATCACTTCGCTATCCCGCAGTCGTAGAATATCCAGCAGTTGTTTCTGAAGAAGTTAGTGGGATCAAGGAGTTGGCTCTTCAGCAAGAAGGCTTGGTCCTTGTTCATAACAAGATCACCAGATGAACTGTTTCAATTTATGTATTCAGCAAGGTAGCGGTTGAGGTTGTAGAGGTAATTGAAGATCGTTAGATACGACAAGCGACTGAGTTTTAGGCACCTCATTCTTGCTCTCCACTGTGACTTCCTCTTTCCAGATAACGCGGACGATGTCCCTAATTTCGTCTCTCAGCTTGTCCAGATCGAATTGTGGCTGTATCGGTGCCGCTACTTGCGAAGCCTCTCCAGGCTGTGCTCCTGTGGCATCTCCTGCCCTCGCGTCCGCTGCTGCCGCTCCATCACCGGCTTTGTCCGCATCGATTATTAGAGGGGTTTTCGGTCATGATTCATTTGTCTCCAAGTGTCACGTGGTCGCTCCGTGTTACAGTTGAAGCTCAACTGTCTAAGGAGCCGTATTTAGTAGACTAGCTTCTAAGTGACTTACTGTCGAGCGCTCAGCTAGCAGGAAAAGACCCCAATCAAACTTCACCAAGGTGGCTTGCATGGGCAGTATGACTGCAGGCTAGTTTAGGTGGAAGTAATGAATCAGAAGTGGATCCACTTTTACAGCAATCGTACAATTAGTTACGCAGATTATGCCTATTGACATGCTACGAAATTTGGCTGAAGAAGCCGGGCCGATCTCTGATCCTTCGAGATGAACCTTCCTTGCTTCTGTACGTCATCTAGTTCCATTCCTTTAATCCAAGTGCCACGAAAAACAAAACTCAGGCTATGAGAATGCTTATGCTAGGGTCGTCCGAGTACAGAATCATTTCTCTGCAAGTAAGATAGAGATACGACCCTTAACTCCCCACCTGGAGCGGCATCTGCACCCGCAGCCTCTGAGCCGGGTGCGCTAGCTTTACTCTGCTTTGCTTTCGCTTTACTTTCAGCTTTTGACGCCTTTGCCTTGCTTTTGGCTTTCCGTTTGGCCTGGAGTCAAAGATGAGCAAGCATTACAGTGCAATTGATACCTCGCACATGGTGCCTATGGCTCAAAATACTCGTGAGACGGAGACCCATGTTGATGGAGAAAATTTGACTCTATCATCATTACCCCTAATGGCTTGCTTCCTTTTTTTGATGGTGGACTTTTCCGACCGTCGGTTTTCTCCTCTTCTTCCTCTGGTTCCTCTTCGTCTTTCTCATGTTCTTCAGCCATGTCCTCCTCCATACTCATAGGATCCCCGAAGACGCTCTCCACCGACGTCTCGCTTGGTGCACTCTGTCGAAGCGACACTATTTCTGCCGAAATGACGCTTTTGATTAAGTCACCTGAAGATGAGAGGAAAGCATAACTTGTTGCAGCGCTCTTTTTGTATTAATGTCATTTTTTACCAAATAAAGTAATGACAAAAGTTATGCTGTTGCCTGTTGAACTTGAAAAAAATAGATAAAATGGTAAGTCAAGTGTTGATGTGTCTGGCAGTGTCTCGTTTGAAACTGACAAACACAGCTAAACACCCAAGCGATCCATTCACTCTATGTTCTTCGTCTCTAGTTATCACGACGACAAGAATAACGTCCTCGTGCGTCTGGACACAAAAAGATGAAGAATTGATTGTACGTAGGAACCGCGACTCCCCATTTTCCTCCGACGAAGATGATTCTGCCTTCAGGACCTGAAAGTTGGGGATAGATCAAATTGAAATTGGATGTAGCAACAGGAGACTGCGTGTACTTGATCCTTTAGAAGGTTGTTGATATTACAAGTACTCAGTCTCAAATCGTAATCGTGAAGTAGAAGAAAGTACGACTAGTAGAGTAAAGAAAAGGTGATTACCTCCTCTGCATCTCCTGTACTAACGCGGCTGGCCTCCAATGAATGGCCGCCGGGTGAATCTGGTTCCTGTTGCTCCGCAAAACTCTTGCTATCTGGCCTTGCGGCGCTATCTCCGCCCTCCTCAGCGCCGTCTGCCTCATTACCGCCAGTCGGCTTTCGACGACTTCCTGATGCTGTCGCCTCATCTGCATTAGAGCGTCTTACTTGAAATTGTAGCAATCCCGATTTCACAGATCAAAACTATCTATGCACCATAGTCCATAGCTACATCCGCTTCTAAATGGGAAAACTGATAGAGTAGGAGTAAGTACATCATCCCGCGTTATTGATAGAGTAGGAGTAAGTACAACATCAACCCGCGTTCATAAAGTAGGAGTAAGTACAACTACATCAAACCGCGTTTATATCATTGCAAATATAGGAAATCCGAGTCATATCTGTTCCACTGTCCGCATCACCTTCCTCTGCCACGTCCTCCAATAGGTGCGCTGCTTCTGCATCTACCGCCGCTGCTACTGGTGGATCGGCACCCGCGCCACCCGTTGATTCGTCTAAATTGCCACTCTCCTCAGCTATACTGTGCATACTTCTTGGTGAGACTCCTTCGTCTGGCTCCTCAAGAGCACCTCCCACGCCCCCATCCTCTCCTGTCTTTTGTTAGAGCACCTCTGGCAAAACCAAAAGACATATCTCGGTTACTTATCTCAAGTGGGGTTTTGTGGCACAATTACTTTCAAGGAGAATCACAAGAAACAAGTAGAACACCACAATAAGAAGTAGAACAAGTACTTACCAGAGGAGCCTTGTGGTGAACATGATCATGATGATTTTCTATAGACCGAGAGCTTAAACTTGGGCACCTCCATCTTCTGCACTTATCGTGAGCTCTTCGACGGGAGCGTCACCTTGCTCTGCAGCCGGCACTTCCGCGACCTCTTCCGCTTCGTCTTCACCCATCCTACTTTGGGTAATTTTGTTTGCGAATTCTACTATTTCTAATACCTACTCACTCTCACTGTTTTTCCTTTGCTACGGGTTAGTTTGTTTTCGGACAACGACAAATTCTAACGTTCGAGTAATTGCCTTCGCCACGCGCACGGACAATACATCACAATGAATCAAGTGGAATAGCGGGATTAGTATTTCCATCAATCGCATAAGTTCCAATAGCGAACGAAAGGTGAAAAAACCTTGCTTAGAACGAAATGACGACGATAGCAACGACGGGTCTGCGAGCAACAATCCAGTCGTCATCTATCATCGAATCCCATCAAAAATACTTGAAAAGCTCCGCCCAACAGCCGAATCGATAGGAATACTTTTTCCGCTGAATACTGATACAACAACATCATAAGGCGATCTTCCCACTCTGCTGGTGCCGGCGCAGACGAGCAAAACCCTTGCGTGATGTTGAGAAGAGAATAATCCATTGTGTAATTCGGGCAGGTGAGTGAGGAGCAGGTCCTCTATGGGTGAATCTCACAAGAAGAGAAACTGGGGTTCGATTCTGTGGCTGCCAGTATGAACTGCAAACAACTATAGCGAAAAGTTGTATCAAAGCGATATCCTGCGTACAACTTAGGTACTGATAGCCAGGATTGATGTTAGTGTGAAGGCTTCCATTGACATGAGGCCATGTCGGGATAAGTCTGAAGTTCTTTTAGTAGTTTGGAATTTTCCGATCATGCAGTGGAACTAGTAGAAGAGGAAGAAGATATTTATATGCATGCATCAAAATGGATGCTTACGATGATGTAGCGGTTGAGAGACGTAACGAGGTAGCTACGACTAGTAAATGTTGAATGAGTCATGACGTTTTACTACGGCAAAGGAGCACTTGCCCATAATATGCGTACTTGCGTAACTTATGATAAGCATTATCTTAGAAATTTTCGCGGAAATTTGACTTGTGAATGTAGTTCGTGTTTACCTTGACATTTTCATTTATATGCTATGCGATGACATTAGCGTGGTCAGGAGGGGGGTCTACTCCATAACCATGAAGGGGGTATGAAAGGGACTGAATATTGGGCGGGGCAGTCGAAGTTTTGATAGAAAATATGGAAGTGTATGAAGATCATGATGATGCTAATCTCGTTAATATGCTCTACGGGAACGGTATAATCTACCAACCAATGAAAGAAAAGTTTGATGGGAATCGCATGAATGGGAATACCATGATATTAGATGATCGATGAAATATCAATAAATGATACGCATTCAGTCTAAGAGAATTCAATGCTGTGGCTATGCTATTTCTAATTCTAATGAGGGGGGGTAGATATTTATATTCAAGAAGTCGTCACGGACTATGTGCTAGCTTCCCACCCTTTTTCCTTCTTTTCCTCATTGCTCGCAGCAGCTCGATGAGGAGGTGCATCGACTCGATGAATAAAGGCTGCTCCACAATCTGGAAATACAAATCAGTCGCCGGTCCGTGCTTTTCCTCTACGTATCTCAGACAAACATAGTCCGGCTTCTTCGGATCGGTGACAACGGCAGAAATATTCATCAGGTTGCAAAGGGCCTGAAGACGAGGATGTTGTTGAAGTTGATTCATAGTGATAGTAATGCACGAAAACGAAAGAGAAAGCAAAAGAGGAAATGTTGAGAAAGTTGAAGAGGCTGTTAATTCTACAACTTCTCAGTAGTTGGTTACCTCAAATTCAAAATCAAGCTCTAGTTTCATCGTGCATGATCTAAAAACTAGCAGAAGCATACTCGTGATTACCTTCGCTTCCCTTGTGTTGAGCGCGTCGCGGTCTTGTTCCTTGTGAAACACTCCAAAAAACAACTGCTTCTTCATCCTTGTTCTACTTGGACTCCGATGTCGGTCATCTGCGCCACCGCCTCCTGAACTCGATGGTATTTCTCTTTGAAAAATTGTCGTGTACTTCGTACGCAACATCCCCAACCTTGATACCCACCGAATGCGAGCTATGAGAACGCCCTGCAATATTTTCTGGGCTGCTTCAACTAGCTCCTCGCTCTCGAGTTTTTTCCGCGTGCCCAAGTACTTAGAAAGCTGACCAGAGAGCGGACCAGATATCGGATGCTGCACAATATCTTCGATCTCGCGAATCTGATCAGTTGTCTGTTTGTCCACGTCCTCCTTATACTGAGCAGAAAGCACGACGCGTCCACTGCTAAAACCCTCGGCAAGGGAATTCGGGAGGTAATGAAAGGGGTGCGTACTGGGTGCGTGCTTCTACTACTAGTTGCACGTCGTGCATCAAGTCAAGTCAACAAAGGTAGCTAAGAGTGGAGTGTTGAACTGCAGCATTCTGAATTATTCAATACACAAGCATGCGCATGCTGTAACTGCCT
This sequence comes from Amoebophrya sp. A25, assembly GCA_905178165.1. Classification (NCBI taxonomy): domain Eukaryota; class Dinophyceae; order Syndiniales; family Amoebophryaceae; genus Amoebophrya; species Amoebophrya sp. A25. The sequence goes on along the minus strand of CAJINU010000006.1, from coordinate 951,341 downwards.
GACTAAGTTGAATGGGAAGGGGACGATAAAAGGGATTCATCTCCACAAACTTATGGGTATGGAAATGCAATTACAAATGGATCTTCGTTCTCGTTCATAAATTCCATCCGTTTTCTTCACGATAGAGAAGGACTCGTGCCGTACGCAACCGTATGGTCTGCGCGCGACTATTGTTTCTAGCACGTCGACGATCCGTTGGGCCATGCGCAGTTTCTGACTGCCCTCGATCGTGTAAGCTTCGACGACAATCTTCCGATAGCCCTGAGGCACTGTGACGTTGAAATTTGCAGTGAAATGACCCGTTTTGGTACATTGCGGAGTCCAATAGTCCTTTCCGCCGGCGCTTATTTTCACGCAGTCTGAAATCAAGCACAAACACAGAGGATATTAGTTGGCAAGTATGAGTTTGATGTGAAGACGAGGATTGGATGAATATGAAAACATATGACCCCTATCACTTTTCAGTTTCGATAAGTAGATGGAGTAGAAACACAACCTGAAGATAGAAACACCTGGTGCTTTTATTTCAATCACACCTAATTGTAATTGTAATTGACAACAAGCCGCTTAGGCTTACATTTCCCCTCGTCTCGCTTGTTTGTTGTGACGATATGAGCTGCGTGAACGGAGATGACGAGTTCCAGTTTCTCGAACTTATCCCAGCCTATGCAGAGCAAGGTTTTCCGGATACAGGTTATTCTTCTCCAATTGAAGTACCAACAACAGCAGCAAAGCAACAAAACCAAAACAATGGCTATCCCCACTCCTGCGACAGGATTTAGCCCCATGCTACCAGCAGCAGAAGCCAGTGACATGGAGTTGCTCGTCGTCTCTTCCGCAGCAGCTTTGGCTGGTGCCTCAGCAGCGTCACTCCCCAGCCAATCGCAAAGAAAACAAGACGCGCCGCCGTCTTTTGGGTCTGCTTGTTGAGAGGCTTGTCCTGCGCTTGTGGTGGTCATAGTTGACGTCGACGTTGGTCCGGCAGCGGCTGCTGCTGACGACGCCGCAGGCTGATCAGGTAGTCGTGGAGCAGCAACAGGCGCTGTAGTGCCAGCTGCTGAAGATGATCCTGATGTTGAAGCGGTTTCCGGTTGCGTAGCAGGTGCTGGATTCGGGGGCGGTTGTGCCGTCGGTGCTGAAGCGGTCATCGCTTGTGCAGCACGTGCCGGCGTTTTGGAAGTCGCTGCGGTTGGTGCGGCTGCTTGTGCTTGGTCTGGTGCGGCTATTTGTTCTGGGGCTGGGGCAGGGGCTGCAGCCGTCGATTCTGCAGGCGCTTTCGTTATTGAAGCGGACACGGATGCAGATCCGGAAGCTTTCGGCGCAGGTGCTGCAGGAGCGGCACCTGGTACTGCAGGTTTGGACTTCGCAGTTCCAGTTGATGTTTCCGCCTGAGGCGGATTTGCTGGAGGACCACGAGGCGGAGACGTTGGTGGCTCAGGCCCTGGATTTTCTGGTGCTGCAACAGCAGCTGGCGCAGCAGCCGCCCTTGCAGCAGTACGAATGCCAGGTTTAGCCGTTGCTGCAGGCGGCGCAAAATCCTCCATTTCTTCCAGGAAACTTGCAGCCCCATATCGAACACCGAAGATCCCCTCTTTTGTTCCTGGCATTTTTGAATTTTTCGCCGTCTCTTCGGCATGCGGCATCTGCCCAGCAGCAAGAAACTCTGTATCCGCGGCAACAGAGACGCGGCCAGAACTCACCCGGCGTACCATTTTCTAGAGATCGAGCAACGAAGTACGAAGGTGTATGTTGAATGAGTCAAAAAAGAGAGAGATAACTATCTCTTTTCTATGTCTTCGACGCGCGTAAAAGATCCAATGACTCGTTGTCCTAGTAGCGCAATCATCTGACTGATTGAACTCTTATGTACTCCCTTCTAAGATACAGAATCAATGTCACGCAGTGCTGGGACAAACAAACCCATAGAGGAACCGATCATGAGAACGACGACAGCAAAAGCAGCAACGGAAAGCAGATACAGAAATACTTACCGATGTGGTCCAGCGCATGCTCTTGAACCGAGAATTGATTTCCGAACCGACGTTATGCTTTTTATTCTTCTAACGTCTCATACATAACTCAATTTCAGCACCGATGTGCGGCAAGACAGGGACAGACCAAATTGAGAATCAGGCAGAAGTCAGTCTCATTGCACATCAAAAGAGAGTGGACTGGATCCTTCCAGGCTTTTCATGACACGTTCAAAAATCTCAAAAAGTAGCTGATTCTCTACCACCGCCGGCGCTGTACATGTCGCCGCGAAGCATGATCTCACTAATATCCTACCGATTAGGATCTTGACGAGATGACTATGTTGTTTGCGGAAGAAGAACAGGAAATGCGGGAGCGATGATCGCGCTGAGCGCTCTCATGCCTGACACGACGCTCGGATATAATCATAAATTCTCACTGATACTGTATCCACCGGAGAAACCAATTTTAGAACCTGTTCTACAGTACTCGTACTGTACATCGCGGATACTAGGCTATGCCCAGCATTAAGTTTTTCCATTTACTCACCCCAGTCCCATGCATACTCCTATGAGAACCACAGAAAAAAGGAGGCTACCGCTGGTTATTAGCACGATGAAGCCAGTGCTTCGCCAACCGGCGGTTGCGCCGACAATAAACGCAATCAGAATGAGCAATAGAGAACCGCCGAGCAGGCCCCATATCAAGTAGCGCGCCCATTTATTTTCTCCGTAAATCGTTCGGTCTGGTGGTGCGTCCATAGCACCTGGACGTCAATGCTGATCATGTTGATCCACCTTCACATAATGTGTCGACTACGAGACAAAAGAGACAGAATTTCAGAAGATGGTTCTGTTCTTTACCTGGGAGTACAACCACTACCACATCAATCTTAGTGTCAAACATATGCTTATGGACGAGAACTCTGTGCATGTCTCTATCATAATACCAGGACCCGGCTCGTACACGGCTCCTGGGACTCCCACCATTCGCGGCTGTACCGTGGTCACACCTTGCGAGTAAAGTGACAGTTCTACAGGCTGATTCGGACTCGTAGGCGGCAGCATGCTCGCCGGCAAATGCGGGTACTGCTGCGCAAGCTCATGAGTGCGCTCCTGTGGTGTACTACTACCAGCATATGTACTATCTCGCCAGTCAAGAGGCTGCGGAGCCTGGTACTGCGAGGATGCAGAGGCGGCTCCTGTTCCTGCTACCACACCGATTGCGGGTGCCTGCATCGGAGCATGCACGATTTGCAGAGGTGGCATGCCGCCCACCGCGCCTTGCGGACCTGCCACTGGGACGCCATTGACTGGCTTCTCTATGATTTCGAACGCAGCTGCCATCTAAAGATCAAGTCGAATTTTTCCTGTGCAAAAGGTTGAAATTGAAAACTTCTTGTTCACCAAGACTTGTTCGGTTATACCGGTCTCGTCGTCGGTCTCGGGGCCATGCTTTAGATCCTTCTTGTACAACTGCGCCGGTGCCTAAGGGCGATGCCGTCATGATAGTTCTTGCTGTCATGATCAGTGTGAGTGTACTCTGCCTCCAGCTCACATATTTATACTTTTACTTAAGCTCGAAAATGGAAAAACATCCGTTCAATTTCATTGGTCACCAGCTAGTACTTATTTTTCGCTCGCATTTCAGGCACATTTCTTGATCGGAGCGACCTCCTGTCGTCCAAAATCAGAAAATAACATGACCAGGGCATAAGCATGGGCATCATGCTGGTTTACACGCGCATTGATCTGTTAGACTTCTACTTAATTCATTTCTAAGGCAGCATCATGTATCATGATCATCGCTGGTACAGCTGCGCGCGGAGGCGTTTGCGCTTCTACGAGACTAAGATAGCCCATTGTAGCCCGCTCGTGCTGGACAGAGTTTACCTTACTTTTCGAAAAGCTGACGTGCGCATGACCGGCTTGAGCTCGACTGAGACGCCGCCCTCTTACAGCGCGGTAATGCAATAGCTGATCGCAGCATCATAATGATTTCACCAGCCACGTGATGAATTGTAAGCGTGGTCGTCCTCGTCAACTCCAGATGTATCCAAGAATTAGATTTGTATAGGAAACCTTCTATCTTGGTTCTTGCAAAAATAGAGCTCAACAAATATGAAAGAATATCAGCTACAGCAACCAAAAATGTATAAAAAATTGAATCACAAGTACCTATGATTATGATAGCACCGAGAGATGATGCACATCTTCCTACTATACAAGTTACACCTCGAAGAAGCCGTCAGGCAACTATATGGCTATCGGAAATCTATACATTCAAGCGCATTTCTTTTCAGCAGTGGTTGCAACCGCAGGCGCAGCTGCTTTGTTTAACAGATACTATTCAGAGAAGGAAGCGTGTCGAGACGAGTGTTTCTTTTTTATGTTATGTTCAAGTTGATGTTCGCATCGGGGTAATGTTCGGTATTGTAGTCCAGATCTAGTATGCCCTTGAAAGTGTTTTACTCGTGGCTCTAGCGACTGGGACTGCGACATTGAAATTTGTTTACTTACAGATAACAGCTAGCGACAATGAGATTGAAATCAAAAAGTGGAAATTATTCCATCATGCAACACAATTCTAATGCAACGTCATGCTTATGATCAGAAAGAAATTAATTTCGATGGCCCAACATGCAGGAGTGCGGACTTATCTCGACTAGACTTTGAGAGAAGTCAGCGAAGGTCCCCCATTGGGACCCGTCAGACCGGCTCTCGCTCGTACCCCACTGCGATTGGAGAACCCGCTGAGAGCAGATCGAGACCGTGGCCGTTTTGGCTGGAAATCCCGCGTCGCGATATCTACTATATTCGCCTGCCAGACTGCCTTCTGCCTCTCGCGCGCCTCTTTGTGGGCTGTATCGGGTATCTGCTGACCAGGAACACTGGCGGTTTCCTCGCGCAACATTGCCTGAAGCCTCTGCGCGCTCTCGTCTATCATCGCGAGCTTTTCCATCAGTCGCACGTTTCGACGGCTAGCTTCTGTCTTGTTATCCTGGGTCTTGGTTGTGGTTACGCCGGTCCTGTAGAAGTTGATAATGTTGGTAAAATTCGATAGGCCTCCTTGAATCACGCTCTAGGAAAAACAAAAACCTTTAGAAAGACGTGAGCAGAAATGGTACATGCTAAAAGGCAAGCCCATATTTATCGCCGACGACTTCAATCTCGCTGCTGGGTCTGCCATCTTCTTTTTCAGCGCTTTTGCTGTTTTTCGTAGATGGTGATCTACTTCCGATCAAGGACGAGAGGTGACTGAGAGCCTTGGTCATATAGGTCGTTCAGCTGTCACAACACGAGTAAATTTTTAGAAGCGCAGCAAAATGCTATATGATTCTCAAATCGGCTGAAGCTCATGAAATTGAAATACAACAAGCACATCTATCTTGCTTCAATGAACTACAACAGAAAACAAGTATGCAATAGGAATCGATACCTTTCTCTTCATCAGCTAGCTCTATCGGTGGTGTTTTTGGCCGCTCCGTCTCGGTTGCTCCGCTTGTGAGAGCGTCAAAAAACTTCGGCAGTCTCTTATGGGTGCCAGCCTTTATGTCACGGTAGTGCTGTATGCTCATGCGTATGTCGCTAACATTGTCGTCCAATGACCATGAAACCCCCTCTGCAGTAGCCTGTTCTCTGAGTGCCAACAGCACCTCTCGCGGCTCCCTGATGAGCGGTGAAGCTTTCTTATTGTCGTCGATACTTTGGAGGACGATAATTTTTCACGAAGCGGAAGCATAATCATGAAGATAATGTTTTTTGTGTTTGTCGTAAACAAAAAGTAATAGATGAAGTTGCAGATGCAAGTCATGAGCATAGATTTGACGATTCACAACAACACTAATCCCAAAACACAGAGCCAAGCAAAGAAATCAGTACTCTCCTGGCTTGGGGAGTGGTGTGCCCGGTCTCTTTGCGAAGGTAACCGGCAGCTTGTATATAGAACGTGCGTCCGCCATCTTTTCTTGTTGTCGAGGACCAAACCACTACTACCTCACATCAATCTAAAACTTGTTCTGCCTCTGCTGCGGATCCAGATTAATAGCTCTTCAGCCTCTATTGATTTTTGCGCCAGGAGCCGAGGCCGACACCAACGAACAATAGCGTCACGCAAAGGGTTGACAAATCACTTTCATACACCAGCAGCTCAATTGGTGATTGGGAAGAATCGCAGTGATTTCTATTTCTTGCAACATTGCTAAGCTGATGTAGATATCATGGGATGTCGTGGTCACACGGGGTCAGGCGGGAGCGATTGAAATGTTAATTTCAATTTTAATTTTTAGAATGAGAATCCGATTATAAATATAAAGTACCGACTTTTCATTTGGATCAGCCCAGCATACACATACAAAGCATCAACTTCAACACATATAATGCCAAACCGATTTCTTGGTCCGATCAATACCCTCAGCTGCTGCGATCTTGTTTTTTCTCACGGATCCAGTTTTTCTTCACGTGAGTGTGACCGACACCGACACCGAGAATTCTTTTGATATGTAAAACGCGAGTACCCAGTTTCATGTGAAAGTCTACCACCAAATTTTCTAATGACCGAAATGGAAATGCGCAATCTTCGATTCGTGGCTGAGCCATACAAGTAAATGCCCAAAATGTCGCCTTCGCCGCAGATTCTGATTCCTATCGTTACATGATAGCAGCAGAGCGTGAAAAAGGTGAAAGGCCTTGGAGCCAAAAGCCTTTTTCTCATCGAATCGCGAATGCTGTTGCGCAGCATCCCAAACTACATCTTAAACCAAAAATTGCAACATTTCATAACCTTTCGCTGTTTTCATCAACTAACTCTAACGGGCTAATCAGGAATACCTAGGCGGAAGATCTGACATTGTTCACAACCTTTTTCGTCCGCGCAGCAAAGCGTAAGCTCATGACCGTTTCGTCCACAGCAGACACACATGGCGAAACATTCACGAACATGAGCGTCTTGCTGGATCCTCCAAGTGAATCTTGCATAATTTGCGTCAGCTTGTGGTTCCGATACGGAATGGGTGCGCCACGGACACCTCCCGTGACTGCCTGCAAAACATCACCTAAAGCCGACAATGACTTGTTGATCTCGACAGCCTGAGGAGAGGTTAAGTTTGAGTTTCAGAAAGTCGTGAGAGAATGGGAAGGTGATCGGATTAATAGATTGAATGAGAATAGCAATAGTCGCGAACGCGCTGCAGAAGAAATAGGCGTAGCCACAACTCTCGTGCTCGTCCATATAGATGTATTACTTAAGCAAATGTTGAAATGATCGCTCACTTCTGTTCCAATTACAATTGAAAGCGACCAGATACCTCCTTCATCGCCATTCCCGACGCACCAGATTTTTTGATCCTCTCTGAGCCTGCTAAATCGCAAAAGGTGATTTTTCCTGTGCAGTCCGGGGCCTCCCGATCCCGGATGTAGACTGACAACAACAAATGGCTGCGACTGCTGTCATGGTTCATCCTTGTCGCCGCGGTGCGGCGCAATCGCACTCCAAACTCGAGTATCTGCAAAAGCTGCTGCTTGCTAGTCACGAGGCGCTCCGTTGCGTTCGGGATGCGCACTTGCCCAGATCTTGGGGAAATCTTTACTTGAAGATCTGCTGACACTCCTCCGGAAGAAGCGTTAGTGACTCGCGAGGATGAGGTGTTGGCATTCAGTCCACCCAGCAAACTCGTACTAGTTGTTGACACAGCGCGAGCGCCTTCTGTGCCACCCACTCCAGCGGAGCCTGTCGAGTTGTTCAGCACGTTTGACGATTTGTGGTCTCCTCTAGGCCCCACACTGTTGCCTCGAGAAGATCTACGCCGGCCGCGAGTCGTATTCAATTTTGCCGTCGATAAAGGTTTCCCATGTTGACTTCCGTTTGCTTCCTCTACTTCGGGTGACGAACAATCCCCCAGGTCTTTCTCACCGCCTTTTGCCCGCTGCCTAGTGGAAACACTAGACAGCTTCTTGGACGAAAAGGACGACATTGAGCCGGAACGGGATAAAGGAGTGTATAAATCATCAGTAAGCAGGTCTCTCAGCTTGGCATTGTAGAGCTCGCACATTGTCACGTGTACTTCCCGTGTCGCGTAGCGCGGATTCTCATTGAGAAGCCGGAAGACGTGCTCGATCGTGCGCGGAGCAACTCCTGCGCTAGGTGGTAACGACGTCTCTGGTGGCGATGAGGAGGTCAATTTGGCTGACGTGCTGGTCTGTGGGGCTGTACTAGATGCAGGTGCAGCAGACACCTTTAGGAAAGCTCTATCGTTTCTCAGTGAGCCATGTCTTCCAAAGCTGCCATGCTCCGCGACTCCTATTGGCATCTCGGCTTCAACATGTTTTGGTGAATTTGAACCTACGCAGCTGGATGCAACGTCGATGCAGTCACCAAGCAAGGTGTAAGTCTTGCCAGCGCCGGTCTGGCCGTAAGTAAAGACACAGACGTTGTAACCGTCCAACGCAGACTGCACGAGATCCGCACAATCCGCAAATACTTCTCTCTGCGTTGCTTCCGGACCAAAAACATTATCGAAGTCGAAACTTTCTCCGCTCTGCAGACCATCTGTGGAAGCAGCATTTGACTTCGACGAGGTTGTGCAGAATGTCGACTGACCCTGCAGAGTCCGAAGGATTGTCACTCTTCCTGCGTTGCCATCGCCAGGAGAGGTCTTGCTATTTTCAGAATGATCGAGGATACCAGAAAATAGTAGCGTTCCTACATTTTTCTTTAGACCACGTGGCGTGCAGGCTTCTTCTCCTCCATCTGCTTCTGCGTTAAAAACAGTATCAGGAGCACCTCCATCTCCCGAAGATGACTTTGTGCCATTCATTTTCCGTTCACGCTCAGAGAGCGGCCGAATGCGTGCATAGACACGCACTGCCCCTTTGAGATCTTGTAGCTCGTTATGTAATTTCCGGCGCCAGTCGTGAAGAAGGTGAATCGCGTCGTCCTCCTGGTCCTCGTGTTGCTTATCTATCATCACCGTCATCAGCCGCGTTGCCTCTGGAAGGAAGTTCGTAACATAAAGGTTGTGTCGCTGGAAAAAATTTGGCGCAACCGCTTGACTTCCGAGTGACCGCGCGTAGTCGAGTAGGCGCTCGAACGCGGCGAGGAAATCCGAAACCGAGACAGCGGAAGGATTTCCTCCATCTACTTGCGACGTCGTGCCGCGAGTGCAAATCTCAACTGCAGAAAGGATTGCTATAGGCGAACATTCCATATGAATGGCATCGCTGACAATAGCATGCAGTTGTTCATGACCTGATGAGGAACCTGGACCTCTAGTTGTAAGTAAGCGGCCTAAGCCACCACCTGAGGATGAGGAATGCCATGCATTACTAATCTGCAGCAATTCTGTCTCTTTCCCTAATGTGCGTCGCAATTTCTCTACCTCATTCCGTTGGGAGTCCGTGCGCATCGAACACTCATGTTCGGCACGCTCAAGCATTTCTTCAAGAGCATCAGGATTCCTTGTTGTCAGCCAAAGTTCTTCCACTTCTTTTTGCAGTTTGAGCACGTTCTTGATTTTCTGTTGGTAAAACCCAGTTCGATCACGAATGCTGAGACCAAGAGAGCATCGACCCGAAGCGGAGACGGCAGATGTCGTCGACGCGAGAGAAGCGCGGCTCGAAGAAGCTTGCATAGCAGCATTGACGGTTCCACCTGACGAAATACGTCTCAACGTCTGTTGCGTGACACTGTTTCTTCCTGGTGAAGATGAACGGGTCCTGATATTTGCGCCACTAGACGCGCGTCTGCTATCGCCTTTCGTCTTGTTGAGGAGAGTTGCGCGGCTACTCGATGTTGTTGAAGAATAAATGCTACCTCCGCCTCCAAAAGTGGATGCAAGTGTATTGTTTTTCTCAAAAGACTTATCCAACGAAGGTGCAGCAACAGAACCAGAAATAGAGTTTGCGCTATTTTTATTTAACGAAGTTGCTGTTTCTGGTGGTTGGAGAGCTCGCAGTTGGCCGAGAAGAAAATCTATCTGAGCGGTTGGCAAAGGCTGTCCGAGCTCCAAATTGTCCGTGAGGTCGTCGAGCTGTCGAACCAACTCTGCCATACGACGTTTTCCCGCCTCTTTGCTCTCGTCCCGCTGGCGCTTTGCCTCGGCTTCCTTAACTTTTCGAGCCCGCTCTCGAACTGCGCGCTGTACGGTCAGGGCATGCACGCCAACAGCACGAGCATGGGCTACCGCAACCTCGAAAGCAGACGAATCTACCGCCTCCGAAGCGCTTGTTCCTACTTTATGAGTCTGAGTTGTGGCCGAGGCCGTCGAGGCAACACCTGATGATGAGATGAACACTACTTCATTCGCCTTTGCGAAAAGCTCGGTCTTCGCTACCTCTTCCAACATGCTTTGCTTTCTACGTTCTCCCCGCTGCAGCTGCGATCCCGTGGCGCCGCAAGCACGAGCCGCGCCGAGCAGAATATCGAGTTCTGCTATGTTGAGCCGGTTCGCCGTTGCGACCGCCGTGCCGTCTTTTGGTGACGAATCCTTCACGTGCTCCGGCTGTTGTTGCTGCGCGTCCAGGAAGCTTTGCAACCGAACTAGCGCTTCATCCAGTGCTGGGGCTGCTGTTTTCCTCATCGTACCCGCGAGGTCGGGCCGGCTTCCGAGTAGATCCGTGGACGTCAAGGTGGCGCCACTACTTTTTTTCAGGACACTGCCTGTTCCTATGGCACCTCTGCCGAACACTTGTGGTTTGTGCGAAGAAGATGATACATCGTCCCGCGACGTACTAGAGCCTCCTCCTTCTCCTCGACCTGGCGCTCGGGCGGCTGGTTTGAAGCGTTGTGAATCAGCTGGCGGCCCTTTTTCGCGTTCTCTCGAATGTGATCTGCTTCGCAATCGAGTTGTTGACGACTTCTCTTGCCGTGCACGTGCCGAACAAGATTCCACACTTCTAGAGTCAGTCAGCCCGTGCGGCTTTGATGGTTGAGCCGGAACGACACTCGTAGTTGTGAAAGTTTTGACAGTAATCGCCGGCGCGCCAGTGACCGCAGATGTACATGTAGCCTGACCTGCTATAACTTCGGAAGATGTTAACGATGCTGAATTATTACTATGCCCTTTATCAAAATCAAGCATGACCCCCCCTGTAGTTGTAGGCCCTTTGCCATCTTCACTTCCTTTGCAAGGCGCTTTATTTGTTGATACGCCTCCTGGTGCCATGGCGCCGTTACTGTCAGGAGCGCTCTCTGGTGAGGACGCTTTCGAGTCCAGTAGTACTAGCCGCGGATCCATCCCACTGCAAGCAGTTCCGGCACGCTGTTGACCTTGCTGCCCCTCTCCACTAGGGGCTGGTGCCTGTCCTCTTTCACGAATCTTCCCGATGTCACGCAGGCGTTCCCTAAAAGTCTGGAGCCGGCCAGAAACACGTGAGGGCACCACAGAAGAGGACGGCCCGCTAGAGTCCTCGAGTAGCTGGTGCGATAAATCGCCCTTACCGTATCCCGCCTCTCGTTTCTTTGCAGTCGCCCAAGTTCCAGCACCGCAAGAGTCATGATCATTCTCAGGGGTTGGTACCCCTCTAGCTGCTAAAGTATCTGTTACGGATGGCGCTTTCCACGGGTGATCTCGCAATGTTGGCGCAGGTGCAGCAGTGTGGGATTGGCTTGTCTCCCTTTCAGATTCAGGCGGGTTATCCTCATATTTCGATGCAGATGCAGTAGAGCTAGAGCTGGAGTTTTTGTGATTCATATTGGCTTTGATTCGATTTCGCAACGCGGCAAAGCGTTCAGACACCGTAGAAGAAACAGAAACTGGGGAAGGTCTTGGTCCTAATCCCATCGTCTTCGATTGGACCGCCGACCGGACGTCGTCAGTAGACACGGCAATGAGAGATGATGTCACACCAGGAGGAGTTCCTGCTTCCTGCTTGGAGCAAGGCTCAGAGCAGCTAATGGGCGGAGCCCGGTCTTCAACATGATCCTGGGATATCGGAGACGACCTTGCCGAATCTTTGCTTCTCTTCCGTTTCAAATCAGCGACAAAACTACCCAACGTCGCAATACCAGTCTCCAGAATGCTTGGTGTTGTGCTTGTGGGTGCAGAAGATGAATGAAAATTCTTCTCGATCTCGGCTTGTTTGATTTCTTGCGAATTATCCAGACGATGTACTCCTACTTCTTCCACTATCGGCATGCGCTGAGGATGAGGTGAATCGAGTGTTGAAATTTTGCCGTCAATGAAGTGGTGAGGTTCTGTCTCCACTGCTTGCTCGTGTCCGGTCGAAACTTCGGCAGTGAGCGGGGCTGCTGGTGGACCCTGGATCGTGGCAACATCCTGTCGGGGACTGGAAACGGAACTCGTCAACATCATGACTGCGTGTTTATGATCGGCGCGAAACTTATCGTTATCGTCATGTATAGTAGGTTCGTCCTCTTCATCAAGCACGGGACTTTCGAAGATGATCGCAGTGTCGATGTCCGGAGCTTCGCTTGGTCGTAAGTTCCTGAGACAACCGGTTTCAGCTACATTCGTTGATCCTCGTTTGGGCTTTTTCGACACCCTGCTCTTGCCTGAACCTGATCGACCCGTTACAGATTGTCGTAGTTCTGGTTGTCCATGATGTTCTCGTGTTGGATTATTTACCTGAATAAGATCAGCGGGAGAAGCGGCAGTACAATTACTTCCCCCAGCTCCTCCAGTTACCTCATCGCGATGCTGAGATAAGCCACCCAAACGAGCTAGAATGTTGTCTTCTGAATCTGATCCACTCCTGCTTACGTGAGCATTTCTTTCTTTGTCACCTCTTGTTTTTGGTGAAGACGCGACGCTCAATCGTGGCGGCGAAGTCTCGAGTTTTATGGGAGAGAGCTGAATAAAGATATTGCCGAGTGAGGATGTCATTCGTTCCGCAACAGAAGGATCCGGATGTTGATCTTCGTAACGTGATGTTGATGGAAACTTTTCTGTGGTCTCTACTTGTACGTGTTCATCTTGTTCTTGTCCTCGTCCCGCTGCGTTAATAGATGAAGTCGGTGTAGGTTTCGTATACTTGTCGTGGCTTTCTACACGTTCAACCGTCTTAGGTCTCTTGCTTGCCTCTATACCATACCTCCACTCCTGCTGGACCGATGGCGCAACTCCTAGGTATGTGAGGAAACCACCACTCTGGCTCTGCCTCACTGTAGGCGCACAAGATTCGTCGACTGTACACTCGACTTTACTATCACTCTCGCTACGCGATGACAATAGCTGCTCGTCCGGGCTCTTCTTTCTCTTCGCCCTAGCATCGCTCTCGTTCTCCCGCGGAATCACAAGGCCTTCGGTGCGCGACCTGTCATCCGCGCTCCGCTTTCGCGTCACGCCTTCAGGCGGTTTGAACAGCCCGAAAGAACCATCGCGATTGCGGTAGATCCAGCGACCACCTGACGTACTCAGCTCGTGTCCTGTCGCTCCATTGACCACAAGCTCCTGCGTCGTAGGCGTAGCGCTGTCGGTTGGTATCATCTTAACATTTGCCGAGGTAGAAGAAAAAGTGGTAGAGCGACCATTTGTTCCATCAACATCATGATAAACCTTCGCCTTGTCCTCACGACCAGATGGCTTTTTCATCTCGTCAAAGTCGTTCCTCGAGTCTTGTTTCGACACTGCTTTCAGCTGTTCTGGGCTGCTACCCACCGCTCTCGAAGAGCCACTGTCCTCGTCGACGTTGTCAGAACTAAACTCCAAAGGCGAATTTGGCGAACCCGATGGCAAACCTCTTGTTGCTCTTGTCTTCTTGGGTCGCATTCCACCTATTTTCGGACTCCCATCCGCTGCTGGACCTGCATTCTTTGCGTTCGCGTTGGTAAGCTTCACATCTTCATGTTTCTTTTGGTCTGCGCTTCCGTCTCGAACCCGTCCTTTCCTCGCCGATAGCAGTGCCGAAGAACTTGACGAGCCGCCGTACGTGTAGTTCTGTCCTGACCCTCGTTCTGGGATCCCAGACGAATATGTAGACGCCACATTGCAGGCTGGCGCACCACCGAAGATTGCAAACGGTGGCACTACCGTGTCAGCGACTAAGACAGAGTTGGGTAGTAGCCTGCATCCATCCCGCAGTTCGCAGCGCTCTCCGATAACGCAGTTTGCTCCGATACTAACGCTTTCTCCAATTTTCGTTGCTCGGATAACGCAATTACGCCCGATACTACTTTTCGCTCCAATGTGAAGCGACAAATGTTGTTGTTTTAGCAAGCATGATGGTGTCGTCGACGTCGCAGCAGGTGTCGAGTTTCCTGCTGAAACTATACTTCCTCCTGAAGCTGCTCCCCCCGCACCTCCGAAAGCGGGCCGGAGAATCGCGCCAGCACCGACGCTCACTTGCTTACCGAGAACAATCTTCCCTAGATCACCCCGAATTTGGACGTCTCGTGCAATGCGCGCGCCATGTCCAAGAACCACCTCCCGAGTGGCGTAAATAAGCGCAGACTCGTCTATATGCGCTCCGTAGTGATGTATGTAGTCGTCCTGTCGGCGAGCCGATGCAATCTTCCCCTTTTGATGTGCAGACTGGTAGCTTGGCTTAACGCCTGTCGTCCCATGCAAAATATTGCTGGCGCCTTGCAGTCGATCAACGGACGCATCTTTCCTGGTCCCCCCAGATATCGCTTGATGGACGGGATGCAGGTTCTCTTTTTCGATCTTTCTCCTTTCTATCTTATCACGAAGCGAAGAGGGTTCGTCAAGCTCACTCTTGCGAAACGGATGCCGGTATTGCGATGACGTTGATTGTGTGTTCCCGGTTCGTGGTCGTCCGGGTCTGGTTGTGCAGTTCATTGTCTTAAGAGAGTACTGACTACAATTCTAGGCGAAGATTCAAAAACGAAAGTCTCGACTGCGTGGTATTGAAATTGAGATCGAGCGTGTTGAAATAAAACATGTTGACACGGGTGTACGAAGTTAAGATAAAACATGTCTTGAGTCACGGCTTACGTAGTAGCAGTAGTAGTACTTTAGTACTAGTATTAGTAGTAGTACTGTCTGTACAATCTCTACCAGGTATGTGAAAGTCTATGAATGGAGGATCAGAGCGAAAACATCGGGTAAAAGTCATTTGTGAGAACAAGTAGGTGACAAGTTCGCATATGCATGACACCTACAGATTTCTTTTCCTTTTTTTTTTCGGAGGTTAATGATGAGAAAGATGATGCACGAGCCGTGATGATGTTGTTTGGAGAAACTGACTTCGTCCGCTCTCCACTCGATTCTATGCTCTACAATATTGATAGTCGCTCGTCGACTCCGTAGACAGAATTATCTTCAGATACTACTTTGCGGTTGTTCATCACGGCAACATTAAACACGCCACTTCTTTTTTGAACATTTCCCAATGACGCGTTCTCCACTGGACAACGACTAACATGGAAATGGTCACGGGCGTTCATGCTGTCTGGTCACAGGTTTTCTTGTCGTGATGACCATAGTTCAGTCAACATACAGATACAACTTTCTTGCTTTTTGTTCTATACAACGGCTGCAGCCCTGCTGAGGACGCCAGCTCGGCGACATATTCATTTTTAAAAGCATCAAATGTGCGCATTGGATTCTTTAGTAGATACATGTTGGTTCTTGTCTTGTCAGGAATCCACAATGGACAACTTGTTCAGGCATTATTCCCTCCGCTAGCGACTTGATATTGGAATAACACCAGGATGAACGTCGATAACAACGTAGACTTAATTCTGGAATCAAGTTGTCATAGAAGCAGGGTATCGAATCAACAAACGTCGTTTACACGCGAAATGCTTGGAAGCAGAAGTCCTTTGTCGTTCCATGTCCTAGAACGCGACATCTTTATCGAGTTCTGCATCTTCTACTCGCGATTGGTAAATACGAAATATCGAGTTTGAACATCTTATTGGCAGTGGCTTTTAACACTAGCAACGCGATCGGTTGAACAATAATTCTGGTAGCAGGTATATTCTTAAACGGAATTCGAATTGAGTGTAGAACAGTAGTTCTGGCAGCTGTATTCTTAAACGGAATATGAAGGTTTCTTCTATTAGCATTTGCATAATGTGTGTAAAACGAACTCGACGCGAAGTCTGATTGAAAATCATGAGAAGCAGGATTCTCCACAAAGAAACTGAGAGTAATTCGAAGCGAATTCTGTTTGAAGATCGTCAGAACCTCCCGCGTCCTTGTTATCCTTAACAAGACTTTAACTAATGCGCAACTGGAACCGAGGATGGTGTGGGAAGCTTGTTGCGTTCGTGTTCCTCCTCAAGCTGCTTCACAAAGAGCAATGGCGGCTTTCCTTGCAATTTCGCTAGTGGTTCCAAATCGACATGCTTCAGATACCTGTACTAGGCGTAATAGTGGAGATCGATCATTGAGAATATGAAAAAATTGAGAAAGCAAAATGTTTCTTGCAAGGTAGCACCCCCGCCAGTAGTGGAGCTATACGGAAGAATCCTGTTCCTTCTATCTCATCACAAACAGCAATTCTGCCGCAGTGCGGCTTCACCTTCACGGAGCTACACAACCAGGTTCAGGAGTCCCAGTACTGAGTACTCTTACATACTACTAAAATATCATAAGCCACAATTGTAGTACTTGATCTCGTCCAACTCGCTCTTTACTGCGCAGAATAGTTCCGATATTGCTGGCACAGGTACGAGAGACTTGACCAAGTCGTTCATCGTCACTTGGGTTGGTATTCCCTGCTCCACGCACTCGATTTTGTACTCTAGCTCTTCCTCTACCTCTTGCTTTAGCTCGTCTATACGCACTAATTCAGCTGCATTACGCTTCATTTCTTTTTTCTGCAATGTCTCTGTGCGGACCTGGTCGTGGGGTCGTGGGATTCTTCATGAGTTCATGCATTGTTGAAGATCATCAGTTGAGGCCGCGAGAAGCGATGTGCCTGTAAAAAACCAGCTTGGTATGATCGAGAGTCAGTGATATTGTGGCTTTCGATTCACTTTCACTAAAATCGACATCGATAAGTAGTGTCAGCAGTTCAATTTATTCTATCAAAATAATGTACTTCTTCCAGCTGCTCCTGTGACGCAGCGGTATCTGCTCTATGTTTTGCTTCCATTTTCCACTGAAGCAGCACTTTTGTTTTTGCTTCCATTTTACTCTCCCGTTCTTCATTCTCTTGTTCCTGCGCCTCGTCTAAAAGGTTCATTATGTATTCGTGCGTCCTAGCTTGCCACCGCTCCTCTCTCCGCAATATTGCTGCTTCTCGATTCCTCTCTCGGTATTCATCCTCGATATCTGAAGATAATGATGTGGAAGAATCACGAATTACGAAGTCAAATACCATAATTCATTGGAAGAGTGCTGTTGGTGTTTGCACAATGCTAATGCACATGACGAACAATATTCAAAAATGAACTTACTATATCTACCTAGATAGGCTTATAAGCTCGAAGAACAAGTTATGTCTTATGTGCGTCTATGAAGAAACCCGTGCTGGAGCTGATCACGGTGGTGTTACGCTTTTTGAGGAGATTTTCGTTTTCTACTACAAGCATAACACATTAAGTTGACTTAGTACTATTTTGTTTTTTGCTTAGTCCCCCTTTCAGTTCCGTTTGCCTTTTCATGGCCTCCACCTGCTTCCGCTGCTGCCTCGCCTCGGCTTCATATTCCTTTTTGAGCTTCCTCTGCTCTGCGAGATCTGCCTGTTTTCGCTCATATCGTTCTTCTCGGAGCTTGATGTTGTATTCTCGTTTTGCCTCTAGCGCCTCTTGTTCTGCCGTAGCTATTCGCTTGCCAAAAATATTGGCCTCACCAGGCTTCACTTGCGGCGCCATCTTTTCGATTTGAACTGGACTACTTCCGATGTTATTCTTATGATGCTACTTCGCTTTCGCAGCTGAATGTCTTCTGCCAAAAACGAACTACTAGTGCAGAAGCAGTAATCAAATCTGATGTGCTACAAGCGGTTGTGATTCGAGTATTCGACCGAAAGACGAGTTCGTCGTTTTAGGACAAGCCTCGTGCGGAATATTGTGTGCGCCGTTTCTGTCTGTCAGATCTCCAGATCAGCGTTGAGCCTCAAATCTTGTCCGACGTTCCTCGTCCTCAAAGTGACGCTGAGTCAGAGGCTTTCGAATAATCGGAGAAGCGAGCGGCTAGATGGAGCAGGACACGCACTCAAATCGAGTGTAGCCGTTCGTCCTTTCTGCAACTCATTGCCGCTGAAGTTGCGGTCGACACCATTGTTATTGTTAGAAGAACCCTTATACTTGTAGTACTACCTCGACCTCCTCTACCCTAGCCAGCTGCATCTGCAACTAGACGGACCTAATTTCCGTCTATAACAAGCTTGATAGAAATCTTCACGTTGTAGACGTAGTATTAGGAAATTTATAGAAGTCTCACTTTCAAGTCAATCTCAGTGAGTCCCTCCCTCCTCATAAAATATGTAATTTACGCATAGTCAAAGCCATAAGAATTGGAACTGTCATATGCCGAGCTGCTAAATAAAGGTTTTTCGACGATTCTCTCGACATCATAGTTTCCATATGTCTTCACTCTTACTCCTTGGTCTTCTACGAACACTCATCTTCGAAATCTCAGGCAGTCTCGCACTACAACTATCAACGACTCAAGGCACTCTTTTTCCCTCATCTCGACTTCGACTAGAACGAAAACGAGATAAACATGAACTCTAATTCTTACTGCGGTAGATATTGACTTTGTCAACGTCTTCAAGTTGTTCTTGTTGCTACTCTATTTTAATCCAGTTGTTGCGACAACATACTTCGTATCGCACTAAAACTGTATGTAGTTCTCTTTGTTATTTTCGTCGAACATCGTGACCTCAAGCTAGTCAAGACATTGAAAGCTTCTACTGCAGGCAGCTCAAATTCTTCATTCTAAGTTGTCACTGGTGCAACGTAGTCCTTTCACAAATGGGAGTTCGTAAGCATGTTCAGAAAGAATCGATGGGTATAAACAGGAGCGTTGTCGTGTAAAGATAAAAGCCGCGACGCCTCTGCGGGACAGCAGAAAGCAAGGAAATGGCCAAGACACTCACCATCCGTACTTCTGTCCGGCTTCATTGCGCACGCTATGCCCTGAGCCGAATGCTGCTGAGACTTCTTGCTGTGTGGCGCGCGCTTTCGCTGCCAGATACGTGATCTGATGTTTCCGCTTTTGAGTCGACGTGACTTGTGTCGTACTTCCCGCTTGCACTTGGTATCCGACGAGGCTGTTTGCGTCGTTTGCCCGCTCAGAATCGCGCTTTTCGAGCAGTTCAACCATGTAGGCCGGATTGCTTTCCAGCCACTTCTCGTTGTACAGCTCAGACGCGTCGAGCGTCTTGACGGCGCCGCCGCGTTGTTGCATTTCGAACGCCTCCTCGAGATCCCGGAGCTCCTGCTTCGAAAGGTTTTCGGCACCTCCGTACTGAGCCAAGAATTCGGCCTTTAATTTTGCAGGGTCCACATAAAGATTGCCTTCAAGAACTCCTGCCGAAGAGCTCGTTGCTGCATTTGAAAGATCTGGCGCAGCTACGCTATCGCTACCTGTGTAGAAGGTTAGGGATGGGGTTTTGTTCATTGTGTAATTCGAGCTACGTAGTAGTGGATGCTGTAGAATTAGTACAATTACGTAGTCACGTCAATAGCTCTAATATTAGGTTGAAGTCTTGTTCTTGCCGTAGTTCTAGTACCGTCCTAGATCGAGGAACAAGATAAATGATCTAATCACGATCAATTGAAATTGTGTACCAGCAGCAGAGCTGCTTCCTGACGGCTTTGCATATTTCGAGTAATCTATCTCTTTTGTCGTGAACATTGCTTTTTCGTCACCGCCAGCGTCTTCGTCGCTACTGTCATCATAGTCTGCAGGTCCTCTAGATATATTTCTAGCCGCTACCTTGGCACTGGCAGTCGCGCAAACGCTAGTAGAATTTGCTTTTTTTCTCGACAGCATACCGGTCGGCAGTATCCTATTGATGCCCTGGGCTGACGATGACGATGGAAAGCCCCCTGAAGCACCCACAGATGAGGGTGCAGTTGACGCAGCGGCAGCTCCACCTGCCGCAGTTGCTGCACTCGATGAGCTACCATTTGCCGACGTTTTCGCCTTTACTGCAATCACGTTACTTCCAGCAGTTTTCGGCGGAGGAAGAAAGCTCAGCAGACCTGAGGACGCCTTTTTCGTCTGCTCTGGTGCTGAGTCAAAAAGGTTGAAAGCACCTCCTTTGCCTTTCCCTGTGCCTTTTTTCCGCCGTTTCGCACGCTCCTCATCAGATGATTTATCGTCGTCTGAACCGATTATAGCTGCCCGTTTCTTCTCTTCTTCGGCTTTCCTTCTCGCGGCAAGCCTGTCAACTTTTGACATGGGGTCCCATGACGAGAGCGGCTGCTTGCCTTGTCCTCCTGGCTTCGGCGCAGCGGGCTTTGAGATGACCAGCATGTCATCATCGGAGGAACCGTCGCTGTCAGCCCACTTCTCAAACATCTTGCAGATAATCTAATGATTAAGATGTTAATCTGATGTCTAAATATGATGATTTTGACTGGTCATCTGAAACTGAAGACGTCCAGAAGAAGAACTTCAAACTTCCATTACCCAAAGCAGAACGAAAATAATGAACTAGTAGCACATAGTAAACTCTGTCATATTTTTCATAGTTACAACAAGGCTGAGCGCTGAGGTCACAAACACATTTTCTAAGCAGGTAGAGGCCGGGGAAAAATTATACAAAGGGAAAAATGTCGTGGGTGGGTCAGGGAAATGATGTTTGGCCATGGCCTGAGCAAATGATATTATGATAGAAGATGAAGAACCAGATGCATATGATTGAAGTGAATTAGTATTAGAATTGCTGACCAATCATTGTTCTTTTGGTACTGAACGAGAGAGATCACCTGAATTCTATTCGTAGATTTAGCGAACGGGTATGCGTCCGCACCCACGCGAAGATCTCCTTGCGGCCACCAGCGAGCTAAACTTCTGATCCACCTTCTTTTTCATTTTCATCAAACGGACCGCATTCTGCAACTTCTTTTTATCGATCGTCGTTTTCATATCCTAATTCGTATGGTGGATCTGTGTCTGCCACTTGTTGTAATTTTTTTCCTCAGGAAAAATGGAATGTCGACGAGCTCATCATCGGAACACGATGACGATATTTCCGATACGACGTTTGGGCTTGCATTTTCATGTAATGCTGATGCCACCCTTTTCGACGTCATAGACGCGCCCTGTGTGGAGCAGTTTTTCACATTTATCCCCAAGAAAATATTATTGTACGGGGGTACCGGACTTAGTTATTCATACACAACAACTTTCCTCGATGTGAACAATGTTGAATGCTAACAAACGTGGATTCCAGCGTGGGATTCGGATATGCGCGAAATGAATGTAAATGTAATAAGAAGTGGGACTTCATCAAGTTCGAGAAATGTGATAGAGGTGCGGCTTTCGTTTTTCTTCACGTTCACAAAACTATGAGGTACTTCTAACTACTAGCCAACATGACGCCAATTTTCTTCCGCTTTTTGGTTTCAGGCCCAGTTGTCGCATGGTCAATCACAGTCGCAATGGTGCTAGCTTCTACTTCAGCTTCCCGCTTACCAATAGCAGCCGCAGCGCCTTCAACCGGCTGCTCGTTTACCTGTTGTGGTGGGGCATGATCATCAGCAAAAAACACTATTGTAGCAGTAAGATAACAATAAGGTGTCTATTACATGCACTAGCTTTGTCATCCACAATGTCCGTGGATGTGGTTGCATTGGACCTGCCAGAGTAGTACGATCTTGGTCTACAAAACCAATTAGCAGATCTTCTTCTTCATTCATCAAGAAGTTCTGCTAATCTATTTCAGGCAACACTACCACGAGCTGAGGATCCCTTGATATTAAAGATAAGCTAACTATTTTACTACCATCACTTCCGGCGTTGCAAGCACCCTGAGCTCTAATGGAAGCTCCTCGCGTTTTCCGTCGGTGATCAAAAGATCTTGCTGCCCCTCCGAATAGCCTTCTTGTTTCATCATGCTACTTAGGTTCTCCACAAACCTCTCCACCGCTAACCGAAAATCGGTAGCCGCGGTCTCGCTTGGAGCGTCCTCGTGGCTCGTTTGCTTCTGCTTGGACACGCCGATGAACATCTGCTTTGAGACTGGCCAGTTACTCAGGATGTTCTTGGAATCATCGCCAAGGTCGTACTTCTCTGGCCAAGGACGGAACTCAAATCCAGGGCAAACCTGCTCCAAATTCCGCACGAAAAGCCTCACAAAATTAGAAGAGGGAGAAAATAATATCGTGCAAAGAAATAACTTTGTTTCTACCAGGGTCGACAATGGACGTAGACGGGCTACCTAGTGGGGTAAATAGTGCCAAAACGTGATAAGATCTCCTTAAATTGAATGGCGTCTCATTCATAAGTTTAGACTCAATGAAGCCCTCCCACCTTGAAAATGCAGCGGCGTTTTTCGCAACCAATTGCACACGAATGTAGTCTTTGTGCATCGCGAAGAATACGTGCTTCGCGTAGACGTCTGTCCACTTTTTTCTACCTGCGAATACCTCGTCCACGTACTGTCTACCACGCTTGAGCTCTGCTATGAGAACTCGCTTCGTCGTCTCGCTCACGTTGTGAGTGCTATTCATTGCCGGAAAAGAAGGCGTGAGGATGGGCATCAAATGGTACTTATCGTGTGGGTTATTGTGCGGGTCCCAGACTCGGAGGCTGACTAGCGGACTGTTGGCTGGCGCATGCACTATGTTTGTCAATAGAACCGGCCGATTCCAACCCCAGTGCCATTGGCTGAAAACCTATTTGTGGTAGGCAAAGAAACGGTCATAGTTCTTGTGGTCGAGTTCGAGGAAAGTCCATGATACAAACATCGAACAAGCATACATCATAGCACGAGAAGAACGTCGCGGTCACCAGCAGTACTAGTGAATCAATGTGAGTTATAATGCTAGTACCATGTTGAATTTGTCTATTAAGTAGCACTTGTTCTTGTTATTATACAAGAACTTTCTAGTACCCGAAAGAAGCGCTGGATGACCATCGGACCATTGAAATTCGGATACAGCTGACATACCCGAGCAATCAGTATCGCCCACGTGATGCCTCCGAAGAACCCTAGCATATTGCTTGCAATGCCTCGCGCCTTGCTCCAAGCCTTCACGAAGCGCAATGCTTCGCGAAAAGCGTCCTTATTTGGTACTAGATCCAAAACAAGTTGATTCACTCGGTTTCCTCCGATACCCCGAACCGACTTCTCGTCTAATCCGCGCAGGAGATCGTTATTCTGAAAGAGAAACAACGATAGGAATGCGGATGCTTGGGAAGAACATCTTTGCCATAAAAAAACTTACAAATACAAGACTCTATCTATCATTTTGTTGTAGCAATGCTCTCAGTGGCTTGAGGTGCAGAAACAAACATTAGATTGTCAAGAAACTAATTTTGATCCTAGTACCTGCAGTGATTCGATTCCCTTCAGAGTCGGCACGTTTAGCTGTGCAAAGCCGAGATCCACCGCAACGCCTTCGATTTTCATCTCGATAATCGGAGTGTTCGCCTCCGGTACAGGATTGATTTCCTGGATAAAGTCCCGATGTTCCTGCAACTTTGGGACTAGATTACCAAAAAAGTCATCCCGAGTGATATGTTTGGGCACGACACAGACACAATCGCAATCACTGTTCGGAGTCAGCACACCTAATTTCGCACTCCCGAACAGGAAAATTTTGGCGCCAGCCTCCCTCGCACTCTCCTCGTCCATCATTCGCTTCAATACACCGACCTGTATGTTGTTGAACATTATGGAGGGGTAGTAGATGCATCTGAATCGTCTTACTTCGTGGATAGGAACTCTCATTTAGGATTTAGATCACGTTCACGTCGAGTTATGAAAATTTGTTGTGTTCTTTGTGTAGTTTGACACTCTAACTTTTGAAGATATCGATATGCAAATCGCAAGCGGGAAGGAAGAACTTGTTCGTTGAACAGTAAACTTCAGTAAGTCTTCTACCTCGTGCGTCCACTCTTGCACTAGTGTGGTGAGTTTTTCCAAGATGCGCTCTCGCCTTGCCAGTCCTTCTGCGCTTTCTGCGGGAAAGTCTCTGTCTAGCGCAGAGAGCAGTGGCTCACGTTGTTTTTCACCCTCAGGAGTCGGGCCATCAAGCGAGATAGGCTCCGATACGGGCTGCGGTGTCACATTGAATGAGCTGGAACTTGATGACGCCGCCGCAGTCCCCGCTGCAGGCGCAGCTTTCGATGAGGCCACCATCGTTTTCGTTTCTTTTCCCGTTCTCGCTTATTTCTCAACGTGCCCACCGCCAACTTGAAAGTGAGCGTAAAATTTTTGTTGCCGCTTTATGCCACGATCTAGCCGTGACGTGGCTTCTGCTCTGCGTCTTACCTGCGGGTAAGATCAAGTGCTGTCGGGCAGAGGTCTGGCTTTTAGCAGACCAAAACGTAGGAGCAAACGACTCGCCTCATCTCTTCAGCAAAAGCAGGCGAAAACTAGTACACAATAGTTAGACGTCAACTAGTACTGCCGCACTTCAACGAATACATGATACCCTTAGACTTAGTTAGTATTGGCTCTAGTACTGTTAAAACTTCTAACTCAACGAAATGAGCAAACCAAATGCCAGCAGAGATTACTTGGAGAGGCTCTTTCCTGGAAAAACGCATATTACCACAAATAACAGATGCTGCTTCTAAAGTGCTGAACGTGAAGGTGAACCAATTGATGATAATGATCTTCGACTATGCCATCTGTGAAGACAAGAAAGATAACTACTTAAGTAGGAGAAAAACATCAACGAAGTGAGAAGTGGCAACAGGGGCACAAATCATGGCGACACAGACGGGAACACCACATCATCCTTCTGAAAGAATTAATTGCCATTTTCAGTAACACAGAAACACCCACACACTAGCAAGGAGACACTCTATTTTCCATATCTCTTATATTCGTAATTCACAGCAGAGTTTCAAGAGAGGCACCGTCCACATCAAGAAGATAAAGAAGATAAACATAAAGCCCGATAACCAGCAGAGCTAAGCTTTCTCATGAAGAATTAGGAGATGCAATTCACAAGACCGCGTCAACAAGCCAGAAACATGATGCCAGATGAAGAAGGAGCTCGAGATCGAGATCGCGTGGTCAGCTTCTAGTTCTGGATCCACTCAAGACCCTGTTGAAGGTCGCCTGAGTCCTCAGAGACGTCAAAATTGTCGACCTTGTCATTGAGATTGTCGTGCATAATTTTATACTTACAACAATTACTGTGGAAGTAGTAGAACAACATCAACATTTTCATCACCATTTTTTCTACCGATTGCGAAGATGCAGATTCATCTTCGCCCTGGCTCTGAGGTAGTTCTCTGTCTCTGTGTCATAGAAAAATCATAGAAGTACCAAGTAGAAGAAATAGAGACTAGTACTACACCGTATCATTACATTATTCGCTGCGCACCAGCACCAGGCCCTTTGACAATAAAGAAACAAGAATTTGATTCGTGTTGTGGGAAATTCGAGATATAGTCTTTCTCCCAGAGTCCGCGAAAATTCTCCGACCTGTCAGCTGGTACAATCGCGTAGACAGACCCTCCAAATCCTGCCCCAAATGCGCTCGCGGCGGTATTAGATCTGGTGAGTCCTCACAAGGAAAACAAGCCGAAAACCCCCAACTAGTACAGTTGGATCCTGACATATCTTATTGGCATACTCATACGCACGCCCACCTGGGTACTAGACCAAAAGAGACCCTAAGTAGATCTCCTCGTTCACGTTATACTTGCATGCGCAACAAAATGTTGATGTGGTGGGGACTGTCATCAGGTAAAAGTGACTGAAAACAAATCAGCCTTAACAATAGCACCAAGTTTCAACGCTGATCGAGGTAAGTAGGCCGTCTCCTCAATGATATTCAGCAGATACTTCTCTGAACCTTCCTGCGACTTTTGAAGACAGCTGGCTAACTTCTCAATCACAGCTTGTGATCGGTCTGGTGCTGTTTTCTCGTTTAGCTCTTTTACCAGTTTCGCGAGTTCTTCGATGACCTCCATTTCGTCAAGAAATTGTTGTACTCTTCCAAACTGTATGAATGCAGTTTTTGTAGTTTCCGCTGTCGTCGCTCCTCCGGGTACTGCGTTCGCGTGCCACTGCACGGCGGTTGATACTTCAGCATAGATCTCTTGGAGAACTTTCTTTGCTTTTTTTGCGCCTTCGTTCGCTAGAAAAGAACCCAGAGAGGCAAATTTTCGTTTATCAACATTGTCCTCATAATAAGCATTGATTCTTTCCAGCGCATCCCGCGCTATAAGAACCGCGTTGTTATAGTGTTCCATTGAGCCTGCACCTTTGTGTGCCTCCACACCCGAGCTTGCTACTACAAAGTGATACGTTTCTACGGGCCATTTGATAGCATCAATCACCTTCGCAGGCATGAAACAGAGCCGGCTCAATCCCCCTGCCAGGCCACCAATATTCAAAATCCCCGCGTGATCTTCAGACCCGCCAAAAGTTCCGACACCGCGACTCCCAGGCAAAGACATCGATGAACACGAGAAGCCGGAGCCATTCTCACAGCATCCCAAGTACGCTGCAAGGTCTTCTGGATTCCATGAACGAACTACGTCCGAAAGAATCTTGTTCTGCTTCTCCTGGCTCGCAAAAATCTCATCCTGCTCCACTATCACAAACGCAGCTACCACGAGTGCAGAGGAGCTGCTCAGACCGGACGCCTTTGGCAGGTCGGAGGCGAAATAGATGCGGCGCGGTGTGAATGTCATACCAAAGTTCATTCGTAAACGGTCCCAGGTAGCACGGAAGTAGGTGCTCCAGCCGGGTGGAGACTGCTCGGGTTTAGGTTTGGAAGCTGTACTAATAATATTTTTTCCATCTTCTTCCTCTGAACAAGCAGTGCTGCTGTCAGCTTCACTGTTTGAAACACAGGCGTAACTCCAACACTCGTTTTTCTGTTCTCCGGCACCTAGGCTAGGAGAGCCATCACGACAATGAATAACCGTCATTTTCCTACTTTTCTGGTTAGACATCTTCATCTTGTTCTCTGCCTCTGGTTTATTCCCGTCGTCATCTCCTGGTGATACCTTGACGACCGCAAAAAGGAAGCCTCGGTTTACAGGAAAGACGATGGATTCGCCGCCACAGTAGTCGGTGTGCTTACCAACCAGTTCGATGCGACCTGGGATCCAGTACCACTCCATACACATCCCCTCAACATCCTGATCTGCCGTAGTCTTCTCCGCTGCAGACGAGCCATAGACCTTTGCCGCCTCTAGTATGCGGCATATCAAGTCCTCTTTGCCCTTGTCGTCCAGCACTGCAGTGCCAAGTACTGCCTGGAGCTTCCTGAGGACAGCTGTTGTCGGCTTGCTCATTGTATTTCTGATGCGTGGACAGCACTTATACAATTATAGCTAGAGGCATCGAAATCCTCGACTTCAGTATCTACGCCAGGGTACTCGCACGGAAAATAAACTACAAAAATGACTCGGCACGCACACGCTAGAAAAAAAAACAGACTTAGCAATACTCTACATGAAGTAGTCCTATTGGTAACTAACGTTCTCTCAGTAGCTCTCGACCTCGAGGTTCCTCGCTGCGTTACCTCCATCATTGGTTCAGTCAGTTCATTGCTGGCACAGAAAAACTGTGGATACTCTCATCGCCAAATAAAGATAAATCTCGTCAACACACGCGTCACGCATTCGTCTCGACCGCTCGCAACAACATAAATGGAAGAGGAAAAAGCAAAATGTGATATTTCATGGGACGAGAAAGGGGCTAGGGTTTGGAGGTCCACGCCTTTGCCTTTGGGCGACAAGAAACTGGGTGATGCATTTGCCATTGCCATATTTTCATCTGGGATGTTTCTATATAAAATAAAGACATCAACGGACATTAGTATTGACGTCGAATGCTGATACTTCAAAATCAAACTCAAAGGGTATCGTAATATAAAAAGGATGTGCTGGTTGTAGATTGGTGCGGGCTGACACCGTCTTCTAACATCTTGTATACGTACTGGTGATGAAAGGGGCAAGGAGCGTGATGAGGGAGCGCAATATAGTGAAATGTCGTTAGTTTTGTGCTACAAGTAGTCTGCGCTCCTCAGGAAGATAACAGGGTGGAGCTGCATTATCATGATCTAGAAGTTCACTCTATCAACCTAAGCCTGATCGCCTTTGATCTTTAGTTCTGCTCTTCATCTCCACGTCCACCTGTTACACAAAAAGATCAATCCAGTATTCGGTTTTCAAGGTCAGCCTCCTTCTCATCGGCGGCCCCGATGTTCCAGCTTAAGTTTCTTGTTGAGGTCCTTGTAGAAATTCATGACCCTTTCGGCGTCTTTATCCAGAACTTGGCCATGTCCCGCGATTGACCCTCTGGCGGCAGCTTTATGGGACCAGGGTCGGACTTGACCGTACACGAATTTGGAATATGTCACGTTGCTGTTAGGCGCGAGCATTGTCGAAGGTGGCGGAGGCGCAGCAGCTGCCGACGAAGACGAGGAAAAAAATGAAGCAGAACAAAGTCCAAAAATAGACCTAATAGCTATTTTTTTAGGTATATTTTGTTGTTGATAACTTTTCTGGTCATGTAAGTCTAGCACGAAAGTCTATTTGATTATCTAGTTCGTTCACCTCCACTCTATTCATGTGTGATATACGACTTCTCACATGACACCAGATCAAAAGGTATTTTAGACATAAAGATGCAGCTCCTCCGGTTTTTGTGCTTGACGACGAAGTAGATGCGCCTTTCTTTTTTTCGTCGTCTCCGTCCTTGCTGAAAAGGTTGTGGTTGGGGTTTGACGTGACTCTGCGATCCAAGGTGGCTGCCTTCGCCGCAAAGTTGAGACCACCGCACTCGTGACATTCATTCCACTTCCAGAGATTTTTGTACCGACAAGTAGGATTTGTGCAAATCCAGTGCTGCGGTTCGTCGCCTTCTGTCCCAGCCTGTTGTTGGGCCTCACCAGAAAGCAGGCTCTGTAACTGCTCGGCTTCCTTCAGCTTGCCCTGCTTTCGGAGTAACTCCTCAGCTTTCTGCTTGGCAAGTTCGTCAGCGCGAGCTCGCGCGTTTGCCATGACCTCACTGTCGTCTTCGCGGGCAACCAAAGCCATCTGGACTCAGAAATTAGAAGATGATCATGATGTAAGTCCCTGACAATCGACGTCAACCTCAACTATCACTATCTCATTCTCTATGGCTATCAGAATTGTGCCATAACTTTCGTGTCGAATCCGCGTTCGAGCATGCGCAATTTTTCTTCGGCGCCCTGCTGGTGTTCCATCTCAATCAGCAGTTTTCGTCTCTTGCGATCACGCTTCTCTTCCTCCTTTCGCTGTTGCTTCAAAACTTACTATGACTGGGGGTCAAGGAAGGGTACTATCTTAATTATCCAAGACCTCAAATCAAGAACAACTTAGTGTTCATCTTAAAACTCAATACCATTATCAAGTTTATAATGGGGATATAAAATCCCATTTTTGACTAGAAGTAAAAAGGTAGAAAAGAATGGCACAATACACGGATTCCTGTTGCAGATGACGCGTAGAGGAGTCGCATAGGTAAGCTTACGACGATAGTGCGACTAGTTCCAGTTCTACTGCTAAGCCTACGCATCAAAATCAAGCTGAATTTCTGGGGGACAGGTTTCCGGTCCTAGTTTCTCTTCAGCTTTTCGGATTTTCTTATCAGTCTTACGTGCAGCTTTCGCTTCTTTCGCCCTCTTCTTGATGTCTTCGATCTTGCTGCTTTTCTTGTGCTTCTTACTCTTCTTATCGTCCTTGTTTTTCTTGCCTTTTTTATCATCTTCACAGATTAGAATGCCTGCGAAAAAAGCAACCATGATCAGGCTATGGAGTTACGTCTGCTCAACATTACAAGTTCCACCTATTTATACGCGCAATCAAATATTACTACATTCAAAAATCAAAATCAAAATGTGTTTCATAACTTTCGTCGGGACTTCGTTTTGCGTTTCTTACTTTCTGAAGTGGATGAATCCGAATCCGAATCAGAGGAATCAGAGTCCGACGAAGAGTCCTTCTTCTTTCTCTTCATGGTTACCTCGTGCTCGCTGTCGGATGACATGGTAGTGGTGGTAGTGGTGGGGGGAGTTCTTGATGTCGTTGAAGAAAAGAAGGATACTAGAAAATACAGTGATGTGAGTAACAAAATATTATCTTAATACTTGATGCCCTGGATAAAATCAAATCTTCAGCATCTATTAGGTCAGACTTAGACTTTCTCTCACTCTCTTGGTCTCATTCAAAGTCGTACAATAATATCAGAGGCAGACCTGCTAGTGTTCGTGGGGGAAGATGCCTCGGTAGTGTCTACTCTTTTGGGCAAAGGGAAAAAGATCAGTCTTGGTTGTTTATAATTTGACGAAATGGCTGCCGTCGAAAGTAGGGAAAAACATGCTGATCAGAATCATAATCCAGACACGGTTCGTTGAATAATGTCAAGACGAGTCTTCTATTTCTTAGCACAGCACTGATACATCTACATCGTGTGCCGCAGAACCTCAGACTTATTTCCACATAACATCAAGTAAATGAATTGTGTATTCTCAGACTCGGAGTCCTATGACCTAAATAAACTTTAACAAACTGCCATCCACCTTGAAAGCAAACTTGCAGCTACCTTTCACTACGTTGACGATCAGGTCTTTGTTTTTCAGATAAGATCATCGATCCGTGCTAGATCAGAAGATCACATCTTTTGGCTTGTTATGATGATCCAGGGATGCAACGGTAAGCTCTCTCTCTGTCTTCTCGGAATGGTTGCAAAAAGAACGAATTTAGCTTTTGATGGAGGAGAGGACGCGGAGAACTTGGTAGTGTTGTAAAGCAAAGACACCTGCTGCCCCTCTCAGTCACGTTACAACGTCGTGATCGTCCTCGATGTCGATATAAAGTTGCAGACATTTATGATGAACGTTAAGGCGCAGTCAGATGACGGAGAGCTGACCGCGGAAGTGGACAGGGAAACCACACTGTCAGACTGTCACCGTGACACCGCTCACCAAGTATGGGCATCGTGATAGATGCATCTCCTTAAATTTGTACTATACATTTGGTGTATAATGTAATGGGAAAAAATAACAACACGATGTGTCCTGGGAAAAAAGAAGTGCTTAAGAGGTTTGTAATCATGTATCCGTGTAGATGAAGAATGTCGTGGAAAATTCGGAAAAAACAAATGAGTGCTTCAAATGAATATAGACATGCAAAGGGGTCATGACAGAAGAATGTGTTAATCATCACCAGGTCAACCACGTGTCCAGCAATCGCCACGCTGGGGAGTGAGTGCCGTGATCTAGTGCCGAGTCTATGATAAAAGTGAATGCGTCCTGTCCATATCATCATTCTCAATAATTATCATGGAGCAGAATGCGGCGCATTCATTCGTCTAGAAAAACAGGTAGAAATTCAGCGGCGGTACGAGGTTTGTCTTCATGGCTCCCTCTCGCTACAAGCGAAGAATCGGTCTCCTTTCTCGACATTGCTGCACTTATCATCATTCCATTTTCCATTTTTCAAGATGACCGCACAATCCTCCCTTTTGCCCCAATCATTGGGCTCACCCGCGTTCCAAGGAGGTGTGTACTTCTTTTGCTTAAGGAGCACGTTCTGATCTGCTGTCATCCACGCACCTTCGTTGCTTCTGTCATGTGGTCCGACGAAAAAGTCAGCCTTTGCGCCCATCATCATGCGCAGAAATCGTGCCTGTGCGTCACTCTCTACAATCGCCAATGTTGCCCCAGTGGGACATTGCTTGTGGATTATGAACTAGGAAAAGGGTCGTGTCCAATTAAGTAAGAGGCGGTAATGTAGCAGCTCCTGAAGTGCTGTCAAAATGTGAGGGAAATCTGTGCAGTAAAGCTAATACTAATTGGTAATGGCATATCGCTTCAATTTCAAAAAAGCTGTCTAATTCTACATGAGGGCATCGCATATAATGCAGCCATAGTCGGTCCTCTCTTTTCGCTATCACCAGAGTCTGGTGTTCCGTAGTGGTAAGCGACCCCGTTCACACATTTCCAGCCATTGCGTCCGCACTCGGAGGCACCTGCATATTTGTAGACCGAGAGGGCAGATCCTCCTCCACACATCCATTCATCTGATGTCCCTGTAGCCGCAGCGTCTGCCGACTCACACGGGCTCTCCAGGCATTGTTCGTCGCCTAATTGTTCAAACTTGGACACTAGAGCAGCATTGGCACTGCAAACGCATTTGTTGCCCTCTAGAAACGCGAAGAAGATTGCGTCCTTGCCACCACAGCGATTGTAGCACTTCTCAAATGTGAACTTGTCGTCCGCGTAGATGGTGACGCCGTCGAGTCCTCGTAGCTCGTCGACGTCCGGCGTGCCAAAGCAACCTGCGAAAGCGACATCAGGACTGTGCTTGTACACGGAGTTGCGCCATCCAGCACCACAGGTCAGGGTGTCATCATGCTTGCACGGAACACAGTCATGCTCGTTCTTCTTGGCAAAATCCACGGCATTGCCGCACCAGCACTCGCCACCCGCTTGAATGGAGAAGTATTCGTAGTTATGACACGCGATATGACAGCTCTCTGGAGTGGCCTTAAGCCAGTTTTTGCGTTCCACGCTACCCGTCCACGGTCCCAACCTCGCAGGCAGATCCCGATCGCCATTGTCCTCATAGCATTTGTTTAGAGGGAGAGCTCTAGTGTTAGTCTTAGTGGGTCTTCATCATTAAAAATATAATCGGATCTTCAAGCTTTGGCTTGTTAATGATGAAACGGGCTATGACACTTAGTTCTTATGATTTTCGAAAGCGGCCATAAACCTTGGTACTCCGGTTCGAAGTCGGAACACAGCTTCGTCTCTGCGTTAAGCTTCCATCCATAGTCGCAAGCTGTACACATCCTTGCGCCATGCTCTGTACACATTGCGCCATTTGCGGCCTCCCCATGCGCTGGGCAGGTACACTCGTTAGCCTCGCACTTTCCCGAACTTTCCTCTTGTTATGAAAGAAAAAGGAAACGGATGGAAAAAAAGAACAAGTACGACAAGAACATAGTTCTAGTTGTAATGTTGCTAAAAAAAGCTAATGTCATTAGCCTAATGATAGAGATAGTGATACTCTTAAAATTCATAACATAATGGCGAAAACAAGGAACACACATCATGTTGTAGAGGAGAATAGGGTGTTGATCGAGAAGGAACAGGAAGAATTAAGGAAGGATTAATCAAATTGACAATGCCTCTGTCATATAGACGACCATGAAGATGACTGCCAGTGCGACTGAATGACATAATGGCATGAGTCTCATCACGTAGCCAGTCCTA
Organism: Amoebophrya sp. A25; assembly: GCA_905178165.1. Classification (NCBI taxonomy): domain Eukaryota; class Dinophyceae; order Syndiniales; family Amoebophryaceae; genus Amoebophrya; species Amoebophrya sp. A25. Next base: position 918,104 of record CAJINU010000006.1, on the reverse strand, counting down.
CATCTACTGAAACTAACTAAAACTACAAAAACATTCGGGACATACCAAATGGCAAATGCCTAGAAGTTGTGGCCTCATAATTGCTCAACAACTACAACGTCAACAAGATCATAAAAAATGATATCCGTCACTGCACCCGTCAGGTTGACACTTTAGTTTGCCATCCTCAGGGCAAGCTTCTCCTCGAAATGGTGTCCCATGGGGACAGTTGCATTCGTTCGGAACGCATGCATCGCGATCCAAATGAAACCCTGTATTGCACGACTCGCAGATCTCTTCGTCATGGCGCGGACAATCCGGGCCAGTTGCTGCGACGCCGTTCTCGCAGGCGCAGCCTTTTGCTACACACTTCTTCGCATTCCCTTCGCCTGCAATTAGAGCCACCCTTGTTGAAGTTGTAGTGCGGACTCTAGTATCCTTCTCCTGGGCATTATCCTTGATGTAATAGGAAAAGAGTGAAGGATGTCTATGCCTGATAATATGGGTGCACGTGCAGCAGTGCTTGTGCTAGCTTAGTACGATAGATTCGTTGTAGTTCAAGAAGTTCATGATGCTGAGAAGCCCTAATTTAAGTTCGAATCCGGGTGCGCACTTGGAGCACTCTTCTGCGCCATTCTCAGCACACTCTTCGCCTAGAGTGCCTATACCATTTTCACACGTGCACTCTTTCGTTTCGCATACCTTTTCATCATTCAGATACATTCCTTCGTCGCAAGTTGTGCACACTTGTACACCGAAGCCAGGGCAGTCCTTCCCTTTGGCGCCAACGCCGCTCATACACCAGCATTCATTCTCGACGCAAAAGCCTGGCGGACCCATGCCGAACATAAAATCGGTGCCCTCGTCGCACGACGCGCACAATGTATTAGAGAAGTGCAAGTGCAGCAACATCAGCACCGCGCGTCACCAGGAGAAGCAGTAGCAGTAGCACCGGCACCGGCACCGCCATAAGAGATTATATCTACTAAGGGCAGCGCTTAGTTAGAGTTAGTAATACCTGGTACACCTTGAAAGGTCTATGCCTACGACAAGATCAAGAAGAAATGAAATTTCAAACTCAACGATCAACGTCAAAAGTCGTAATTTCCGTGGCATTTTCGTAGCAATTGGTGCCACGCGCACCAACTCCAAATTCACAGGTGCAAACCTTTTGTTCGCATTTGCGAGTTCGGCTGTTCAGGATGAAACCAGCTTCCACGTCACAGGATTCGAAGAATTAGAAGAGGTACCGGTTGTAGATGTGCTTATCACCTTGCTTTGCCGAGAATCCGAACAGCGAATGAACCGCGGTTGGAAAAATAACTTTTTAGTCAACATTGAACCTACCAGGTTTGAGTGTAGGAACTTGGTGGATGAATGGAACTACTTACCATTTTCATAACAGACTTCCTCCCCGTCTTTTGTGCAATCTGGACCTACTGTTCCCACACCGTTTGCGCAAACGCATTCCTTGAGCAAACACTGTTTTTTTGCCTCGTCCAGGAAATACCCTGCCGTGTCATTGCAGCTGACACACACCTCCTCCTGTTAGACCTTGCAAAGATCCATCTTGGTCAGCATCCTGAGTTCCGTTCTTTCTTGAAAACGTGGCGAAGGTGTTGGAAAAGATGGATTCTCTCAAGCCTTAATCCCGCTTTTCGAACGCTTCTTTTGGGCATTTCGTTCCTTCCGCTGGTTTCCCGTTCTGACACTCGCAGACTCGGAATGCGCACTTCCCGGCACCCAAGTCGAATCCGGGATCGCACTGGGCGCAGAGGGGTGATTCGTGTTCTGGGCAAGCCGTGTTGACGGCGCCCGTGCCGTTTTCACACGTGCACGTGTTCTCCACGCATTTCGAGGTGCGGTCATCTCCGTCGTCGATGGTTGCTTTGGTAAAACCAGGCGCGCATTTGCTACACTTCTTCATACCATGCTCCGGACAATCGGCGCCCATGGCGGCTTCCCCGCCGCCTTTGCACTTGCACTCGTTGATCAGACACTTGAAGTCGTCGAGGTGAAACCCCTCCACTTTGCACTTCATGCACTTCTCATCGCCAGCAGTCGGACAGTCGGTGCCCGTGGCAGCCTCTCCAAGTTCGCAAATGCATTTCCTCAATAGACACTCTCCAGCTTCGTTCAAATCGTAACCAGGCTCGCACTTTGTGCACATTAAAGAACCTGTGCAGCATTGATCTTTCATCTCGAAGAACCAGAACCAGTTTTGTAGTCGGCATGCAAGAACAAAAACCAGCCATAGAACCAGAGTCGATGTCCTCAAAGACACAATGACAACTCGACGAAGAGGCAATGGCCCACTCAAGCGAGTTGTTCACGAGTTTGTTGAATAGAAGCACAAGTAAATCTTCAGTCTTAGTACCTGTCTCTGGGCAATCCACTCCCACCGCAGCGGTTCCGTTTCCGCACGTGCAGACTCTTTCTCGACACGTAGAATTCGTCTTAGGATTCAGCTCGAACCCGCCCTCCACGTTACACGAAGCGCAGTGTTCGGTATCGTGTTTTGCACAGGTGGCGCCCATGGACGGCTCACCGTTCTTGCAGGTGCACTCATTCACCTCGCAGATGTCTATTTTCTTGGTCATGTGGTAGCCTTCGTCTTCGTAACAGGAAGAACAATATTCGCCCTCCTCGTCACGGCTGAGATTAGCGGATAGCGAGGGCTAGACCTCGGACTAAGTCCTCGTCGTCGTCGGTGCCTGCAATTTCTTAACTATATATTATGTACGCGAACCAGAGGATGAAGAAAAGATGCAAAGAACATCGAATTCGAACACCAACACTACTACGTACAACTAATACTTACTCTTCTTTTTCGAGAGCAAGATTTTATTCAAGTGGTAGTAGAAGTGTCATAACCTTGGGGCACTTCTTGCCAATCGGAGCTTCTCCATGGGCACAGCGGCACTCACGCGGAATACACTCGTCTCCGTCGAGTTTGAACCCCTCGTCTTCATCACAAGAGACGCACACGGCTGACCCATGCATTGGACACTCTGCTCCGCTTGCACCTTTACCGTTTTTGCACTCGCACTGTCGAAAAGTTAGAGTTGTAGTTATGCGTCATATTTCAAACACAAAGGTGTCGTTGATTCTGTTATTTATCAGATAATATCTTTATCTCGTAAGCCCTTACACCGACCTCCAGATCCAATATTGATTGATATCGAGTAGAGGTATCTACTTTCTCGTCGGTCCTCTTGGAAAAAATAGAAGAAGCCCAAGGACATAACTGCATGCACCTTGTCCCGTTGACTTCATTTACGATGTCTTTCTCTTTGTCTGCTAGGACGAAGCCCTGTTCGTCAAAGCAGGATGCGCATTTCGTTTCTTCACCGTGCTTCGCGCAGTCGACACCCGTGGCCGGTTCACCTCCTGGACAAAGGCACACATTGAGCTCGCATGCGTTCGTGGTTTCGTTCAGGTGGAAACCCTCATACTCGAAGCACTTGGCGCAGTGGTTCGCGCCATGCTTGGGACAGTAGGTGATGAAGGAGGAGAAAGGGAAGGGACCGAGGTCGGAAGATGCCGAGTCGTGTACCACGTGTTGTAAAGTGTAAACGTGTTTAAGGATATTAGTGGACCCTATGCACGTGTACAACAAGTAGATGGGTTCACGGATTGGCTGCCCGGGTAAGTACGTGACGACTGTTGATAAAAAATTGATCCTCCAACCACATTGCAATTGCATGATTCATAACAACGGCCTCACTCGCTTCTCCGTGAGAGCAAACGCATTCTACAGGTTCGCAGGTCTCGCCGTTGAGCTCATAACCGCGATCGCAATCTAGGCACATATCTGCCCCGTCCTCTGGACATTCTGGGCCTGTTGGGGCGTTCCCGTGAGGGCATTTGCATCGGTTGTTCAGCGGGTCTTCGTCTGGACATCTGAAATTTGGGTCAACATTTCAAAAGATATCATATGAATATGATCGTTCTCGTTGTGTTTGTGATACTCGTAAAAATGGAAAGAAAAACCTCACCACAAGTATCACTATTAGTTTTAGTGCTCATCATCATGTCCATCTTGATTGATGACAGATGAAGATTGAACTTGTGATTGCTGCGTTCTCTAGAAAAACAATTGCCATCGATTCGCCAACGCCAAGAAGACTATTCTTGTCTTTTAACGCTAACCGCGATTGAACCGACTATATTAAAGTAAAAGTATATTAAGCAGCATCACAAATGCTGATCACCTGTGCCACCAGTAAACGGTCGCATATCCATCGTCGCCACCGCAGCTGTCGCCTGAAATTAGACGTTCCGGAGCAAATGCAACTGCAAGGTATATTTTGAAGTCTAATTATTTATATTATGAATTTGAATCTGACAAAGACAAAAGTTTCCGAATGATCCCATTTCTGTGGAGAAAGAGAGACGCAAGAGAATCTCGTCCCACAGCGAGATTGACATTAACACATCGAGAGTCTTAAATTCGGGCACTTTGATTCGCAGTTCTCGTCCCAGCCGATCTCAGTCCATTCTAGGTCGTGAGCACACTCGCATCGCGATCCCCCGTCGTAAAGAATCGCGTATGAAGGCAAATTTTGTGCAAGTTCGCATTCTTGAGCGCATTACAAGTTAGAGGCTGGCATGCGGAAATAGCACACGTGATGAAGATGGTCTGGTCATCATGCATTGTTTTTGCTGCAGTTACTACACATGATATGATGTGGTTCTATGCCCATGTTCATGCAGGGGATATGACAATCGCAGAGACAAAATCTACGCATAAGCTCCGGGTTCATTCGATTGTCCGAGGTCGCCACTTTGCTCTCAAAGACCACATCGGTTTCGTTAGTCAGCTTAAAGCAACCCTTCTTGTTCACCGACGGATCCTGTTCTGCTTCCTGCCGACTGAATGAGACAGGTTTTGTTCCATCTGCCAGCGCTCGCTTTGTATTCCTAGTTGCGGCCACGGTGCTCCGAAAAAAACGAGTCAATATAGAAGCAGAAGACGCGGTGTCAGGCCCAGATCCCCGATGTGCTAGTCCTGAGCCGAGGAGTGGCAGTCCAGCTGAAGAGAAAGCAGAAACTTCCAAAAACGACGATGCAGGTATGAGGTCCTCGACGTCCCTTGTTCCACTTTTCTTTCTACTTGCTCTTTTGCTTATTTCTTCATCTCGCCCCCCATTTTCGAGCCTGCTTGATGTGCTAGACGAGGGAGATCTCGTCATTATTTCCGATCCATCACACACGGCCGTCTCGGAGGCTGCTGAGGCGCGTCCCGCGACGCCTCCATAGTTAACGTTGCTACCTGACAGTTTACCTTTCCTGGAAGTCGTCTCGCGAAACACGCGAATAGCATCCGCAGGCTGTTGGAAGCCCAAGGAGGCCACGCCGACAACTGTTGCAACATGCCGCATCTTTTTTCTTTTCTTCTGACGTTGTAATGTCAGAATCTTGTTGCTCCTGCATCTCCTGATAAGACGAGAGCCTTCATGGTTGTCATTTTAAGCCAATTGGCCGTCTACTGGTGCTGGCACGGCAATAACTTGTTTTCAGTCGTGCACAACAAGATGAGCATACGTAAATACATAGAGGTGCCAGCAGCGGCATATTGCGTGACTGACGAAACTAAGGAGCTACCTCCGATTCTGTTTTAAACTCTTCCTTCACCTCGAGGTTCAGGTTCACTCGCTTTTTCGCTAAAACTAGGGCTCTCCAGAGACCGATGAAAAACGCGGCATCTCTTCTCAACTTTTCACTCACACAAGTAGTACAAAAGCTGACCCCAGCCGCCTGGAACCGAGCGTACATCTGGTAGTCCTTGTCTCTATCAAGTAGTTTTCTTATCGTCATCGTTCCCATACTCATTCTGAATGAGTGCATAAAACCGACTTTCGTCGCCCACACAAAAACTTGCCGCCTCAAAGTTCCTCGTGGTGTCTGATTTGTCTGGCCCCAGTCCAAGTCCATACGTAGGCTGAGCCGGCTCGTGATTGCTTTCTGAATGGGAAGCTAAATCTCGTTACAGGCCTGGTACTTGTGTCATATCCCTAAGCGCAGTTTCTCTTTTTCATCATATTTCTGCGTCTTTCCAACAACACCATACGTGAATTATAACAATGTGAAGTATAAAGGGCCAACTTAGTAGATATTTTTTCAAAGTCAACACTGTACTAACACTGAGTACTGTTTATTTTACTTGCAGGCTCTGGATCTGAACCAAAGAACCCGGTTTCGACGTTTCACTTGTGATGTGATGTTCGCTACAGCGATTTCAAGATAATCCTGTTACGCTTGCCGTCGCTTGATATCTTATGCGGACGCTCTCTTCTGTTTGCTCCGCGTGGTCGCGAAACCAACCAAATTTCTGTCCTATAAACGGGCAATGTTGTATCAGCTTTGGTGCTGTCCCACGTTGTCTCTCCAGGCGTTCCACCCAGTGACTGACTGGCTTGGCAAAGTCTTCGCTCAGGAGGGGGGATTGGTACGCTTCCGCCAACAACCACAAAAGATCACTCTGAGTCATGATTTTTCGCTGCAATCCACTAGTCCCACCTTTGAGGCGCTTCACGGAACTCTTGAAGGACGCACGCAGCCCACCCAAGCGATTTCCCCCTGAAGGTGTGGGTGGGGATGCGCTGCCAGCACTAGCACCAAACGCTGCTGCAGCTGGAGTTGCAGCAGGAGCAGCTACGGCCGCTGTTCCGCCGCCGAGGGCACCCGCAATACTAGGCATTTTGTTGCCCACAGCTGCTCCAAACGGCGAAGGACTACTAGGAGTGGTTGCAGCTCCCGGAACTGCAGTTTTACTTGCACCCAGCTTGCCCAGTAGGCCTTCGGCGCCTGGGGTTGGTGATGTGGCAGGCCGATTTGCGCCCGCCGCTTCAGCAGTTGTCGCTGAGGCTACACCAGCTGCAGGAGGAGCAGCAGCACCTGAAGAGGCTGGGCCAGCTGGGGGTGGAGCTGACTGTTTTATTTTTCCGAGTAAGCCGCCACCTGATCCTGGCGCGCCGCCTCCAACGCTGCCTAGGCCCTTCTTCAAACCTCCTCCACCAAAAAGTCCGCCGCCCTTTTTTCCACCAGTAAGCGCACCTAAAGCGAAGGCACCACGACCTCCTGCCGCGTGCAAAAGTTCATACTCCGGCGTAGTTTCCGGCTTGTTGTCACCAATTTTTGTGCGCAAACGGAGTTCTTCTATGCGCGCGAAGAGATACTCCTCGCCATATGTGCCTACAATCTGCAATCTTTCGAGGAAAATCTCCCGTATAAAAGCGACGTCGTACCCTTTGTAGTCATGTGCTCTGCTATCCGCAGCAAGTGTGTTGGTTTCGTCCTCGCGGTCCTCCTCAAATTTCATGTCCATAATGTACTCCACGGCCTCGATCAGCACGTCTGGCAGCCTGTTTTGAGTGTCCAGGTACCGTTTCAGGGAGTCCAGCCCGATCTCCGCATCCCTTTTTTGCAGTCGACGACGCACCTCCCGCACTTTCTTCCTCTGCAAAGCTGTGGGGGCAAGACCAATGTCGTTGGGCGTATCTGCACTGTTCTTGAGCATTTCCTCATCTTCGGCCTCTTTAATTTCCTTCAAACTACAGAGGCTTCGATCTGGGATTTCATCGGCAACTTTCGGTAGTACTTCCTCTAGCCACGCGCGTCGCAGAACTTCCAGGAACACCAGCGTGAATTCGAATGTTGCCTCCGTTTCAGCGATGCGTACACGTCGTGTCTTGGCTAGTACAACTTCTAGTACTCGCAGAAACAGGCTTTGCGTCAACATCATCGACGCAGCATCCGGTGTGGATCCAGATGTTGAGGCTGCCAAAACGGTAATATCACGAACGTCTCCGCTGATACGGCCGAGGGCGTCTTGGAGCCTGTTCACAACGTCCGGATAGCGCATAAAGAGATACCGCACAGCGATGCGCTGCAAGAATTCCAACGGCACCCATCCGAACCCGGTCCAGTGCGACACAGCCAAGCTCTGCTGCAGTGGAAACGACGGACTAAGCTGTGCTTCGGTGCTTGTTCCGCTATTGCTACGGTCTTGGTTGAGTTGCACGCTACCGGAACGTGGGCCGGATACCCGATCTCCGGTATTCTCGCGTTCCCGTTCTCTTCGCCTGCTCGCACTCTTCTCTCTGGCAGGGGAACGGCCACGGAATCGTGTTTTAGCGTCGACGGGTGGCAGCGCTTTTGCTTTGCGCGAGACGCGACTACTGCGCCTCGCCGACTGTTCGTCAGATACTGCGGGGCGCGGAGACGTGTGAGCCAATATTGCTAACCCTAATCTTCCGTCGGGAAGGACCGCAGGTATTTTCGGGGATGCTGCGCGGGCTACTGCAGAAGGGCCTATTTTTGCACCGGCGCCCATCGTCCGCCAAAGCCAATAACCAATGTACTGATCAGCTAAAAAATTCAAATCCGCTGTGCAATAGAGGGACGCAAACTTCTTCCAAATCCAGTTGTAGTGCATGGTCACCGCTACTTGCCCGGAACCCATCATGACCAGCTTCCATCGAGCCAGGCCGCGCCATTTCGCAAGGCTCGGACCCTCTACGAAGACGCGTCGGCGCCGTCGAAAATTTATCAACAAATCCAGACCATGACCTGGTCCTGGCAGGTTGTCTTTTGCTGCTAGTGGAGACGGAGCACCGTTTTTGCAGCCTCCCTTTAGAAGCGCCAGGCCAGCAGGCTGAGGCGGGGAGGGTGCAAAGGGATTGTGACTCTTTTTAGGCAGCCCAAAGGCCCCTCCGAGTGCGGGTCCTACGCTGACTGCTGGGGATACACTGCTCTTAGGCGGCTCAGGTTCAATCGGGACGTACGTGTTCACACTTCGCAGCCACCACTGTTCTAGCGGCTTTAGTTCTACCCCATCCGCTGTTTTTGAAACGTCGGCAAATTTCTTCCTTCTTTTCTCCTCCTCGTCCTCCTCGGGAGATGGCGGAGCGGCTACTGCAGCGCCAAATGCGCTCGCGAACGCGCCGAACCCACTAGCAGCTGGGGTAGGCCGTGCTGCACCAAACAATGAAGCCGCCTTTGAAGGTGCAGATGCCGCTGGTTCTCGCACTCCGTCCTCTACTCTTTTGTCCGCATCGTCTTCGTAGTCCTTCTTTGCCACAATTTGGTTACCGTTTTCATCGACTTCCGGTGGCTCGTCCGCGATAAACGGGTCTTTGTCTGGTTGCCACTCTAGAAATGCTTTCAACATCTCCTGCGGAAACGCGCTACGCAAAGTTGTCGTCGTTCGCTCAGGGTAAAAGACAGTACCGTCTTCGTCTTCTTCACTTGAACTGCCAGAGTCTTCGTCTAAGAGCAACAGTGTAGGCGATCGATTTGCGCTCATAATCGTCGATAAGGGAGGCGATTTCTCGCTTTGCTCGCCTTCTGCTCCGCCTTTCCCTTTGTTTCTGGCTTCCTCCGCCGGACTCATAGATCTCGACCTGGATCGCGACAGTGTCCGTACTCGCGGTGGAGTCAGTGCGCGCCACCCAGTCTCCATCCCAGCCCACGACCAGGAAGTCGCCTTTACGACCGGCGCTGCTCTACTTTTCCTCCGTGCTGACGGTTGGGTACTGTCGGATAACTGTTGACTTTCACCTCCATTAGAAGTTGCCGATGTGGACGAGGACGGCCGCGTCGTCGTCACCGCACTACTCGGTGGACTAGTCGTTGTGACGTAATATCCTTCTCGCCCCGTTGTGTAGCCACCTGTTTGTCGCTTTTTTAGCATTTTAGGTGCGGCCGCAGTGCTGTACATACGCAGAATTGTTCGCCCCCACGCATCGTTCTGTTTCACGTCCCTAGAATTTGCTTTCTCTTCTGCCAGACGTTCGCGCGCAGCCGCAAGCTTGCGGTTCCGTTCGGCTTCCAGGCTCTGTGCCCGCCTCGTTGCCAGCATCGAGGCACGCAGTCGCTGACTGAACCTCGAAACTAAGACCTCCGTTCCTGGATCCAGAGCTAGAGGATTCATTTGGCCATCTTCTCCACCTTCTGGCGAGGCTCCGGGATCAACACCACCTCCGAGCAGGCTCCCAAGGAGAGAACTTTGGCTCTTTAAGCCAGCTCCTGACGCACTCGCACCACCAGCACCTCCACCAAGAAGCCCGACGACACTCGTTAAGGAGGACGAACCACCTGGAATACAACCTCCAGCACGACCTCCACCAACACCCGACGGCGTTGCCCCCATAGTACTTGTACTGTCTACTGCAGAAAATGAAGAAACTGCACCTGTTATGCCTCCTCCCAAAGCAGGCATCGAAGAAGAACTTCCCAACGCGGAAGGGTGTCTTGCTGCGGAAAAGGGCGACAAGGTAGAGGTGGGAGACATGCTCGAAGATGAGGTATCTTTCTTGCCTCGGCGCCGCGCCTCCGAGGCATCCTTGCGTGCCATTCTGTTGACCGAATCTTCCAGATCCTTTGCTTTCATCCGTTTCTCACGATCTCTTTTTGTCACGAGACTTCGCTTCAACTTTTCGATCGCGAAGTCTCCAATTTCAGCAGCGCTTGCAAGCGGCATACCAACGGACACCTCGAGAAGACGATCCATCTGCTTGTTTACGAAGGTCTCCACCTGCAATTCCGGTCGTGACATGTTGTTGGAAGACGTCCTGGTATTCTCCAACTCTGGCATCAGCTGAGCAGAGCTCGGCATTGAACTATTCGAGGACCCTGAAAACATTTTTCTCCTATGTATTAAAAATCAACTAGCTGTACTCGTTCAAAGAAATAACATTAAGATCACAACTAATTCTACTTGCGAACATGAAATAAATGATGGCTGCTGTCAACGACAAGGGCCGTTAACTCAGCATAATGGTCATCTAATACATAAAAGCCAATGAATGGGCAAGAAACATGGGGGGACATTTGAATGCGAATCAACTACTTGTTGTGAGGAAATATTGAGCAAGAGAAGAGAATCGGGGGAAAAATGAGAATCCTTATATGCCTCCAACACCAACGAAATCAAACATAATGAATACTAATAAAACTAATAGCGTAACAAAAGATATATGCACATGCAGCCTGCTTTGTAATCGCAATCAAATACAAATCTCGACTTGGTTCACCAGAGTGAAATGGCATAACTTCTTTGCGAGTTCCAGAACTCACTCAATCATGAAAAGTGTGATGATGAGTATGACATGAGACAGAGCACGCACATCTTGAAAAGAGAAGACTCGCTCGAATGACAGATAGCGCGACAGACACAGACGGAGACGGCCCTCGTTGCATAATACTCCGAAGTCAGCTTCCTCAAATTTTGCATGATGTGGTCGTGGTGGTTCTTGAAACAGATTCTTGCAACTCTGGCTTAACAGATCACTGATTTAGATTTGATTGGGAGATTTCCGAAAAGCTCCTTTTTTTGTAGCCAGGGGCTACTGAAAGAGCGGCCTCAGCTTTATCCAGTTCGTAAACCGGCGGCAGGCCGCGAAGCTCAGTGCTCCTCTATCATTCTATTCTCTACGAACCCGCCGACTTCAAAATGATCAAGAAGCTAGGAGGTTGAGGGAATGACTACACCACAACTCCCAGCGATTTGCCAATCGCCTCACTCATAACGCAGACACACAGGCCGGGACGAGCAGGGTGCCACCTAGACGCATTTCTTCAACCCACATCGACGCGCTCAACAATTGGATAGCCAACATTTTGGTGTGAGACCATATATAGAAACCTGCTGCTTAGTCACACCAGTAAAGCGTAAGTGGCACAAAACTAGTTTTCTTATCTCTTCCAGCGAGGTCTCCTCTTCGTCACTTGTCACCTCACGCATCCTTTCCGCCTCCCACCCAGACGGCCGCAGACGCTTCCACTGCTGCAGAAAGCTCCATCCATCGCACGACCCCGATCGAAGTCTGTTCGCACGCAAAAGAGCGAAAAATGCAAAACCGAAGAAACCAGGACAAAGTACCGAAAAGCACAACGAGGGGGGCCTGCTAAGGGGGCACAGAAAAAAGCACCGATACGCTGCGGCAAAAAACCACGCAGGGGAGATTGGATGAAATGTGTTTTTTTGTTGCAGCACCAGCGCCATACCGATGCAGAAAAAAGCTCTCTCTCAGATGGGGCGCAGTACGGTTCGCAAGCAGCAGCAAGGCTTTGAAAAGAAAAAGCCACAAGAAAAAGATCACTAAGGACTTGACGACCAGCAGACCAGCAACAGCCAGCTACGATAGGCCCACTCACATACTCAATAACCTAGACGAGACATAACTATAAGCCAATCCAAGCAACTTGAGAGAGAAGATGAGAAAGCTAGCGCCACCAGTGAAGTAAGAGTAGACATGGCGAAACCTACGACTTAAGACAAACAACGCAGAGGGCGGAAGCTCAAGAGAAGAAAGGGAGAGAGAGGGAGAGAGGAGATAAAATTTAGATAAAAGACAAACTCTCCTTACAGAACAATAGCTACACTTACTCAGAGGGTGGATATAATTTTTTTACAGATCACTTGATGTTGATTGACTACAGAGCTAGACTGCACTACTCTCTTCCTTTGGTGCACACTTCAGCAAGTTCCTCCTTCAATTTCTTCTTTTCTTGCCCAGAAGTTGCGCTTTGTTTTTCGCAACTTTGCTAGTACGTAGGACTTCAGCCATACAGCGCTCTCATCTTCGTCTTTCTGTATGTCTACGGAAGTTGTAACAGATTCGAAATAGATGAAATTCTTGTGTGACACGACAGATGAACTGAGAGCTCCCTAAAAACTTGCGCATGATTGATCGATTTTGTCATTGCTGGACATCATCGGTGTTGAAGATTCTTCCTAAGAAACACAGGTCGGCTCGTTCGGATCCGCACTATATTGTCTCACACTCACTTGGCTGCCCACAGCACCACTAGGTTCAAAGTTTCTGCTTCTTGTTTGCGCAGACTTGGATAAACAATGAATGTAGGCGATTTCTCGTTGTTTTTTTAGCTCTGCCGCAGTGACATCACACTGCCGAGTATGATGTCATGCTAGGAGCGAAAATCGTTTTGATTTGTTCTATGGTGCGGCATATAACACCATGACCAAAAGTAAAAAATTATGTTCGTCATGATAATTGTTGCGCTTGGCGCAGTACTGAGGTTTTAATAGTTGCGTCACTAATTCTTTTCGTTAATTATCTCAATTTTTCACGATGTTGAAGATGTCCTTCTCTTTTTTTTGTGTGTTAGCATTAAGAAAATAGCATTAGAAATTGTAATTGATGAATTGGTGCACTAGCACTTAATTGCACTTAAAACTAGAAGTATGGAATACGATCACTAATTATCCGTGTGAGAAATCGATTCGAGAGATTCGAATCTGCTGCGTTGTGGTAAACTGAGTCAGAGCCTCTCTCGTCCTTCTGCTGGAAAGAGAGTCTACTTTCGTTCAGCTGCGTTTTCATCATGCTCCGCCCTTCACTTTGACGAGGCCCTTCATGAAGGAGGCTCCAGATTTCTTTGCCGTGATCATGCCCTTCATCGAGGCCGCGACTTTGGGTTGTTGCATGGTGCCCTGCTTCAGGATTTCCTGTTCTGCCGCTCGGGCCTTCAGGTCCATTTCCCGTTGCATCTTCTTGCCCTTCATTCGTGCAGCCAGCCAATTGCGTTTCGACACCGCCTTCATGAGTCCTGCCTGCATTCTTCTTCCATGTTGGACCCAAGCACTGGAAGCCAGGTACTTGCGGAATTTGAGTTCGTCTTTTTGGATTTCGCAGTGCGACACGGCCCACATGTCCACCATCTCTTTGAAGGTTGGAGGCCGTGTCTCCTCTGGGGGTTTCATGTCCTCCGGCAACATAGCCCTAGCCTGGTCTACTAGCTGCTCTTCCGTCAGTTCCACCTCCACTGCTGGCTGGCCGCGACCCTTCATCTTTTGCTGCTGAGCAGCGAGTTTCTGTCTCGCGGCCTCCTTGTCAGCGAGGTACTGCGCCCACTGCAGCAAGCCTTCGTCGTGCTGGTCGTACACGCTGGCGCAAATTTTACAGGCCTCCTCGCGCGTAAACTCGCCTCCCATGTTTTGCTCCAGCCTCTGAATTTCGAATCGCTGCACGGTTCGCCGAATAGCTTCTGGGAAGTCGAAACTTTGGAGAATCTCACGAAGATCGAACAGGTTGAACGTGGACACAATGTCGTGGTCTGTGGCCTTCGCACGCGCGTCGATCTCCAGCAGGTAGTGGAATTCCTCCACAAAGGGCAGAGGCAGATGCAAGGTCTGGGACTTGCAGTGCACTACCTGCGTCATCAACCGCTTGTCCTGGAAACGACGCAGAATGTAGAGCAGCTCAACGAAATCGATGAAGCCATTACCGTCCATGTCGCACATGCGATACAAATCGTTCAACAGAACCCGCTCGTCCGCCTGGAGCACGAAGCCAGCGCGCTCGAGTACGTCAAAGATGCGTTCGGCACGCAAGCCGCCACCCTCACTGTCGTGGTCGTCCTGATCGAAACTATGGAAAATTTCGTGCAGTTCACCGGTCTCCGCAGCATCAAATGCGCAATCTTGCGCATATTGGAGCCAGTACATGCGCGCAACTTCGATGATCACGCACGCAAGCTCAAAGTGCACGCGCCGAATCGACTTACGAGCCTGTTGTAGAAGTTGACGTACGTGTTGTATATACATATGGTAGAGATATTGTACTTCCACAGGTTGCAATTGATTCTTGGATGGTGAACAATACACTTAGTCATACAAGTAGGTCTTCATCTTCTTCTTCTACTTCCTTGTTCGAAGACGAACAAGAATCAAATTCAAAATAAAATTGGGCTATGAAAAATGTCGAAATGTAGTTGGAGTTGTACCGGTCCCGGCGTATCTGCGAAGACAATTCTGAGGACATCTGTCATCATTTCCTCTTTGAACGCCTGCACGGGCGAAAGGAGGTCTGCTTTCGGGTAGCACAGTTTGAGGTAGAAGGGGATGACCGTGCTCAAGGTCGACAAGTCCATCCAAGCATAGCTCAACTTCTCCGCATCCTTGGTGCTGCCTTGTCTCTGCAGCTGGTCCAGCTGTTGGATGTAATTGGCAAGAAAAAGGTCCGCAATCACGTTCAGTTGCAGAGAGGTGAAGACCTCCTGCAGCCTTCGCCAGACCTCTTGGTATGCTTCCAAAGATGGCTCTTGTTTGGCGGCGACAGAAACATGCTGCCATCTGGTCAGCGTTTCTGTCTTAAGGAGGCCTAGAGGATCATCGAAGATGCCCAAGACGTAATCTGGTCGCTCAAGTGTTGGCTCCATCATCGTTGGATCGATCACGCGCTTCTGCTCCTTCTCCTCACCAGCAGCTACAAGGTGATCGATGAAACAGACGAATCAATAGGGAATACGAAATTTAAGGGATGAAAACATGATAATCTTCAGCTAAGTCTGAGTTTCAATATTCATGATCTTCAACAATGCGTTGCGCTTTCGTAGGTGCCAATTATGAAGATGAAGAATTACATGATTTGTAAGTAAAAAAGGTGGAGCATATTATTTCTTCAAGTACCTCCACCCTTCTTGTCTCCGTCATCCATGCCAGCGAGCAGGGCACTCATGGCCTGTGCCTTCTCCCGCTGCTGTTTGAGCCTATCTTTTCTTGACAGAGAGGCCCCGTCCCCAGTCACCCCCTCCGGCGTATTTCCTCGACTGCTAATCGGAATTTTCTGTCCCTCTGCATCTAAGACAAAGTTTCCCTGATCGTCCATCATGTATACCTCATCGTCGTCCTCTTCGCCGAACTGCGCACCCGCAGCATCGACCGGCGGCAGTTCGTCCGCTAGACCCTGCCACTCGGCCAAGGTATCCGGGTTCAGACGCTTGCGACCGAGAAACTCGGTGGTCACATGCGGTTCCTTTCCCATTACGCTGGAGGCCCGCATGTGGACGTTGCCTTCGGGTCCGTGCATCTCCTCACTCCTCAAAAGTGCCTCCATCTCCTTGCTCAGTATTCGGTCACCGTCCTCTGGTCCACCCAATCCGTCGTCGGAAAAGTTCAGGTTGCTCGCGGACCCCCCAAGCAACGAATCGATGTCCATACCCTTTCCCATCAGCGCATGCCTTAGAGAGAGACTATCACGAGTATGTTCCTGGGAAAGTAGATGGAGATCATGTAGTTGCTGTACAAGTAAAAATAGAATCAACTGCGTTAACAATAACAAGCACTAAAGCGAACTCACAGGTGACATGATGATCTCAATGTACTTATTCTAAATACGACAGGAGACATCCGTCCGAAAGTGAAAACTTTTGCTCTACTACTTCTAGTTCTTGACTGCGCATCATAAGTAGTGGGTTTCTGCGAGTTTGCTTTGGTTCACGCTGTTGTTGTGCTCAATGTCCTGGCTGTTCCCACCTGAAGTGACTACAAACGAGAAATCCCTGATCAGTTGTGCTTCCCGCACGTTGGCGCCTGCCAAGTGGTCCCGATCCTCGGCGTCCAACTCTTCGTCCTCCTGCTGTTCGTCTGCCCTCGTCCTCTGCAAGAAGTTCCCGCCTTCTGGTCTTAACGCTAGCACCGCCTGCACGCCTTTCCATGTTCCTTCCTGGGTCCAACCAGCCAGACTTCGCAAGGTTCCGTTCTTGCCGGAGTGAATAGTGTGGTACGTTTCGAGCAGGTCTTTCCGCCACATCATGTCGAAGTACTCCGTCGCTTTCACTTGCGGTTTTCCGTCCTCGCCGCTCATCAAAGCCTTCAACGCTGCTTCTCGTTCGCGCTCTTTTCTGCGGATGGATGCGCGTGACTCAGGCACGATAATGCGGAACCGAAGTCCCTCGCTGTTGACTGAGAATAGCTTCTCCTGCTCCTCAGTTCGAATGGCTGCGCGAACACGCTCTTTGCGATCGCGCAGGAAGGAAACCAGCTCAAGATCATCGCGGATGAAGCCGCGGCCTCCTTGGTGACGTCTTCTTGGTGGCGCCATCTTTTTCTAGTCGTAGTTCGAGAGTCAAGACTCAACAAGTTGAAGCGAAAATCAGAAGTTATGACAAGATTATGCGAGTGATGATCGAAAGTAGATATCTATACTTCACGTATTTACATCACAAACAGAACGCAAATTCAACACAACGAGATCAGACTTGACATTTCAAGAGGAGCCGTGCGGATCTGTGGAACTAGCAGGAATGACAAATGACAACGTAGGTAAAACTAAATATATTAAGAACGAAGTGGTGTGGGTTTTTTAGGCATTAATTTCTAGACATAATTTTAGTCGTATGTAAAAGATCACAAGAGGCCTGAAGATTATTTCCATGTCAATAAAATCACGTTGATAATGGCGGACATGCGGATCATTTCGTCTCAAATTAGAGGCTATCTCGCACACCAAGACAGAGAGATATCACTCACAACAGAGCGTTCTTTGGCGCACCTCATCAGTTTCACAGATTCAGATGTTAAATATGAGTTCATGGAACATCAACAGAACCAGAAGGTATCTTTGTAAGTCAGCAAGTAGCAGCCTCTCGCATGAAGATACCGACACGTCATCATGCAGAAGTCTACATTATTTCATTCTCTCCTTGTTTGTGAAGATGTAACATACCGCCTTTTGATTGCGGTTAGAAGTGGATGTCATGTGTGTGTCCCTGTTATGTTCATTCGCGACCACCATAGTTTATTTTTTTTTTTGAGTTAGGACCATATGCCGCCGTGGATCTGGATACTCCTTTTTGCGTACTTATAATTATATCTCTCATCTCGTCACCGAAGCATCAATTTGGGTGGAGGCGAAGGAGCCAAGAATTCTTTGCACATGGATATGCAGAAGCACGCGAATCATGGCAATAATATCCGACTCGCTGTCACGATTTGAGTGAAGGAGACGTAAAGGGTGCGCTGGTGAGCTCGTGTTAAACGACTTCATTTCACGGGAATGATTTTGCAATAGATTTTGACGCGAATGTGCGTCCTTAACCTTGTAGTCTTATGCGTGAAATCATCGACATCGTAAAAGGTCATCTATATCTTCTTGCCTCGTCTGGTGACAACGGCCTCGCTTCTTTTATCACGACGTCTTTGACTGGGTCTTGGACTTGCACTTGGACTTGGTCTGTGCTCTTAAGTAAGTATTTGACAGAGAGAGATGAGTTCCCTACCACGGCGCATTATTCTTCTTAACGGCAAAGCCGGTTGACCACGCTTCTTTTCTGTAGTGGTAGCCAGCTTTGGGTCCGCTCCCTGTGTCGGCATCGATGTTAAGCCGTCGTCCTCCTAGCAGCCAGAGCCGTCCCGGCTCCTTCGCCTGTACTGCCTCCAACGCAGCTACTGCCTTATCGCAGGTTCCGAATTCCACATAGCAAAAGCCCTTACACCTCTGCATTTCGTGCGCTATTCGAACTGCTGTGACCATCTTGGAACCGCCAAAGAGGTCCGCAATCTCCGTCTCCGTCACTGTGTAAGGCAAGTTTCCCACAAACAGTCGTGCGCAGCGCACTTTCCGCACTTTCTTGATCAGGTCAGCGAGGGTGAGCGCCGAACTAGATCCTGCAGCAGTGGAGCCTGCACCAGTCATTTTCTCGGCTTTCGCGATTTCTGCACCAATCCAACGACCAGAGGGCAGTTTTTGCCTGTGCAACTGCTTCACAGCCGTCTGGGCTAACGCTTCGGATGCGAAGTCGACATGTGCATAACCACGCAAACGGCCTGTGTCATGCCAGGTAGGTGCGCGAATATCCTTCGGCATGTCCTCATTCTTCGTCAAGCCGACCTTGTCTTTGACGAGTGTTGCAATGTCCTCTTTGGTCCACTCATACGGCAGACCAGAAAGATACACCGTAGCTGCACAGCTTGCCGGAGAAGTGGTGCTGGTGGTAGCAGGAGCTCCTGCTGATGAGGCAGCTGCACTAGCGACTTCATCTTCTGCCGGTGTTGTTGGAGCTGGAGCTTCTTCATCGTCTGACGAAGCACCAGCGTTCAGGGCCTTCTTCTTTAGTTTGGCTACAAGCGACTCTTGCTCTTCTTCTGCGGATAGCTTCTTACTTTTTCCTGCTTTTTTCAGCACTTTGTTCTTCTTGCCTTCTTTTGACGCTTTAGTCTTGGTCCTCGCTTCCTGTTCTTGGAGGATTACTGCTGGTGTATCTTCAACAACAACCGCCGGTGGTGAGCTCCACTCTTTGCATGCCGACTTTGGTGCTGTTGTAGCTGATTCATTCCCTGATGTGTCTCTCTCTACTCCACTACTACGAGATACCTTTTTCATTTTCATCCCCTTCTTAACCTTTTTCACTGGCGGCTCACTGCTTCCCTGATCTGAGGTCGGGGCAGTAGTCGCGGATGATCGCTTCGACGAAGACTTCATCTTGTAGTACCACACAAATAGCGAGTCCGTCGAATTATGTCGATTTATGTGTTGTCACTGAGCCGAAGAAAAAAGCCGTATCTTATTCTCGTCGTATTGCAGGTTAGAATGTTGTCTCCTACTGCAAAAATAGATCAACTCAATATCGTTTACGGGGAATGATCATTCTCCTGGGGTTGGATAGGAGTTTACAACATTGAAATTGATAACACTAAAAAAAAAATTCAAATACATAGAGTCAGTGACTAATTTCGCACAGTAAGCGTCGACCAAAATCCGGTAGATTTGAACGCAAGGATCGCGATCGAGATCGTATAGTTGGATCTCTACTTTTGTCGTGCGATTAGCACAGAGGATTGTAGTGTTGAGCAGGAGTTGGAGTTTTGACCTTTTACTTTGCTACTTGTAGCTCCGTAATGATTTTGATTTTCCTTCAAGTTGTTCCACTGCAATAGACTTAACGAGAAACCTGTCGTGGGCACGATAAATCAGAATCTCGTCGTATTCCGAGGTTTATCAAGTGCAGCTTTTGTTCAGCTGTTACATACAAAGCTTGATCTTGGACTTGTTGGTTGTAGTCTTGGTAGAACGCATATTACGATTTGTTCCATCGTTGTTGCAATCGACTCGTTGAAATAATTGATCGTAAATCTCCATCTTCCAACAGGTGCATGATCTCATCATCAAGTTGTCCAACTAACTATTTGATCTCAACACGCTTCTGCCTTGTGATCTTCAATGAACAGGACTCCAAGAACTTCTGGTTGTTCATGTAGATGGTGTTCCTGTTGCAGATGCAGCGTGTTGCTCTTGCTTCCAAATAGATGAAAAAAAGAGGCGCTCCGAGCAGCGACAAAAGTGTCACTTTCAAAAGTTATGTATCGTGGATCGACAGACACAGACTACGCGTACATGATCTACCAATGTGGATGACGTCTGGTGATAGTGAGGTTGAATCCCGTATCAACTAGAAGTGTTCGCGCTTACTAGTCAACAACGCTCATTCTTTCCACGGCAAGGGTCGTAATAAGCGTAACAAGTGCGCCTCATGAACAGAAAATATCATGAAGGAAAGCGAAAATATTCCCCGAAATTGCGAAGTTTCTACCGTGCCGTGGCTGGCCGACGTGCCACCTGTACCACTGCGGCCGGTGTTCCAGGACTTCATCAGGACCTGATATTCACAGGCGAGTTCGTTCGAGTCATCTTCGCATTCTTGTTGCGAGCACTTTCACGTTGGCGTGACACAAACTGGGATTCCGGAATCCAGAACCGTTCCGGATCCGCTCGTTTGGTGTCCGTATGCGGATACCGCAACCGCATGAGGTTCTGAAAGGTCTGAAGACGTTTTTTCTCATGAAAATCCATATCTCGAAAGATCTCGCCTTTGTACATCTGGTGAAACAGCAGGCTGCGAGGCAAAATTTCGCTTTTGCGATCGCCTGATGGGTGAGGCTCGTTGTCCGACAGAATCGCCTCGTCAAAATGCTCAGCAGGCAGGTTACGAATTGCAGAGAGAATACCTGTGAAAAAAAATAAGCTTTTTTAACATTGACGCGTCTAACAAACACAATAGATTCTCAAACATTCGATGATAGAAATGAGTATAATGCTTTCGATAAACTTGACTAATGGATGAAACCTAACCACTGACAAGCAAATCTTTTGTTTGGTAGCGTTGCTATATTTTTGAAAAAGGAAATTTGAGACCCCAGAGTCATATTTTTTTTTTTTGCAAACCAGTTCGATCTTTTCCTCAAGAAACGAATTCAATTAAAAGCCGATAAAAGCAAAAATTTATGAAATTGAAACTATTCAGCCTCCCTTCAAATAAAACTGCTGGACCACAAGAGCACAGGCCTCCGCGCCTTGGTTCGTTTCTCAGTGGAGACACAGAGTCAGAATCTTGAATGCAGGCAAATCCTGTTACTCCTGCCTGAGAGTTGCGATCTCTGGCTGGTGTAGTCCCTGTTTGGTTCATTGGGTGAGATGAATCATACATCAGTAACATAAGCATGTCAGAAGGGATCGGACTGAACATGCATCATACGACTAGGATCAGCACAGCCGTGCCTAGTCTGCACCTTGATCATTATGATTATGCATTGAATGCGCACTGAGTGAGCATTGAAAGTAGCACTCATGATCATTGGCATTCATGTCTTGCGAGATCATCCCGATGACAGTCGAGCACGAGGCTTTGCGTGAGCCACTGAGAACAGAACGCCACGACATCCAAGAGGCTTGAACCATACATGACCAACAAGAATATATTTCAAGTTTGTAACTAAAAAACGTAATAATTGAAGTTCAAAATTGCATAAATCAGAACCACAACATTACAAACTTAAATTTCGATGCGTGATGAAATTGAAATATAACATCACTAATTCTATCTATTGGTAGCTGACGGACAATATGTCGTGAAACCCTACCTGGTGGATTCAACTCCTTCTTAGATTGGTATTGACTTGTTATCATTATTGAGCAGTATGTTGTCGACCTGGATGAGGGTATATCCGCACGACATCCAGTTTTATATTACTCTCCTCCAATTGCGTTCGCTTCTTCTGCAATTTCTCCCGATGGTTCTGTAGCTCCATCAGGTAAATGCGGCGTTCTCGCTCATATTCTGCTCGATCGTCTTCCGATTCTGCTGGTTCTGCAGGTGAATATACGAGTTGAAGAAGGTTCTTCAAGTTTTTGTCTTTGCGCAGAAACGAAGTAGTAAGTGTGACCAGCTCCTGTGGCATATGTGGGAGGAGTTTGATTAGTGCTGCAGCTGCCTTCTTCTGTTTGAGTGTTTTTACCTTCGGTTTCAGGAGCGCAAAACTTCGCGTTTGCTGCCCCAAGGATACTGATGACGAGGAGGACAACGATATTCTCGGGGAGAAGGAGCTACCTCCATGCTGCCCTCGTAGCAAAACACCAGTCGCCGTTGATCTTGACGTTCCCAAATAAAGCTGCACATTCAACATTTTTCGTAGTTGATGCTCGCCGACCCTTGCAGCTGCCCGCCTCGCTGCAGATGACAGTGAACGTGAAGATGCTGACGCTGCATGGTCCGATGATATTAGCGCACTCGGCCCGATAGTGCCACACGTGGACGAAGCACTCGGCCCGATTCCAACACGTACCATAGTCGTAGTCGGTTTTAGCGAAATTGTTCGTGTCATCGCGCTGGTTGCAGTATCAAGAAAACTGCTCGCAGGTCTTTCTTCAATAAAAGATCATGGATGCATCCAAGGAGAAGGAATGACGACGCTGGAAGCTTGCTTGTTGTTGATTCATACCACGAGGCTGCTCAAAATGAACAACTATCTTGATGACCACGCAGCGACCAGTCTCAGTCACTTTAACTGAGACTTGTTTTCGTAGGAGCTATAGCTTCATGGGGGATACGTACTAGGTGGCGCGCCGCTGAATGATGATGAAATCGTGTGCCCGCAAAATAGAAATTGAGAAATATTAAGAGCAATAAAACTTTGCAAACACATCCCGTCGGAAACCTCAACCTCCAACACCCAAACCCAAAACCTCCAACACCCGAACCCAAAACCTCCGACACAAAAACAAACAAACCCCAAACCCATGAACCCATGAACCCATGAACCCATGAACCCATGAA